>CM053029.1:222341213-222403319 GCA_028564925.1 Lithobates sylvaticus
GTGCCTTAGAAAGAATTATGACAGCAGTTGTGGTTCTTGTTTTCCAAACAAATCTCTCCCTGTGTCCTATATGGATCAGTATAAACCAACACTTTACCTGAACACAGATGGGACTTTGAAGTACATGGAAGTGAGGATGGCTCCTCCAGAACCTCCAGGATCTTGTTATTCACCTTGTTTTCCTGCAGCAATAAACATTCCGGACACAACACTTACACATTATCATAGTAATCCTCATATAGCAGAACCAAAGCCCACTTCTGACAGCTGGTTTAGTGAAACACATCAGGTGAGATGGCTTTATTAATTAATAAAAATAATATTTAGTGTTTTTTGTAAGATTTTACGATAAGATTTGTATTGGTAAAATCAGCAGTTTTGTTCAGTACCTTCTTGCTTTCAGGAAGCAAATAGATTACTCTTTCAATGTGGAAACCTGAACTAAAAAAATATTTTTGAAATATGAATGGTTTCCATTGGTAATAAAGGCCCCTTCAGTTTTTCCAATGAGGCTGCTTATTGTTGTAGGTTTTACATGCAGTTTGCAGTTCCTCCATGTTCTTCAGTTCACATTTTACATTATATAGTGTTTACTTATTTATTTATTTTTTTATTCTTTATTTAAAGATATGCAATAGAACACAGTAGTATGACACGACAGCACAGAAAATGATTCATCAGTGACCAGATGGAATTAGAATCATCAACGATCAGCCAATGTGTTTGATATAAAAAGGGTAAAAAGATCCAGATAGTCCAGCATTGGCTGATCGTTGATGATTGGAGGAGATGGTGTATAAAGAAAGTGATCTTATATCTTGGGAGATTCTGACTCAATACTGATAACATTAAGGATTGCGGTGAGTTTAAACCCCAGAGGGGAGTGTGGAACACGGGTGAAGCAATTTGGTGGAAGTATATGCTATCAAGCAGACAACATTCCTTTCTTCACTTGCTCTATAATGTGTGGACTCTTTCTCACTCCCAAAACACCATGATATTACCAATGTATTAATATATCAGATTGCCAGTGATAAGTTTTAAAGGTCCCCACAGCACAATATTGTTGTTTTTATATATCTATTTTTGAGTAATAGTATATATACATTTAACTGGTCATATAATTATCCAGAGGAGCGCCGCTAAATGGTGATAAGATTTTAATGAACTTTGTGATTGAGAATTTTATTTACTATTTTTAAACAGTATATACACTGTCACTTTAGTGATAAGTTATGTCTAACAAGTCAGGGTCTTATTCAATACCAAATAAGATATAACCACGTGTAGGTAAATAATTGTAGGAACTTGGCTCCCGTGCACGCACTAAGAGGATCAGATCCCTTATAGGCATGCATCAGTCATAAAGTAACAGCAAGTGGCGTCTCCCTTATGTAGGGAAGCACCCCACTCCGCCAAAACACACAAAACTCGGCATACTGTGGGATCGGTGCATACCAAAAAGCATTTTTGGGTGTTTTTTGTTGAATAGAAAAAAGGTGGACAAATTTCGTGTCCAAAGAGGAGGGAAGCAAGAAGAATAGAAGAAGAAGAAAAAAAGGAAAAGCTAGAAAAAGGGTAGTCAGGGAAGGGGGAAAATAAAAAAGGGGGGGGGGGGCTTCTGTGGGGTTGACAGTACCAGGGACCGAGCTTCCAGAACTAGCTAGTACCCTCAGATAATTAAAAAAATGTTAAATATTCATCCGGATAGTGAAACATATCCCAATACAGCCAGCACTTGTTGTTTTCCTCTGTCTTGTGCCTGAGGACTGCAGTGAGGTGTTCCATCCGTTGGATATCGTTCACCCTGGCAAACCACTGTGTCGTAAGGGGTGGGGTTTGTTGTTTCCACAGGCTTATTTATTTTTATTGTTACATTTACTTTTTAAAAAAAATTATATTGATTTACTAAAGCCAAATAGGTTGTTCACTTTGCAAGGGAATGTTCCCTAGTGCTTAGTGAATGTGGCAAAATGTCACTTTGCAAAGAATATGCAATCAAAGCAAGGGGAAAAAACAGCTTGCACATGATTGGATAATGGAAGGCAGTAGAGCTTTACTCCTTCACTAAGCTTTGAGATAATTCCCATTGCAAAATGCTATTTGTTTTTCTTTCATCAGATATACATTCTGGTCAACAGTTTTGCATATGTATTCATAGTAGCTATGAAATCATTATTTTATGATTTATATTCTTGCTATATAAATTATGTTAGTTACTGTGCTTGTCACTTAATTACATGGCTTTTTTTGTGATCGCAATTAATGTGTCACTCTTGATGCATCTAATGGCTATTGGCACCCAGTACAGTTACCAATTGTATATACCGTATATACTCGAGTATAGGCCGACCCGAATATAAGCCGAGGCACCTAATTTTACCACAAACAACTGGGAAAACTTATTGACTCGAGTATAAGCCTAGGGTGAGAAATGCGCAGCTACTGTAAGTGGAAAAGAGGGTCAACGATGCCCATTTGCAGCCTCACTGTGCCCATGCAGATGGACACAGTTGACCGATTTGGGGCCCTGTATCTCAGGGTCACTTAGTGCTAGGAACCCCATCTTTAGATATGTTGTAGTGCTAATTCCACTGGGTTGGAATACAACATTTGGGGTTCCTAGCACCAAGTGTCCCCGAGATATGGGGCCCCAAATTCGGGTCATAAAATGTCAAGCACTTTTCTGCAGCAGAGAATGACATTTTCCGAACCGACTTTGGGGCCCCGTATCTCGGGGCCACTTAGTGCTAGGAACCCCATCTGGATATGTTATAGCGCTAGGTCCACTGGGTTGGCACACTAAATTTGGGACTCCTAGACCCAAGTGGCCCCGAGATACGGGGCCCCAAAGTCGGGTCGGAAATTTTTTTTTTTGCTGCAGAAAAGTGCTTGACTCGAGTATAAGCCGAGGGGGGCACTTTCAGCACAAAAAAATGTGCTGAAAAACTCGGCTTATACTCGAGTATATACGGTATGTTATTTTTTAGTACTGATTGAGTGAAATTTATGAAGTTTAAGGTTGGGTTTGCTTAAGTATATGTTAAGTGGAATTTCACTCAGGGCTGGAGTTTTAAGTTCTGCCACCTCCAAAGCCAGCTGTCACATGTTTTTGTCTTCCTCATTGACTATTCTATATTTATTTTCACACAGTTTTCTAACAGCTGTAGGGATGTCTTCTCACTACATAGGTACAAGGGCTTGGCTTAAATATTTGTGCATACTGATGGACCATTCACTCACCAGAACAGTCTTTATGTGGTCTTTTAACTACAATTTGTTTTGAGGGAATTGGTTTGAAATCCAGAAAATCATATGATTCATGAACTAAGGTTACCTGGATTAAAAAAAAAACGTCAATGTTCTATAAAGATTATTTTGTGATTGCAATTATTGTGTTATTCCTGACACATCTAATGGCATAGCTATTGTCATCTACAACATAGTACAGTGACCAACGGTTTGTTATTCTTTAGTACTTTTTGAGTGAAGTTGATGGTGTTCAAGGTTATGTTTGCTGTATGTGTTAAGGAGAATTTCACTCAGGACTGGATTTTTAAGTTCTGCCACCTCAATGCAGAGCTATGTGGTCTGGAGAAAGTCATATTTCACATTTTAAAAACAGCAGTGTTCTACAGAGTTCAAAAAATTCTGCCTCAAATAATCTGAAGAATCAAAGTTACAGTTCTCAAAGTTCAGCCAATTTTAAAGGAGACATAGGGCCAAAGCTGTTTTGGCCCTACTTCTCCTATGGATTACAGGAATGCAGTCAGCTCTATCCTCGTGTGATTCATTTCCAGCTAAAAGTGGGCTAAAGTCTGCTGACGGCTGATGTCACTCTACTAGTCCAGTCTCTGCATCGATCCCAACTTTACAGTCAGGATCTGAACATTTTCACTTAGGGGTGTACTTACTTTTGTTGCCAGCGGTTTAGACATTAATGGATGTGTGTTGAGTTATTTTGAGGGGACAGCTAATTTACACTGTTATACAAGCTGTAAACTCACTACTTTACATTGTAGCAAAGTGTCATTTCTTTAGTGTCACATGAAAATATATAATAAAATATTTACAAAAATGTGAGGTAAATGCTTGTTTAGTCTAAGCCCCCGTACACACGGTCAGAAATTCCGACCACAAACATTGTCAGTTTTTTTCCGACAGATTTTGTCCGAAACTGGTGTTGCATACACGCGGTCGGACAAAGTTGACGGAAAATCCGATCGTTACGAACATGGTGACGTTAGATGCGTACGACGGAACTATGTAGAGGCTAGTAGCCAATAGCTTTGATCTCGCAATTTGATCTGAGCATGCATGACACTTTGTCCGTCGGAATTCTCGACACACGATCGGGCAATGCAATAGGAATGCTCTGCGCTGTCTCTGGGACCTGTGCGTGTCCCAGCAGACAGCCCGCAGGACAGGAAGAGGCATAGACTCCAGTTGGAGTCTATGCCCGTAAGTGGGTGCAAATACCTGTGACACCGGAGGGGGGGGTTCCGATGAGCGGAAGTTCCACTTTACGGTGGAACCCCGCTTTAATGCAATTACTATAGCAAAAGGAAATGCTTACATTATAGCATTAGCCTAAAAAGACCATGAGAAACTTGCAAGGCCCATAATCACAGACAAACCAGAATGTAAAAGCTGCCTTCAGAAAATGACTTTATTGGGCTAAATAAATTATACAGCCAGTAAATACAGTATAAGTGTATGTACTGTATACCCAAAACGTTTTCTTGACTTATGAATAGATTAGGGAAAGTTTAAAAATCTGTTTATTTTTGCTGTGTTCCCCATTGGGGAGATTTCCCTTCACTTCCTGTGGTGGAGACAGAAGGAGTATCTTTCTGCAAAGTTAAATAAATTCCCTTTTTAGGCAGGATTCACACCTATGCATGTTTCCCATGCTGCATTTGTCATTGAAATCAACAGAAACTCATCAAAACACATATTAAACTTTTAATGCATGATAGTGGGCATCAATTCACATTAATACACATCATAAGGTGTTTACCTGCATCATATATTGTGATGCCTTTTTATTGATTTCAATGGAAAATGCATCAAGCAAACACTGCATAGATGTGAATCCAGCTTAAGTCAGTTGTCCCCAGAACAAGTGTCCCCATTGGAAGATTTCCTCCACTACCCTTTGTTTTTGGTACAACTGTAAAGTTCTGGATTTTGGTGACAAACAATAACCAATAGGACAAATTGAGAGGTCGAATTTTCCCAGTGGACAACAGAGAGTGATAAAATTTGACACGGTTCTTACCATTTTTGATATACAATTTAATGTAAATTTAAACTAAACTGCTATGAACTTACAAAAGGCATTTTGTAGTAAGGAGACATGGAACTCATTGATGGTATTATTTGTAAAATACATATTATCTCATTAAAAGAGTACTTTAACTTTTGTCAGCTCATCATTTAGATAAAATACAGATAATCACCTGCTGCGCAACACAATCAGAGTGCAACAATTAGTGACAATTCGCAAAAATTAGTCACATATCTATATAAAGTGTGAAAATCAACACAAATATTAATACATAAATCCTAAAGTGCAGTATATCACAATAAAAATAAAGTATATATGCATAAAAAGGCATAAAGTGGCAATAAAGTGTCCAGTATAGTCCAAAAAACGATGTATGTATATAAAAAAAGGAATCTAATTAATGCAGCATTAGTAGATTATTTTATATATGCCAATGTTTACAATTAAACATTGGTGAAAGATCTAATTAAATAAATGAGCCCTCTAGTGGGCAAAAAACATCACTACTTCGCTAAGCTGCTTCAAAGATCAAACTCTTATGCCCTGTACACAGGGTCGGACTTTCCGACGGAAAATGTGTGATCGGATCGTGTTGTCGGAAAATCCGATTGTGTGTGGGCTCCATCAGACTTTTTCTGTCCGAGTTTAATGACACACAAAGTTTGAGAGCTGGACCTAAATTTTTCCGACAACAAAATCCGATCGTTTAAATTCCAATCGTGTGTAGACAATTCTGACGGACAAAGTGCAATGCATGCTCAGAATAAATTAAGAGACGAAAGCTATTGGCTACTGGCCCGTTTATAGTCCCGTTATAGTACGTCACCTCATTCAGAACGATCAGATTTTCTGACAACTTTGTGTGACCGTGTGTATGCATGACAAGTTTGGCTCAAAATCCGTTTTGAATGTCCAACCGTGTGTACAGGGCATTACTCTCAGCCTTTATGAGCTTCTTTTTATTTTTGTCTACAACAGCATAGCTGAAAGGTCCACCCTTATCCTCCCTATAGGTGGAGATTAATAGGATACATAAACATGTTGTTTCTCAGCACTGGAGTTTCTCAGCTGAAACAAGTGTCGGGCCAGACTTTAGAGCTGGCGTCCCGCTGCTGCATGATATTAGTCAGCAGCATCCTTCTATGTGAGTTACAGTGGTTTTGTATTGATATACCGGTCTGTTTGTTTGGCATGCTATGTATGTGATTCTCATAGTACAATACATACTACACTATTACCATCTTTGCTGGCTCAGGTGTGAGCATTATTTGCTGCAGCTTGGATCAGTCCTGGGAACTGGAGAGGAGAGCAATGTGGATGTATGCATAGGCTACTCTGGATGACACCTACCTATAGTGACATGCTAAACACATTTTGTAGCACATTTTCTGGTGAGTGTTCATTTCATGAGGTGGTGGCTGGTGCTTCTTTACACTGGGAAGAGCCTGGGAACAATCTGAGTCATTTGGGGAGGAATTATAACACTTGTGTTTTTTCGGCTATACATGACTTTTTTGCACTATATCGGCACTTTATGAATATATATATATATATATATATATATATATATATATATATATATATATATATATATATATATATATATATATAAAATATATATATATATATACTTTATTTTTATTGTGATATTATATTGCACTTTATATATATATGTGACTAATTGTTGCACTTTATGATTAATAGTTGCTCTCTGATTGCTGTAGGTGATTATCGTTATGGTTCCATAGGATTTTTGTATATAAACCTTTACGCTAGCTGCCTACTTTATCAACACATGGACCTTTTACTAGATATTTATTTTAAATAAAATAATATTCTTATTATGCCTGTATTCACATTGATGAGATAATGTAACACCAAATTCAGTGCTTGTGTTATTAGTATAAAAAAAAGTGTGTAGGAGTATAGATAAGCCTGACTCCATACAGCTTTCATGAAAAAAAAAAACTGGCAATCTAACTAAAAGACATGATATTCCCCTAAAGCTTACGTGGTAGATGCATACTTTATATGTAGAATGAAAGAAATGAATCTTGAATTGCTCACATACCCTGTTTCCCCTAAAATAAGACCTAGCGTGATTGTCGGTAATGGCTGCAATATAAGCCCTACCCACCAAATAAGCCCTACCCTGTTTTCCCGAAAATAAGCCCTACCCTGAAAACAAGACCTACAAGGACTTTTACTAGGGCTTATTTGGGGGGTAGGGCTTATATTGCAGCCAACACCGACAATCACGCTAGGTCTTATTTTCGGGGAAACAGGGTAGCAATACCATTCCAATGATAACATTCTGTAACATTCTTCTAACCAATTTCTTTATTGGTTTGGCATTATTAGTTTTACAGAGGGTGAATAAATTCAACACAAAGCACAATCAGATGTGATAATTCTTTCAATATGTTGCTCTTTACAAAGTATTGACTTGGTTTTAATGCCCTTTCATTCTGAAAAGTTTGACGTGCATAAAAGAGGATGATACAGCAGAAAGCTGCTTTTTTTTTACTGCTGATAATGTGGTATTATGGGAGTTCCTATAATTACTGGTTAATAAATTGTGAACTTGGTATTGCAGATTTGTCATCATGATTGCACATTATGCTCTATCTCTTCCTGACCACCACAGATACTGATTAGAGGAGATCAAGATTTTGTTCCAGGTGTCTTATGCTTTTTAAAGTGTCACAATAAATGCATAAGGCATAAGAAAAAAATGCTTTGTTTCTGCTTACTTAAACCATCAGATGCAAGACATGGTTTTAGAATTTGCTTAGAATAATATTTTTTTTCTGAAACATCCCCACAAAAAAGCATTGTATGCAGTGCATACAATGCATTTTGTTTTCCCTAAATGTTTCAATAAAACTGTAGTTCTATTTTTTAGACAGAAGAGGGCAGACTTGTCCATACAGTCTTTTTGTTAATAAAACCTTTGTTAATCTGTTCATGTGTTCTCCTCCCCCTGGCTCAGTGATTCACCCTCCCATCTCTTCTCTCACACACAAAGAAGAGCTGCAGCTCCGATGAAAACCCTGTGGATGTTTTCAATGCAGGAAATATGGTGTTTTTTATACATCAAATCATTTAAACTCAACTTGAATACTTATTGGGATTACAAAAGGACTTGATTCTTAGAAGAGGGATTAAGACATGGACTGCAAATGTTCCTCAAATGCTTGGAAATGGCAAGTAGCTTTCTCCCTTCTCCTTTGTAGCTGGGGCTGGGTCTCTGGGCAGCTTCGTTATTCTGTTGCAGAGGAGTCAGATCCAGGGACTGTTGTGGGAAATATAGCTCAGGATCTGGGCTTAAACCTGGCAGATATTAATAAAAGGAGACTGAGTTTGAGAACTGAAGGAAACAGAAAATATTTTACTATTGACCAGAAATATGGAGCTCTGATTATACAAGAGAGGATTGATAGAGAGAGCCTATGTGGATCCAGTTCCAGCTGTTTGCTGCATTTAGAGGTTGCAGCTGAGAATCCCTTGGAGCTGTTCAGCTTGGAAATTGAGATTATGGACATTAATGATAATTATCCTATTTTCTCTGTAACTACTCAGGAAATAAAAATTATAGAACTGTTTGCAAGTCCTGGAGTAAGATTTCCTTTACCCACTGCTAAAGACTTGGATGTGGGGAAAAACAGTGTGAGACATTATAGCTTAAATCAAAATCCTTATTTTTCTTTATCAGAAAAGTATCGTAATGATGGGGTTTTGATTGCAGAATTGGTACTAGAGAAAAATCTGGACAGGGAAGAGAAATCAGGACACAAGCTTATTCTGTCTGCCATTGATGGAGGAGAACCTCCCCGATCAGGATCTACTCAGATTAATGTTATTGTTTTAGATGTTAATGATAATGCACCAGTGTTTGATCAAGCAAGCTATAAGGTAGGGCTAATGGAAAATCTACCTCTAAAGACAGTAGTTATGAAGCTAAATGCTACAGACCTGGATGAGGGTGTGAATAGTGAAATATTATATTCATTTGATGATCATACAGCAGATTCTGCGAGGGAAATATTTGATTTAAATGAAAACACTGGGGAAATTTTTATTAAAGGGGCTGTAGACTTTGAAGTTGCAACATCCTATGAATTATTTGTGAAGGCTGTTGATAAAGGATCACCAAGACGAGAAGGACGTTGTGTTGTCCAGGTTAAAGTGCTAGATGCCAATGATAATTTACCAGAAATTGTATTTACTTCAAAAAATAATGAGGTCCCTGAAAATGCTCCAGTAGGGACTATTGTTGGGTTTATCACAGTCAGAGACAAGGATTCTGGTAAAAATGGAGAAATCAAACTAGAAATATCACCAGATTTACCTTTTAAATGCCAGTCTATGTCAAACCGTTATACACTGGTCACTAGTGGACATCTGGACAGGGAGAAATCCTCACAATATACTATTACAATGATTGCTTCTGATCTCGGCTCTCCTTCTTTAAGCAGCCAGACTACAATTGTCATTAGTATTTCTGATGTTAATGATAATCCTCCAGCATTTCTACAGTCTGCTTACAATGCCTTAATATCAGAAAACAATGAGCCTGGCAGACTGTTGTGTACAGTATCTGCTGAAGATCCTGATGAGGGAGATAATGGAAATCTAATTTACTCCATAGTAGGGACCCACATAGACGGCTCTCCTGTCTCTTCATTTGTCTACATTAACTCAGACACTGGTAATATTTATGCCCAGCGCTCCTTTGACTATGAACAGCTTCAAGTTCTACAAATCACTGCGAGAGTGGAAGATTCTGGATCTCCAAAGCTGTTTTCCAATGTTTCAGTCTTCATATTTATTCAGGATACAAATGACAATTATCCCTCTATATTTTACCCAGAGAACTCAGGGGAAGTCATGGCACAAGAGACCATTCCCAGATCTGCATCTGCTGGCTATTTAGTCAGTAAAGTATCTGCGGTGGATCTGGATTCAGGGCACAATGCTTGGCTCACCTATAGTCTTCTTCAGTCTGGCAGTCCAGCTTTGTTTTACATCTCTGAATATACCGGAGAAGTCAGAACGCTGCGAGGATTACAGGAGACGGATAACACGGAACATCGACTTGTCATTTCTGTCAGTGACCATGGAGAGCCTTCACTGTCCTCTACAGTCACTCTGATTGTAAATATAATAGAGAATATTGCTCAGGAAAACCCCAAATCCCATGATTTTCTTACAAATTCGAAATCAACACCAAATATGACATTATATCTTATTATTTCTCTAGTAGCCATCAGTTTGGTTTCCTTGGTAACATTTGTGATATTATTGGTAAGGTGCCTTAGAAAGAATTATGACAGCAGTTGTGGTTCTTGTTTTCCAAACAAATCTCTCCCCGCGTCTTATATGGATCAGTATAAACCAACACTTTACCTGAACACAGATGGGACATTAAAGTACATGGAAGTGAGGATGGCTCCTCCAGAACCTCCAGGATCTTGTTATCCACCTTGTTTTCCTGAAACAACAAAAACTATAGATACAACACTTACAAAATTTCAAAGTAGTCCTCAAATAGCAGAGCCTAAGCCCACTTCCAACAGCTGGTTTAGCGAAGCACATCAGGTGAGATGGCAATATATTATTAGGTAATACAAATAGTATTTCGTTTTTTTTTTAAATATAAGATTTTACAGTAAGATTCCAATTACATTATAAGATGTTTGGTGAAATCAGCGGTTCTGTTCAGTGCCCTTTAGCCTGCAAGAAGCAAATAAATTATTCTTTTTATTTGATTAAAAAAAGAAATGCTGGAATGTAAACGGTTTCTATTGGTAATACACATCAATGCATTTTCAAATTTTTCCAACGAGACTGATTATTTTGCTGGTTTTACATACAGTGTTCAGTTTCTCCATATTCTTCAGTGCATATTTTATGTTATTATTATTATTTATGTTTTATTGTAACACCTATTTTTTTTTTTTATTATAAAACAAATATAGAAATAATGGGCAAATAGGATGTACACTTTGCAAGGGAATTTTCCCCCGAGCTTAGTGAATGTGATGCAAAGAATACCTAATCATGTTTGCAAATGATTGGATGAGGGAAGTCAGCATGTTAGTTACTGTGAGTTAATTATGGGGGCTTATTTTGTGATTGCAAGTATTGTGTCATTCTTGGCGCATCTAATGGCATAGCTATTGGCATATAGGATAAATTTAGTACAGCGCAATCATCAGTAAAGTGATATCACATACATCAAACACAATATAAGTGTACCAAAAAGAAAAAGTATCTTAATATCCAAGCATATCAACACAATTCACTCTTCTTCCCAAAAATGTGACAAAAAACAAAACATTACTACAAAACTAGAAAAAAATTACTAAATCCTTGGATCGAATATTCTTGCCACCTTTGTGTGCAACGATCACAATAAATAAAAAAAAGGGGCTTGTGCACTCCACCACCAGTGCTCTCTAGCAGGTCACCTCCGGTTTTGACCCCTGTTTTACCAGAGAGTAAAAGCATGCAGTTCTCCTTGAGGGATATATGGAGATCTGTGCGGATGGATGAGTATCCTTATAGCTTTCACAGCTCAGTTCTCTCCTTCATGGGAACTTCACATGTAATACCGGCCATATAAAACAGAAAATATACCATCTAGTGCTCTCTGTAAAAAAACAATTGTATTGCCATACAATCTTATAGTGGTTCACTCACATAAAAGGCACTAATAGCTGTGCCAGCTGAAAATTGCACCAGCTTGCCGCTGTCTGGTTAGGAATGGTCATGGGATCCTTTCAGCTGCTTACTTGTTACTCCATATGTCTTGCATCCTCGTGTGGACTTCTTCAGTGGGGCCTAGTACAGTTACCAACTGTATATGGTTTGTTATTCTTTAGTACTTTCCAGTGAAAAGGAAAGTGAAAAGTTTGCTGTTTGCAAAGTAACTCCACTCAAGGCTGGATTTTTAAGTTCTGCCATCTCCATAGCCAACTTTCACATGTCTTAGCCCTCTACATTAACTATTTTATATTCACTCTCATGTGGTTTTCTAAGACCAGCTGCAGGGTTGTCTTCTCGCTACATAAATACATAGGCTTGGCTTTGGGGTCTTACCACCATTTGTGATTTGGGAGTTGGTTTGAAATCCAGGAAATCATACAATTCATGAATTAAAGTGATTGTAATAGTTCCTTTTTTTTAATTAAAATAATAAAAATGTCATACTTACCTGCTCTGTGCAATGGTTTTGCACAGAGATGGCCCAGTCTTCCCCTTCTCGGGTCCCCCACTGGCGCTCATGGATCCTCCCACACTTAGTGCCCCAAAGAAAGCAATTTTACATTAGGGCACTCGAGCAGGCTCACTCCCAAGACACCCTGTCTGCATCTATTGACACAGACTTCAAAGGCTCAGCTCCGCTCCCTGCTCTCTCATCACAGAATTTGATTGACAGGATAAAACTGCCCACTGAGGAGGGAGAGAGCTGCTGGATCAAGATCAGGCTCAGGTAAGTATAAGACGGTGCTGGGAGTGAATCCTCTGTAACAGAATGCATTAAGGTAAAAAACCTTAAGGTTGCCTGGATACAAAAAAAAATGCAATATTCTTTAGAAATCAGAGAAATCTGCCCCAAATAAGATGAAGAATCAAAGCAACAGTTCAGCCATCTTTAACCACCATGTCCTATCTATGGATAACAAGACCATCACCATTAATCTAGAGGTCAAATAAATACCCAAATTATAGAATTGTGTATGTAGTCATGTTAGCGTGACCATACGTACACAGTCAGAATATTGAGACAACCAGAATAGAAATGCAGCTAGAAATGGGCAAGTCATAATTATAATACACTTGCCATCAAAGAAAGTACGCAGGCAGTGGTCAGTAATGAAGCCCCAGCTGGATGCCACTGGTAGGCAGAAAGGCAACCTGGAACTTATGTGTCACTACCTATCTTCAGTATTCTAGAATTATGAGCAGTGCACTACCACTCTAGGTACTGAACCTGCAATTCAGGAGACACATGAAGCCTTTTGGCACTTATTGTGCACCCCTCAAAGCCCCTGTGGACTGTAGTTTATGTTTTATTTACCTAAGTACTTTAATGTCAGTGAAGGAAAATATTTTTTAGACTGTTCTGGTAGTTATATGGTTTGGTTTATTTATCACCCTTTTCTCTATTGTCTATTCCTTTTCTTTTTCTTTTTTTCTTCTGATCTGTAATAACAGGTTCTTCTCTGGTACATGTAATTTTTACGTGGACTGTAAGGCACACAAACGTGGAAGCTTTGTAAAGGAGCTGTAATAGCTGTAATCTCAGTCAGTCGTGTAATGTGTCTACAGTCTCTGACTGTCTCCTGAAGCATGTCTTCTGTATCCAACCACCCCTATAGCATATCTGCAACCTCTGACTATCTCTTGTACCATTTTTGTAGTCTCTGACCTTCTACTGTTGCAAGTCTACAGTCTCTGATTTGTTTATACTATATTACTTTAACTTGATAAAATGTGTGGCTCTTTGGTGTGAGGGGTCACACTTAAGTCCCCTTATATAAAGAAAGGTAACCACCACCGCTCTAGGCTATGGGTTGTGCTAGGTATGGATAATTTGTCTCTAACTTTATCAGGGTCTTACTTATTTTCTTACTTTGTTATACTTCTATTTTCTCCTTAAGGTGATGCTAAACCCTCATTTTCAAAACACTTTTAGCAGCTAAACTCTTACCAGGGAAGATCTGAATTTCAGGGAAACAGCGCTGAGAGAGCAGAACACCATTGAAAAGTTGTAAACTGCTAATGCTGGAGTATGGATTTTAAGAATTAGATTACTATTTATTTTGTTGTGCTCAATGTGTTAGGCTAAACAATGCAGAGAGTTTAATTCTACTGTAACACCAGTTACTTTTAAATCTCTGCTGCTTCTATTTTATCTACATGATCTTGTCCACATACCATATATTTCTTTCTGTAGTGTATAAAGACTTGTAGTGGTAGGGACTAAAGGCTTGGTGAAAGCTTAGTTTTGTCTTTCGCTCCTGTTACACAGATTATGATACCATACCTTGTAGAGGGGACTGGTTTATTATAGCAGAAAAGAAAATTATTCTGATAACAAAGTCTTTAAATTACACATACTATTGGCTTATGGTAGCTGAACATTTCATCTTTAGTAAATCAGCTTCATATCTATGTAATAATCTTTATGTTCATTTATATTTTTGTGTGTAGAGCACACCCTTAATCACACTATGCTGCAAGATTTTAAAACGTGAGGCAGGATGATTGCTCTCTGATGTTTTTTTGGTTTTTTTTTTTCAATTTTTTTTTGTACCTGGTTGTAAATTTGCTTCATGTCTGTAAATTTAGAATACAAGCATGGCCTACTTTACTATATAGTGTATGTACCCCAGTAATGCATGTACCTACAGGAATGTCTTGTTTTCATAAATTATATAAATAAAATTGATAATTGTTCATATTTTGAATTTGTTATGGTAATTCATTGGATAAAACATCAATGTGCATGTTTGTTTAGAAGCTGCACTACATGTTAATTTTCCAATAGGCAGGCAAAGTATCTAAAAAATCATTATGGTGAGTGAAAAATGGAATCCCAAAGCAGGTGTGTTCCTATGGACAGGAGAGGGCTTGGTGGTAAAAGTAAAACGGTCCTTTCAGTTTAAATGGCATGTGTTTTACTGCAGATTCTTCTTGTTTCAGATGTAGTAACAACAGCTAGAACTTATAAAAGGTCAAGTACAGTCAAACCAAAGTCATACAGTGCTTTGCAGTGTGCTTACATGGCCTGTGCTTCATTTTTTATTTTGTTATAGCTATGCACTGGGCCATTACACTCAAGGAAATGTCTTGCTCTAGGTAGTATGTGGTTTTGAGAATAACAATGCTTACTGATTTTGGAATGTAGTCTGGGTATTTTTAATCCTGCTTACTGTGTGCCTTCTTGTGATGTTGGGTTGAGTCCATTCTGTCTCCTATGAAGATACAGATTGGTTTTAAAAGAAAAGCAAGGCTGCCTTCAAATCAGCTTTTCCTGAAATACAGTGTGCAGAGTGGCAACAGAGGTAGAGGCAGAGGTGCTTGGGGCAAACTTGAATTTCTTCATAGATAATCATGGCACGTTTTGGTGATTTTTGGGTTACTTAGGCATCAGTACTCTTCTCCTTGTCTAATTTTCTTCTGTGCTCTAAAGCACAATCTTCTTCAGATGGCTTATTAGCAACTACTGCTTTTGGGGGAGATCAGTTAATACGAAGGTGTATTAAATGGGGTTTCTGACTTTGGATATATATATATATATATATATATATATATATTTTTTTTTATATATACACATATCAGCCATTTAATGACTCACAGTTGACCCAAAAGCTTTATGTATAACTTTTAAATTACCTGTAATACTAGGCCATTAGTAATGTAAAACTTTAGGTCTTACATATTTCACTTGGCATTATAATAGAAAAATAACAATGATAGGTTTTCATCTTAGATTTTAAAAAGATTAAATTATGTATCAATCTATAATAAAAATCAAACACTTCATAACTTCTGAACTTAAAAATCAGTTTTTTACTTACATCTTAAAATTAGGTTTTAATTAAGACTCGTGTAGCTGTGTCAATAGCATGCATTACTTATACCATTAATAACTACTTTTCTTAACTTTTGAACTTGAAAATCTGTGATTTCATCTACATCTTAAAATGAAGCTGTAGTTATTATTTTCAGACAGAAGAGGGCAGACTAGTCCTCCAAACAGTTAAAAAGCAAAAGCCTGTGAATCTGTTCATGTAAGCTGCGTTCTCCTCCCCCTGGCTCAGTGATTCACCCTCCCATCTCTTCTCTCACACACAAAGAAGAGCTGCAGCTCCGATGAAAACCCTGTGGATGTTTTCAATGCAGGAAATATGGTGTTTTTTATACAACAAATCATTTAAACTCAGCTTGGATACTTACTGGGATTACAAAAGGACTTGATTCTTAGACAAGGGATTAAAGACATGGACTGCAAATGCTCCTCAAATGCTTGGAAATGGCAAGTAGCTTTCTCCCTTCTCCTTTGTAGCTGGGGCTGGGTCTCTGGGCAGTTGCGTTATTCTGTTGCAGAGGAGTCAGATCCAGGGACTGTTGTGGGGAATATAGCTCAGGATCTGGGCTTAAACCTGGCAGATATTAATAAAAGGAGACTGAGTTTTGGATCTGAAGAAAGCAGTCAATTTTTTAACATTGACCAGAAATATGGAGCTCTGATTATACAAGAGAGGATTGATAGAGAGAGCCTGTGTGGATCCAGCTCCAGCTGTTTGTTGCATTTAGAGGTTGTAGCTGAGAATCCTCTGGAGCTGTTCAGCCTGGAAATTGAGATTGTGGACATTAATGATAATTATCCTATTTTTTCTGTTACTGATCAGGAAATAAAAATTATAGAGCTGTTTGCAAATCCTGGAGTAAGGTTCCCTTTACCCACTGCTAAAGATTTAGATGTGGGGAAAAATGGTGTTAGACATTATAGCTTAAATCAAAATCCTTATTTTTCTTTATCAGAAAAATACCGCAGTGATGGAATTTTGATTGCAGAATTAGTACTAGAGAAAAATCTGGACAGAGAAGAGAAATCAGAACACAAGATCATTCTCTCA
Source organism: Lithobates sylvaticus (assembly GCA_028564925.1). Taxonomy (NCBI): domain Eukaryota; kingdom Metazoa; phylum Chordata; class Amphibia; order Anura; family Ranidae; genus Lithobates; species Lithobates sylvaticus. The sequence continues at coordinate 222,358,158 of CM053029.1, forward strand.
GCCACTGATGGAGGAGAACCTCCCCGATCAGGATCCACTCAGATTAATATTATTGTTTTAGATTTTAATGATAATGCACCAGTGTTTGGTCAGGCAAGCTATAAGGTAGGGCTAATGGAAAATCTACCTCTAAACACAGTTGTTTTAAAGCTAAATGCTACAGACCTGGATGATAGTGTGAATGGTGAAATACTATATTCATTTGATGATCATACATCAGATTCAGCAAAGGAAAAATTTGAAATTAATGAAAAAACAGGTGAAATATTTATCAAAGGGGTTGTGGATTTTGAAATTGCAAAGATGTATGAATTATTTGTAAAGGCTGTAGATAAAGGATCCCCTAAACTAGAGGGACGTTGTGTTGTTCAGGTTGAAGTCGAAGATGTGAATGATAATGTCCCAGAAATTGTTTTTACTTCAAAAAATAATGTAGTGCCTGAAAATGCCCCAGTAGGGTCTATTGTTGGGTTTATTACAATCAAAGACAGGGATTCTGGTAAAAATGGGGAAGTTAAACTGACAATACCGCCAAATTTACCCTTTAAATGCCAGCCCATGTCAAACCGTTATACACTGGTCACTAGTGGACATCTAGACAGGGAGAAAGTCTCACAATATACTATTACACTAATCGCTTCTGATCTCGGCTCTCCTTCTTTAAACAGCCAGACTACAATCATCATTAATATTTCAGATGTTAATGATAATCATCCAGCATTTCTACAGTCTGCTTACAATGCCTTCATATCAGAAAACAATGACCCTGGCAGACTGTTGTGTACAGTATCTGCTGGAGATTCAGATGAGGGAGATAATGCAAAGCTCATTTACTCCATAGTGGAGAACCACATAGATGGCTCTCCTGTCTCTTCATTTGTCTACATTAACTCCGACACAGGTAATATTTATGCCCAGCGTTCCTTTGACTATGAACAGTTCCAAGTTCTACAGATCACTGCAAGAGTGGAAGATTCTGGATCCCCAAAGCAGTTTTCCAATGTTTCAGTCTTCATATTTATTCAGGATACAAATGACAATTATCCCTCTATATTATACCCAGAGAACTCAGGGGAAGTGATGGCACAAGAGACCATTCCCAGATCTGCATCTGCTGGATATTTAGTCAGTAAAGTATCTGCGGTGGATCTGGATTCAGGGCACAATGCCTGGCTTACCTATAGTCTTCTTCAGTCTGGCACCCCAGACTGGTTTCACATCTCTGAATATACAGGAGAAGTCAGAACGCTGCGAGGATTACAGGAGACGGATAACACAGAACATCGACTTGTTATTTCAGTCAGTGACCATGGGGAGCCTTCACTGTCCTCTAGAGTCACTCTGATTGTAAATATAATGGAGAATATTGCTCAGGAAAGCCCAAAATCTCATGATTTTCTTACAAATTCTAAATCAGCACCAAATATGACCTTATACCTTATTATTTCTCTAGTAGCCATCAGTTTGGTTTCCTTGGTAACATTTGTCATATTATTGGTAAGGTGCCTTAGAAAGAATTATGACAGCAGTTGTGGTTCTTGTTTTCCGAACAAATCCCTCCCTGTGTCTTATATGGATCAGTATAAACCAACACTATACCTGAACACAGATGGGACATTAAAGTACATGGAAGTGAGGATGGCTCCTCCAGAACCGCAAGGATCTTGTTATCCACCCTGTTTTCCTCCAACAACAAATATTCAGGAATCAATGTTTACACAATATCAAAGCAATCTTCAAATAGCAGAGCCTAAATCTACGTCTGACAGTTGGTTAAGTGAAACACAGCAGGTGAGGTCTCAGCATTTTATAATTTTGTAATAATTTTTTTTTTTTTTTAAGATTTTACTATAGGATTTTTTATTGCATTATAAGTTATATAAGATCTGTTGATTTCATCCAGTAATTTGTTGCCTTATGGAAGCAAATAGATTATTAATTTAATCTGAACCTGAGCAAAGAAAAGACTGCAAGAGGTGGAATTCGTTGTTGCTGGTATTGTAGGCAAATGCAATTCCTTCAGTTTTAATGATGATGTTTATTATTGTTTACATCTGTTTTCATGCAGTTCTCAGTATTTCCATTTTCTGTTGTGCATATTTCACATAATGTGGTGTTTCTTACCCTAATTTATATTTTTGTTACTCTTCATTTTTTTTTAGCTTAAATATACACTGAGCAAACCTATAAAAGCAACACTTGTGAGTCTGCCACTATCATGAGATGGACTTAAAGATCCATGACATTTTCTATGTAAACAAAAGGCCTATTTCTCTCAATTGTTCACAAATCTGTCTAAATCTGTGTTAGTGAGCACTTCTCCTTTGCTGAGATAATCCATCCACCTCACAGGTGTAGCATATCAAGATGCTGATTAGACAGCATGATTATTGCACCGGTGTGCCTTAGGCTGGGCGCAATAAAAGGCCACTCTAAAATGTGCAGTTTTACTGTATTGAAGGGGGGTCCAAAATACAGTCAGTATCTGGTGTGACCACCATTTGCCTCACGCAGTGCAGCACATCTCCTTTGCATAGAGTTGATCAGGTTGTTGATTCTGGCCTGTGGAATGTTGGTCCATTCCTCTTCAATAGCTGTGTGAAGTTGCTGGATATTGTCAGGAACTGGAACATGCTGTCGTATACGCCGATCCAGAGTATCCCAAACATACGCAATGGGTTACATGTCTGGTCAGTATGCTGGCCATGCAAGAACTGGAATGTTTTCAGCTTCCAGGAATCGTGTACAGATCCTTGCAACATGGGGACATGCATTATCATGCTGCAACATGAGGTGATGGTCGTGGATGAATGGCACAACGATGGGCCTCAGCATCTCGTCACGGTATCGCTGTGCATTCAAAATGTCATCAATAAATTGCACATGTGTTCGTTGTCCATAGCCTGCCCATACCATAACCCTACCGCCATCATGCGCCACTCGATCCACAACATTGGCATCAGCAAACCGCTCACCCACATGACGTTATACAAGCTGTCTGCCATCTGCCCTGTACAGTGAATACCGAGATTCATCCATGAAGAGAACACCTCTCTTAAGTGCCAGATGCCATCGAATGTGAGCATTTTCCCACTCAAGTCGGTTACGACAACGAACTGCAGTCAGGTCAAGACACCGATGAGGATGACAAGCATGCAGATGAGCTTCCCTGAGATGGTTTCTGACAGTTTGTGCATAAATTCTTTTGGTTATGCAAACCGATTGTTGCAGCAGCTGTCCGGGTGGCTGGTCTCAGACGATCTTGGAAGTGAAGATGCTGGATGTGGAGGTCCTGTGCTTGTGTGGATACACATGGTCTGCGGTTGTGAGGTCGGTTGGATGTACTCCCAAATTCTCTCAAAAGCCTTTGGAGACAGCTTATGGTAGAGAAATTAATATTCAATTCAAGGGCAACAGCTCTGGTGCGCTCCCTCAAAGCTTGCAACATCTGTGGCATTGTGCTGTGTGATAAAACTGTACATTTTAGAGTGGCCTTTTATTGTTTCCAGCCTAAGGCACACCTGTACAATAATCATGCTATCTAATCAGTATCTTGATATGCCACACCTGTTAGGTGGATGGATTATCTCGGCAAAGGAGAAGTGCTCACTAACACAGATTTAGACAGATTTGTGAACAATATTTGAGAGAAATAGGCCTTTTGTGTACATAGAAAAAGTCGTTGATCTTTAAGTTCAGCTCATGATAAATAGGACCCAACACAAAAGTGTTGCGTTTATAATTTTGACCAGTGTATATATAATAGGTCTAAATTAAAATGTGTAATTGTCAAAATATTATATTTGCAATTTTTAAAATGCTAGTAGTTTCATAGTTAGTAAGGTTGAATAAAGACACCAGTCCATCCAGTTCAACCTGAGTGAGTGTCTACAACTGTCCCTATCCCTGTACATTGCACACTCACATCGGTCCCTACCCTCAAGGAACCCACAATCCAAGGTCCCCATTCATATACTAGGGCCAATTTTTTTTTTGGACAGAAGACAATTCACCTACCTGCATGTCTCTGGATTGTGGGAGGAAACCGGAGTACCCGGAGGAAACCCACACATGCACAGGGAGAACATGCAAACTCCAGGCAGGTAATGTCGTGGTTGGGATTCGAACCAGTGACCCTTCTTACTGCTAGGTGAGAGTGCTAACCACTACACCACTGTAGTCATTTTCTTTAAATATCAGTTCGTGACAATTTTATATATTTTTCCCAAATATATTTGCATATGATATGAATAACAATTATGAAATCATTATATTATTATTGTTTATACTTTTGCTATATAAAATGTTTTATTTACTGTGACTATCAGCTGATTACATCACTTAATTTATAATTAGTATACTGTATCAGTGGTGACATCGAATGGCTTAGCTAATGGCACCTAGTAGTTAACAGCTATGTGGCATTTGTTATACATTTCTAAATGCTAGAAATCTCCTGTATGATGGTCAGCATAAACATTTGCCATCCCGTTGTCTGAAAAACTTCTCTTATGCTTTAGTAAAATTTTGTAAAATTTTGTAAAATACTTTAGTAAAATTAATTAAATTTAAGGTTGTGTTTGTTGAATGTGTGACGTGGCATTCCACTGGATTTTTTATTTTTGCCATCTCAGTGTCCAACTGTCACATATTTTTTCTCTCTGCATTGAATATTTTGTATTTACTCTCATACTGTTTTCCAAGACCAACTGAAGGGGTGTCTTCTCACTACAGAAATAAACAGGTTTGGCTCAAATATTTTCTCATATTCATGGGACTGATATACCCTTTAACCACATTTGGAAATGAGGGAATTAGTCTGAAATCCAAAAACATGAACAAATTGGTGAATTGCAGCATTTTTAAAAGTATGCATGCAGAGTTGTTGCAGAAAAATATACAATTTATGAACGGACACTGTCTGGCTTTTTGAATTGAAATATGTAACAGTGATTAGAAATCTGTCTAAAAATAGTCAGAAAACTATAAAATGTGACAAATCTCATTGTTAATAAATCTTAAAACACCATATTATGTCTATTGATCCAGGATTATTTATATTGGGGTCAAATCAATGTCCACATTATTGAATTGTATGCATGACCATGTTAACATTACTATACTGGCACAGAGAGACTGTTCACATTTTTTACTGAGAAAGAAACCCAACCATATTGAGACAACCAAAAAGACAAACAGAGAATCAGAGCTAGGAATGGGCAAACCATAGTTTTAGGATACTTTCATAGATACATAGTGATAAGAAAGCAGTAATGAAGACCCAGTTAAATTATATTGGTAGGTATTGTGTCAGCCTAGAACTTATGAAACCAATGTATTTGCTCTCTGCTTCGAATTTAGGCCCTTGGAGCTAAACTTGTGATCCGGGGGCCACATGTGGCCCCTTTGGATTATTGTGGATTATTGTGTGGCCCTTGAAACCCCTGCAGTCAGTAGTCTGTTTTCTTTACCTAGATGCTTACTCAGGCCAGTATATTCTTTAGACTGTAATCTAATATTTAAATGGTTTGCTTCTTTCACACAATCCTACTTTTCTGTACCATTCCTTATATTTTTTATATATTTTTTTCCATGTGATCTTTAATACTGGATCTTATGTGGTATTTTTTAAATGGACTGTAAGAAAAACGAATGTGGAAACATTGATTTTTAAAGGAGCTGCAATAGCAGTTGTGTGTAATGTGCCCCCAGTCTATGACTGTCTCCTAAAGCATTTAATCAGTCTCCAACAACTCCTATAGTGCCTGTTATCCCTAACCATCTCATGTTTCATGCCTGAAGTATCTTATAGTTGTCTATTATATTACATTTGCTTAATTTAATAAGTGGCCCTTTGGTGGTGTCAGGGGCCACATTTAGTGCCCGGTGCTCTAGGCTATGGTTTATACTTGGTATACATGATCTGATTCAGATTCCACTGGAGTCTTACTTAATAACGTACTTATTCTGCAACACTTCTATTCTCTTCTATCTCCACTGCTTCAGTTTTTATTAAATGATCTTCCCCAAATTCCCTATCATACTTTCTGTAGCATTTGAGAACTTGCAGTAGTAGGGACTAGAGGATTTTTTATCAACAATGTGCATTGTGCTTTTTTATTCCTTTCTTTTTCGGGCTGTACTGTAGATTTGCTTAATGTCTGTGCCTAGAAAACAAGTGTGCTCTACTTTATTATGTAGTGTATTTAACCAATGTATGCATATAACTACAGGAACAAATAATTTTCATAAAGTTTCAACATACAATTGATAATTGTGCATATTTAGAATTTTGTAGGTAATCAACTTGATAAAATATTCATTCATATTTTTGCTTAGAAGCCATACTCTATTTTAGAATATTTATACATTGCAATAGATTTACTAAAGGTGAGCAGGCTGTTCATTTTGTAAAGGAGTTTTACCTTTTCAAGGGTATTTTCCCTTAGCTCAGAATAGGGAGGAAATCACTTTGTAAAGAACACTCAATCACAGGCAAGGAAAAGTAAATAAAAGCAATATTTGTACATTCACATAATTGGATGATAGAAGGAGCTTCACCTCATTCACTAAGTGAAGAGAATATCCCCTTGCAAAGTGAACAGCCTATTTGTCCTTAGTAAATCAATGCAAAGTTGTTGATATGCAGGCTGGGTATTACTGACCATGCCCACTGTACTATAATCTCCAAGAATGAATTGTGATTTTGGGTCTGGTGCTCACTGGCCTCTATGAAGGTACAGAATGGATAAAGAGAAAATCAAGCTTGCTTTTGAGGCAGTTTTCCCTGGAAATGTGACTACAGAAAGACCACAGATTACCTTCTAATTGAACAGGACAGGCAGAGGTGCTTTTGGATCTCCTTCATAGATAATGATGGCATGCTCAGGACTCTTCTCCAGATGTAATTTTCAATAGTCTTCTCTACTCTACATGCAGCATGATCTGGATGACCTAATAGCAAGCTTATGTTTTTGTCGGAAATTCAAAAGGGGCATTATTTGAGTTTAGTTAAGTCTGAATGGGACTCTCTGTCATGTATGAAATAATTTGTAATGCAAATACTTTATATATATACAGTTGTGCTCATAAGTTTACATACCCTGGCATAATTTATGATTTATTGGCCATTTTTCAGAGAATATGAATGATAACACAAAAACTTTTCTTTCACTGTGTTTACTCTTTGTAAATCATAATGGCAACAGAAAATTCCCCAAATGACCCTAATCAAAAGTTTACATACCCTGGTGATTTTGGCCTGATAACATGCACACAAGTTGACACAAATTGGTTTGAATGGCTAATAAAGGTAACCATCCTCACCTGTGATCTATTTGCTTGTAATTAGTGTGTGTGTATAAAAGGTCAATGAGTTTCTGGACTCCTGACAGACCTTGCATCTTTCATCCAGTGCTGCACTGACGTTTCTGGATTCCGAGTCATGGGGAAAGCAAAATAATTGTCAAAGGATCTGCAGGAAAAGGTAGTTGAACTGTATAAAACAGGAAAGAGATATACAAAGATATTCAAGGAATTGAGAATGCCAATCAGCAGTTTTCAAACTCTAATCAAGAAGTGGAAAATGCAGGCTGGGTATGACTGATATAGGGCAACAGTGAAGGGGGAAGGAGTAGTAATTGGTTGTGTCTGAGAGCGTCATGTGACTAGTCTGTCTGGCAAGCCGGCTGACGTTGCAGTTTATTACGCTGTGGTGAAGATGGCTCTGAAACATATAAATTGCACCAAATAGGAACAACGTGAGGACATCATAAGGGATTTGTGTTGTTACATAACAACGCTGGCCCCCACACTGCAGTCCATGCACTGGCAACCCTCAGACAATTGAAGTGGGAATTTATGGAGCACCCAGCTTATAGTCTGGATTTCATGCCATCTGATTTCCACCTTTTTTGACTGCTCAAAGAAGCTTTAGGGGAAGAAGACTTTCACGTGATGATTATGTGAAAGCATCGGTGCATCAGTGGCTATGAGCTCAATCAAAAACAGGTTTTGCTGATGCCATTAAAAAGTTGGTACAACGCTGGGAAAAATGCATAGCAAAGGAAGGGGACTATGTAGAAAATTGATGTAATTTGCTTTTAAATGCTCAATAAAAAGAGTTAAAAATAGTGTGGAAACTTTTTGAAGAACCCTTGTATATATATATATATAAAATAATATTAAAGTTTGGGGGCTGTTTAGCTCATTGTAGTGCTTACCAGTGAGTAGAGTCCATGCCAGTTATTCCACTTTAAGGGCTTGTTGGCTCACTTTTATTAAAAAGAGAGAAAATGTCCAACAAGAAAGAAATTGTGCAACGAAACAAACCATTGCCCACACATGCGGTTTCCCACCATTAGCACAAAATTAAATGTCCAACACCCTAGCTCTCTTTAGCAAAAAAAAAAAAATAGATATTTAGCCTCATGGCCTACACATTCTCCTACAGACCATTTTTTCACCAACTCTGTCTGCATGGTTAGCAGCCCCTTGCTGCTCTGGCCCTCAGGCTTGGGTCTCTGTCTATTCCAGTGCAGATATGCACCCCTCTGACTGCTCCCTTGTACACACCTGGACTCCTTGGGAGGGTGAAGCCCAGAGCCCTGGTCCTAAGGCTACAAAAGACCCACACACACCTGCACAATTAAGCCCCATACACACGGTCGGACTTTTTCATGGATTCTGTCCGATCTGACAATGTTGTTGAAAAATCAGACCGTGTGTATGCACCATCGGACAGTGTACGTCGGATTGTCCGACGGACAAAGTCTTATCTCCTGCTGGAAAGATTTGCCGACAACACGGTCCGATCACACCAAATCCGATCGTGTGTACGGTTGTCCGACCGAACAAAGTGCTACGCATGCTCAGATCACATTACAAGACCAAAGCTATTGGCTACTAGCCTCTACGTAGTCCTGTTGTAGGCAACAATCGTCACCGCGTTCAGAATGATCGGATTTTACGACAACTTTGTCTGACCAAGTGTACGCAAAACCAACATCAGACAAAGTATGACGGACATGGTCCGACGGACCTGGTCCGCGGATTGTCCGACCGTGTGTATGGGGCTTTATTGTGCTGGCTATGTCCAAAACCTGGTCCCAGGACTTGAGAGTTCATCCCATCCAGATCACTAAGAAAGCTCCAGGTACCAAACCAGTACAGAGGACACAAAAAAAACGGTTTCCTCCAAACTAAACTAGCATCCTGGAGTCCCTCAACCTGCCTAGTTGAGAATCCTGAGCAACATACACCATGATAGGGAACTGCACTCTCACAGCATACTGTATATCTACAATATATATATATATATATATATATATATATATATATATATATATATATAGGTATATATATATATATATATATATATATATATATATATATATATATATATATATATATATATATATATATATATATATATATATATATATATATATATATACAGTGCACATGACAAAAACCCATTACATTTATTTTTTAAATGATCTTTTATTTAAAATTCCAGTAATATAGCACATTGCACTAACTTAAAGTCCTACAATTTTTTCCTCATCTATTTTCCCAGACTTTTTAATAGAAAACCACAATGACAGTTTTATTTTTTTAAACACGTTGCTAACTGTTACATCATTTATATTGTATTTATTTTTTATATGTATTTATTTTTCAAACACTAGCTTTAAATACATGTAAAGCTGTAAACAGAATTGCTGTATTTTATCCCTTATATAATCAATCTCTATCCCTTATATAATATTAACTGATATATTTAAACAATATGTTTTTCATAATTTTTTAATGGAAAACTGTGTTTTTGCTTAAATCTTAAAATTAAGTTGTAGTTATTATCTTTAGACAGAAGAGGGCAGACTAGTCATCCAAACGGTTAAATAGCAAAGCTTATGAATCTGTTCATGTACGCTGTGTTCTCCTCCCCCTGGCTCAGTGATTCACCCTCCCATCTCTTCTCTCACACACAAAGAAGAGCTGCAGCTCCGATGAAAACCCTGTGGATGTTTTCAATGCAGGAAATATGGTGTTTTTTATACAACAAATCATTTAAACTCAACTTGGATACTTACTGGGATTACAAAAGGACTTGATTCTCAAAAGAGGGATTAAAGACATGGACTGCAAATGCTCCTCAAATGCTTGGAAATGGCAAGTAGCATTCTCCCTTCTCCTTTGTAGCTGGGGCTGGGTCTCTGGGCAGCTGCGTTATTCTGTTGCAGAAGAGTCCAATCAAGGGACTGTTGTGGGGAATATAGCCCAGAATCTGGGCTTAAACCTGGCAGATATTAATAAAAGGAGACTGAGTTTGGGATCTGAGGGTAGCAGTAAATATTTTACTATTGACCAGAAATATGGAGCTCTGATTATACAAGAGAGGATTGATAGAGAGAGCCTATGTGGATCCAGCTCCAGCTGTTTGCTGCATTTAGAGGTTGTAGCTGAGAATCCTCTGGAGCTGTTCAGCCTGGAAATTGAGATTTTGGACATTAATGATAATTATCCTATTTTTTCTGTAGCTAATCAGGAAATAAAAATTATAGAACTGTTAACCAATCCTGGCGTACAATTTCCTTTACCCTCTGCTGAAGACTTGGATGTGGGGAGAAATGGTGTGAGACATTATAGCTTAAATCAAAATCCTTATTTTTCTTTATCAGAAAAACATCGCAGAGATGGGACTTTGATTGCAGAGCTAGTACTAGAGAAAAATCTGGACAGGGAATTGAAATCAGAACACAAGCTTATTCTGTCTGCCATTGATGGAGGAGAACCTCCCCGATCAGGATCTACTCAGATTAATATTATTGTTTTAGATATTAATGACAATGCACCAGTGTTTGATCAGGCAAGCTATAAGGTAGGGCTAATGGAAAATCTACCTCTAAACACAGTTGTTATGACGCTAAATGCTACAGACCTGGATGAGGGTGCGAATAGTGAAATACTATATTCATTTGATGATCATACGTTAAACGCAGCAAAGAAAATATTTGATTTAAACGAAAACACTGGTGAAATATTGATAAAAGGGGCTGTAGATTATGAAGTTGCAAACTTGTATGAATTATTTGTGAAGGCTGTTGATAAAGGATCACCAAGACGAGAAGGGCGTTGTGTTGTCCAGATTGAAGTGCAAGATGTAAATGATAATGTACCAGAAATTGTATTTACTTCAAAAAATAATGAGGTCCATGAAAATGCTCCAGTAGGGACTATTGTTGGATTTATCACAATCAGAGACAGGGATTCTGGTAAAAATGGGGAAGTTAAGCTGATAATACCACCAAATTTACCCTTTAAGTACCAGCCTATGTCAAACCGTTATACACTGGTCACGAGTGGACATCTGGACAGGGAAAAAGTCTCCCAATATACTATTACACTGATCGCTTCTGATCTTGGCTCTCCTCCTTTAAGCAGCCAGACTACAATCATCATTAATATTTCTGATGTTAATGATAATCCTCCAGCATTTCTACAGTCTGCTTACAATGCCTTCATATCAGAAAACAATGAGCCTGGCAGACTGTTGTGTACAGTATCTGCTGGCGATTCAGATGAAGGAGATAATGCAAAGCTCATTTACTCCATAGCAGAGAACCACATAGACAGCTCTCCTGTCTCTTCATTTGTCTACATTAACTCCGACACTGGTAATATTTATGCCCAGCGCTCCTTTGATTATGAACAGTTCCAAGTTCTACAGATCACTGCGCGAGTGGAAGATTCTGGATCTCCAAAGCTGTCTTCCAATGTTTCAGTCTTCATATTTATTCAGGATACAAATGACAATTATCCCTCTATATTATACCCAGAGAACTCAGGGGAAGGCTTTGCACAAGAGACCATTCCCAGATCTCTGTCTGCTGGATATTTAGTCAGTAAAGTATCTGCGGTGGATCTGGATTCTGGGCACAATGCCTGGCTCACCTATAGACTTCTTCAGTCTGGCAGTCCATCTTTGTTTCACATCTCTGAATATACAGGAGAAGTCAGAACTCTGCGAGGATTACAGGAGACGGATAACACAGAACATCGACTTGTGATTTCTGTCAGTGACCATGGGGAGCCTTCACTGTCCTCTACAGTCACTCTGATTGTAAATATAATGGAGAATATTGCTCAGGAAAGCCCCAAATCTCATGATTTTCTTACAAATTCTAAACCAACACAAAATATGACCTTATATCTTATTATTTCTCTAGTAGCCATCAGTTTGGTTTCCTTGGTAACATTTGTGATATTATTGGTAAGGTGCCTTAGAAAGAATTCTGACAGCAGTTGTGGTTCTTGTTTTCCAAACAAATCCCTCCCTGTGTCCTATATGGATCAGTATAAACCAACACTTTACCTGAACACGGATGGGACATTAAAGTACATGGAAGTGAGGATGGCTCCTCCAGAACCCCCGGGACCTTGTTATCCACCTTGTTTTCCTGCAACAAATATTCCAGAATCAACACTTACAAAATATCAAAGTAATCCTCATATAGCAGAGTCTAATCCCACTACTGACAGCTGGTGTAATGAAACACATCAGGTGAGATTCCATAATTTTTGTTCAATTTATATCCTTTTTATTTTGCAATGGTACATTTTAGCAATGGACTCAACATTAACAAATTGTTAATGCTAGCTTCAAATAACAGAGCCGAAATCTACTTCTGACAGCTGGTTTAGTGAAACCTCTCAGTAGTGCTTTTGTAGATAACATTATAAGATTGTTATTATAAAAAATAAAAGAACAGCTGATTGGTGAGTTTTGATGTGACCTGAACTAAAAAAAGGGCACCTGAAATGTGAACGTTTTCACTTCACTTTTTAGGTTGATTACTTTTTACATCTTTGAGGACTTTCATCTCATTCACATGGGCACTAGCAGGCTTTATGCAGGCAGCCTATAGAAGGCAACGTAGAAGCAGCAGCTGCATGGATGCAGCCGCATGTCAAATTTTGACAAGCTAGTAGGAGCGGGTCTGTGGCCCCTAATGCAGACAATGTGATTTCCCTGTTCTTTAGTGCATATTTCACATTGTATGGAGTTTTTTTTATCTATTTAAAAAAATTTAAAAATACAGATATACAGCAGACAATGTGCTTTCCCAGTTCTTTGGTGCATATTTCACATTGTATGGAGTTTTTTTTATCTATAAAAAAAAAAACAGATATAATGGGTCAGTATTTACATAATGGTTTGTAAAAATAGAATCTTTGCATTGAAAGCTACACGTTTTTTTTATACTATCAGTACCAATTTTTATATATTATACCAAATGTATTTGCATATGATATTCATACAAGTTATGTAATTTGTATACTATTATTATTATTTATATTCTTGACATATAAAAATTGTTAGTTGCTGCGTGTATCAGTTAACGAAAGGATTGATTCTGTAATTACAATTAGTGTATTACTATTTGTGCATCTAATGACATGGCTAATGCACCTAAGACAGTACACAACTGTAAGTGATGTGTTATAATATACTGAATGCCATACATTTTTTGTATGATGATTAGTGTAAGTGTTTTGCACTTAAATTGTAGCCCTCTGAGAACCTGCACATATGAATCTGCTTTTTCTTAACCTAGATGCCCAATCATGCCAGTGAAGGAAAATGTTAATTGGATTTTAATTGTAGTAGTAAAATGTTTTTCATGCTATTTCACTTTGTTCTCTACTGTTCATTCCATTTCCCATACCATGTTTTTTTTCCTCTGATCCTTACTAGCGGATCTTGCTGTGGTACAAGTCATTTATAATTGAGTTGTAGGGAGTACAAATGGGGAAGCATTGATTTATAAAAAATCTGTAATAGCGGTTATCTTTATCGGTCTTATGTTACAGTGCCTTGCGAAAGTATTTGGCCCCCTTAAACTTTTCAACCTTTTGCCAAATTTCAGGCTTCAAACATAAAGATATAAAATTTAAATTTTTTGTGAAGAATCACCAACAAGTGGGACACAATTGTGAAGTGGAACGAAATCTATTGGATATTTTAAACTTTTTTAGCAAATAAAAAACTGAAAAGTGGTGCATGCAAAATTATTCGGCCCCTTTACTTTCAGTGCAGCAAACTCACTCCAGAAGTTCAGCGAGGATCTCTGAATGATCCAATGTTGTCCTAAATGACTGATGGTGATAAATAGAATCCACCTGTGTGTAATCAAGTCTCTGTATAAATGCACCTGCTCTGTGATAGTCTCAGGGTTCTGTTGAAAGCGCAGAGAGCATCATGAAGACCAAGGAACACACCAGGCAGGTCCGTAATACTGTTGTGGAGAAGTTTAAAGCCGTATTTGGATACAAAAAGATTTCCCAAGCTTTAAACATCCCAAGGAGCACTGTGCAAGCGATCATTTTGAAATGGAAGGAGTATCAGACCACTGCAAATCTACCAAGACCTGGCTGTCCCTCTAAAATTTCAGCTCAGACAAGGAGAAGACTGATCAGAGATGCAGCCAAGAGGCCCATGATCACTCTGGATGAACTGCAGAGAACTACAGCTAAGGTGGGAGAGTCTGTCCATAGGACAACAATCAGTCGTACACTGCACAAATCTGGCCTTTATGGAAGAGTGGCAAGAAGAAAGCCATTTCTCAAAGATATCCATAAAAAGTCTCTTCTAAAGTTTGCCACAAGCCATCTGGGAGACACACCAAACATGTGGAAGAAGGTGCTCTGGTCCGATGAAACCAAAATCAAACTTTTTGGCCACAATGCAAAACGATATGTTTGGCGTAAAAGCAACACAGCTCATCACCCTCAACACACCATCCCCACTGTCAAACATGGTGGTGGCAGCATCATGGTTTGGGCCTGCTTTTCTTCAGCAGGGACAGGGAAGATGGTTAAAATTGAGGGGAAGATGGATGCGGCCAAATACAGGACCATTCTGGATGAAAACCTGTTGGAGTCTGCAAAAGACCTGAAAGTGGGACGGAGATTTGTCTTCCAACAAGGCAATGATCCCAAACATACAGCAAAATCTACAAAGGAATGGTTCACAAATAAACGTATCCAGGTGTTAGAATGGCCAAGTCAAAGTCCAGACCTGAATCCAATCGAGAATCTGTGGAAAGAGCTGAAAACTGCTGTTCACAAACGCTCTCCATCCAACCTCACTGAGCTCGAGCTGTTTTGCAAGAAAGAATGGGCAAGAATTTCAGTCTCTCGATGTGCAAAACTGATAGAGACATACCCCAAGCGACTTGCAGCTGTAATCGCAGCAAAAGGTGGCTCTACAAAGTATTAACGCAAGGGGGCCGAATAATTTTGCACGCACCAATTTTCATTTTTTTATTAGTTAAAAAAGTTTCAACAATCCAATAGTTTTCGTTCCACTTCACAATTGTGTCCCACTTGTTGGTGATTCTTCACAAAAAATTAAAATGTTATATCTTTATGTTTGAAGCCTGAAATGTGGCAAAAGGTTGAAAAGTTCAAGGGGGCCGAATACTTTCGCAAGGCACTGTATGTGTCTTTAGTCTCTGATTATGTCCTGAAACATGTCATCAGATTTCCACCACTTCTATAGCATATCTGCGGCCTATGACCATGTCTTGTAGAATACATGTGGTCTCTAACCATCTCCTATGGCATGCTGTGAGTCTCTAAAAGTTTCCCATTGTATTACAATCACTTAATATAATGTGTTGCCATTTGACCATGTCAAAGGCTGCACTTGGGACCCCATATATCAAGAAAGTTGACCACCACTGCTCTAGGCTATAGGTTCAACTGGGTATGCATAATCTGGCTCTGCTGAGTCCTTCTTTTTTCCTTGCTTACTAGGTAACATCTCTATTTTCTCCTTAACACCAAATTTTTATATATCTACTGCTTCAAATTTAATTACAAAATCCGACCCAAATAACTTATACTTTCTGTTGTATATGAGATCTTGAGATTAGAGATTTTATGAAAGCTTATTATTGGCTTTCACTCCTCACTTACACATACAATAATAACAAACCTTTTAGAAATGACTTATTAAAGGGACTTACTATAGTAGAAAATAAACTTCTAAAGACAATGTCGTTGAAATGAATATACTGTCGGCTAAGCTGAAAATGACACCTGTAGTACCGTATTTATCGGCGTATAACACGCACTTTTTTCCCCTTAAAATCATGGGTGCGGGTTATACGCCGATCCCCCGCCGATTGTGAGCTTCTCTGCGGTTTCGGACGATCTCGGCGGCTTTCGCCGCTTTCGCCGCTTTCGCCCCTTCTCAACTATATTTCGGCTGCTCTCTCGGCTTTTGGAAAGCCGCCAAGAACGGCCGGGCGCTGTAGATGACACCTGTAGTACCGTATTTATCGGCGTATAACACGCACTTTTTTCCCCTTAAAATCATGGGTGCGGGTTATACGCCGATCCCCCGCCGATTGTGAGCTTCTCGGCGATTTCGGACGATCTCGGCGGCTTTCGCCGCTTTCGCCCGTTCTCAGCTATTTTTCGGCTGCTCTCTCGGCTTTTGGAAAGCCGCCAAGAACGGCCGGGCGCGGCCGGAATTTGCCGAAAATAGCCGAAAGCCCTCGAGAACGGCCGGGTGCGGCCGAAAGTCGCCAAAAATAGCCGAAGGCCGCCGAGAATGGCCGAGAGCTACCGAGCGCCACCGAGATACACAGGACATCCGCTCTGTATCTCGGCGGTGCCATTTTTAAACGGCAAACTGAGACTGACACTGGCAAGGCTGCAAATGAATGGCAAGGCTGCAAATGGACACAGAGTAGGCTGCATTTAAATGTAAGTTTTTTTCCTTAAACTTCCCTCCTAAAAGTTTTTTTCCTTAAAATTCCCAACTAAACTTGGGGTGCGTGTTATACGCCGATAAATACGGTAATTCAGCTTCATATATATGCAATAATCTTTAGGTTTATTTCAAGAGCACACACATGGACACTCTATATTATAAGATCGTAAAATGTCTGCCAGAATGATTGCTGTGTAACATCACTATCTCTAAAGTTAAAATGTAGCTTTATCTACAAAGTGTATTTTGTTTTTTAATTTTTACCATTTTTTTTTTTTGGGCATAGATTTGCTTCATGTGTGGGCATTATTCATACAAGTGTGTCTTAATTTATTGTGTAGTGTATTCACCCTAGCAATGTTTATGAGCATAATAATTATTGTGTATACTTTGGTTCTGTAAAGATAACCAATTGGATAGAGTATCAATTTGTATGTTTATTCGGAAGTTGAACTTTACCCGTTGCATTATCTTTCTACCCACAGTTATAGTTCTAAGGCTGGCCATAGATGGATCAAATTTTATATATATGTGAGGCCACTGCAGTTAAACATCGCCCTGCCCGGTAAAGGCCAATCAATCAGCAGCTGCAGTTCTCATATGTGTATTCTGACAGCAGGGCAGTGTCCTCGCTGTCAGAATACAATAGTGCAGTGAGGAGGATTCCCCCATCCACATCCATTGTTTGGATGGGGAAATCAGTTTAGTTTACTTCATTCTGCCCTCTTGACGAATTAAAAAAACTGAGCAGTGCAATGCTAGCCTAACTCACGCTTACGTTTAATTCTACTCTAGATGTAATGTTAATAACCTAGGGGGTCATTTACTAAAACTGGAGCATGCAAAATCTGGTGCAGCTCTGCATAGAATCTAATTAGCGTCCAGATTTTGTTGCCAAAGCTTAACCTCCCTGGCGGTATGATTCTGGCTGGAATTTTGTGCTGAAAGCGGTACAATTATTTTGCATGGAAATTTGGCGTTGTAGGCATGCAATTCTTATGAATAACTCACTTCAATCTGTCCGAACCAGAGTCTAGTAGACATCCCGGGTATGATAAAGTTTGAGACACAAAATCATAAATTATAATATAATAAAAATATATATAAAAATGATTCAATAATGTAATCAAATCAAAAACACTGAAATTTGCTCAGTTGCAGAATAGTCGCTGTCATTAAATGTATTGTTTGATGATAAATTGTGATTCTATTTTTTATCGGTGTTTTCTAGCTGGTCTATGGACAATCTCCAGTTTCCAGGCAGAGAAAAAATCTTTTTATTATAAAATGACATGCAGGGCACTGGGCCACTAGGGACAAAGGGGGTGTGTATTTTTTGTATACAGTACTGTAATCTGTAAGATTACAGTACTGTATGTGTGTTGTGTTTTTAAACTTTTTTGAATTTGGCGCAGATCTCCACTCCCATGCGTCGTAACGTTGCAGGGAACGGAGATCAGCGGCACTCGGGCACTGTGAATCGAGCGAGCAGACGGCAGACATCGCAGGATCCAGGGGAAAAGGTAAGTAACTCCCCCCCTGTATCATGCAATGCAGCCCGAGTCTGGCTCAGGGTTACCTCTCCTAGCAGAAAAAACTGAACCCGAGCCAGACTCGGGTTTACCGCCTAGGAGGTTAATCAAACAAGCTAAAGGGAGCAGCTGGTTTGTTACTATAGCTGCACCAGATTCTGAGTGCATCAGTTTAATAAATCTTCCCCCTATTGTTTTTGGAGGGGATCACTTGATTCAAAGTATTGTGATTTGTAAAACAAAAAAAAAAACAAAAATGATATATATATATATATTATATATATATATATATATATATATATATATATATATATATATATATATATATAACATATTTGACATATTTTGTCTATATTCTGCTATTATTTAATAAATACATCAATTATTCGTAAATATTAGTTTTACATAATTTATTTTAATTAAATAATTAATTCTGGCATTAAATAAATGTATATCCATTCCTGGTTACAATTATATTTTTTTAAATCCTAGCTTTAAATACTTAGGTTATAACCAGAACCATACAGAACCACTGTATTTTATATATTTATTTATTTTTGCTCTGACAATCAAAATCCTTATTTTTTCTTTCATTTACATCTTAAATTTAAAACGGATACAATGGAAAACCTAAAATGTATTTATACAAATAACATTTTTTTTTGTTTGTTTAAAAATAGCAAACAAATGGCTAGACTTGTGTAGCTGTGTCAATAACATGCACCATGCATTACGTATACCATTAAAAACTGCTTTTCTTAACTTTTGAACTTGAAAATCTGTGATTTTATTTACATCTTAAAATTAAGCTGTAGTTATTATCTTTAGACAGAAGAGGGCAGACTAGTCATCCAAATGGTTAAAAAGCAAAGCTTGTGAATCTGTTAATGTAAGCTGTGTTCTCCTCCCCCTGGCTCAGTGATTCACCCTCCCATCTCTGTTCTCACACACAAAGAAGAGCTGCAGCTCCGATGAAAACCCTGTGGATGTTTTCAATGCAGGAAATATGGTGTTTTTTATACAACAAATCATTTAAACTCAACTTGGATACTTACTGGGATTACAAAAGGACTTGATTCTCAGAAAAGGGATTAACGAAATGGACTGCAAATGTCCCTCAAATGCTTGGAAATGGCAAGTAGCATTATCCCTTCTCCTTTGTAGCTGGGGCTGGGTCTCTGGGCAAATTCGTTATTCTGTTGCAGAGGAGTCTGATCCAGGGACTGTTGTGGGGAATATAGCTCAGGATCTGGGCTTAAACCTGGCAGATATTAATAAAAGGAGTATAAGTTTGGGATCTGAAGGAAGCAGTAAACATTTTACTATTGACCAGAAACATGGAGCTCTGATTATACAAGAGAGGATTGATAGAGAGAGCCTGTGTGGATCCAGCTCCAGCTGTTTGCTGCATTTCGAGGTTGCAGCTGAGAATCCTCTGGAGCTGTTCAGCCTGGAAATTGAGATTTTTGATATTAATGATAATTATCCTATTTTCTCTGTTACTGATCAGGAAATAACAATTACAGAGCAGTTTACAAGCCCTGGGGTTCGATTTCCTTTACCCTCTGCTGAAGACTTGGATGAGGGGAAAAATGGTGTGAGACATTATAGATTAAATCAAAATCCCTATTTTTCTTTATCAGAAAAATATCGCAGTGACGGAAACCTAATTGCAGAATTAGTGCTAGAGAAAATTCTGGACAGGGAAGAGAAATCAGAACACAAGCTTATTCTCTTTGCTATTGATGGAGGAGAACCTCCCCGATCAGCATCTACTCAGATTAATATTATTGTTTTAGATATTAATGACAATGCACCAGTGTTTGATCAGGCAAGCTATAATGTAGGGCTAATGGAAAATCTACCGCTGAAAACTGTTGTTATGAAGCTAAATGCTACAGATCTAGATGAGGGTGCAAATAGTGAAATATTATATTCATTTGATGACCATACTTTGAATTCAGCAAAGAAAATATTTGATTTAAATGAAATCACTGGAGAAATATTGATAAAAGGTGCTGTAGATTATGAAGTTGCAAAATTATATGAATTATTTGTAAAAGCTGTAGATAAAGGATCACCAAAACTAGAAGGACGTTGTGTTGTCCAGGTTGAAGTGCAAGATGTGAATGATAATGTACCAGATATTGTATTTACTTCTAAGAATAATGAAGTCCCTGAAAATGCTCCAGTGGGGACTATTGTTGGATTTATCACAATCAGAGACAGGGATTCTGGTAAAAATGGGGAAGTTATTCTGGAAACATCACCAAATGTGCCCTTTAAATGGCAGCCCATGTCAAACCGCTATACATTGGTCACTAGTGGACATCTGGACAGGGAGAAAGTCTCCCAATATACTATTACACTGATCGCTTCTGATCTCGGCTCTCCATCTTTAAGCAGCCAGGCTACAATCAGTATCACTATTTCTGATATTAATGATAATCATCCAGCATTTCTACAGTCAGCTTACAATGCCTTGATATCAGAAAACAATGATCCTGGCAGACTGTTGTGTACAGTATCTGCTGCAGATCCAGATGAGGGGGATAATGCAAATCTCATTTACTCCATAGCAGAGAACCACATAGATGGCTCTCCTGTCTCTTCATTTGTCTACATTAACTCAGACACTGGTAATATTTATGCCCAGCGCTCCTTTGACTATGAACAGCTCCAAGTTCTACAGATCACTGCAAGGGTGGGAGATTCTGGATCCCCAAAGCTGTTTTCCAATGTTTCAGTCTTCATATTTATTCAGGATACAAATGACAATTATCCCTCTATATTATACCCAGAGAACTCAGGGGAAGGTATTGCACAAGAGACCATTCCCAGATCTGCATCTGCTGGATATTTAGTCAGTAAAGTATCTGCAGTGGATCTGGATTCTGGGCACAATGCCTGGCTCACCTATAGTCTTCTTCAGTCTGGCAGTCCAGCTTTGTTTCACATCTCTGAGTATACAGGAGAAGTCAGAACACTGAGAGGACTACAGGAGATGGATAACGCAGAACATCGACTTGTCATTTCCATCAGTGACCATGGGGAGCCTTCACTGTCCTCTACAGTCACTCTGATTGTAAATATAATGGAGAATATTGCCCAGGAAAGTCCCAAATCTCATGATTTTCTTACAAATTCTAAATCAGCACCAAATATGACCTTATATCTTATTATTTCTCTTGTTGCCATCAGTTTGGTTTCCTTGGTAACATTTGTCATATTATTGGTAAGGTGTCTTAGAAAGAATTATGACAGCAGTTGTGGTTCTTGTTTTCCAAACAAATCTCTACCCGTGTCTTATATGGATCAGTATAAACCAACACTTTACCTGAACACAGATGGGACATTAAAGTACATGGAAGTGAGGATGGCTCCTCCAGAACCTCCAGGATCTTGTTATCCACCTTGCTTTCCTACAACAAATATCCCTGACTCAACACTTTTAAAGTTTCAAAGCGATTCTAATATAGCAGACATAAAACAAACTTCTGACAGTTGGTGTAATGAAACACATCAGGTGAGATTCTGTAATTTATGTTTATCTTATATCATTTATGTTTTTATATTATATTTTATTTTTTTATTATTCTTTTGTTTCTTTTAGTGATCTACTGGTTGCTCCATCTGTCTTTATAGCTTATATTTTCAATGCCATATCATTGTATAGCAGTTGCCTATTAATAACCTTAATTACTTTCTTACCGGAGTCAGAGTCAGGATTTTTTTCCTTAGTGTTTTTATTACTCTTTGGGCTGCAGCATGCATTTGAGGTTTTAACAGAAGAAACAATTTAGATGGTATTTGCTCCATTATCATTTAGGCCTTTCTATCACACTATGCATTTGAGCTCTACAAAATGTAAGGATATATTAGGCCTCATTCACATTGGATGTTTTTAATGCTGCTTTAGGGGCATCTGGTGTTCTACTTCTTCTAAACGCCCATGCATTTAGAGGAGTTTGGAGGCAGGGGCGTTTAGGGGCAGAAAAAAGCTAGTTATAATCTGTGATGCATGTCCAATTTTGTGAACAGATGATTAATTGTAATTTCCGTCCAAAGATAAAATCAATACAATATGTTTCTTTAGGTGTTACTTGATGTTACCATATTTGTATTACCTCCAAGGGTTTTCCCCTATAGAAGAATTGGCAAGATATTCCTAAGCTGCTCAGCCTTTCTGGACTTCCGTCAGCCATCTTGGTTTTGATAAATTTTTCTTACAATGGCTTTCCAGTGGGTGGCAGAGTACAGGGTGACACACTAGCGTCCACTGTAATGGGTTATATGCAACTATACAATCAGAACCGATGCATTCACAAGAGAACGGCTTTTAAATATCTGTCCACTGTAGTGACCACTATGCATTAAAGGGTTAATGAATTAAAAAGGAAAAAAAACTAAATATAACACAATTTTGTAAAATATAAAAGATGATGTTACGCCGAGTAAATAGATACCTAACATGTCACGCTTTAAAATTGTGCAAGCTTGTGGAATGGTGCCAAAAAGGCGGTGCTTTAAAGATATTTACAAATTACCAGTTTAGCGATACAGAGGAGGTCTAGCTTTAGAAATATTGTTCTCACTATAATGTTTAGATGATACCTCACGTGTGGTGAGAACACCGCTTACATATGTGTTCGCTTCTGTGCCTAAACACAAGGGGCCAGGGGCACTTTTATTTACATTTTTTTACACTTTCTCTTTTTTAATCACTTTTATTCCTATCACAAGAAATGTAAACATCTTTTGTGATGGAAATAAGGCATGATAGGTCCTCTTTGTGGAACCCAGATCTCTCCACTACCCTGTAAAGCATGAGGTAAAAAAAAAAACATTGATCTCTGCTTTCCAGTTAACCGCTTGCCGACCGCCTCATGCCGATATACGTCAGCAGAAGGGCTCACAGAGGCAAACTAATGTACCTGTACATTGCCCTTTAAGAGGCGGCCTGCATGTGAACAAGTCAGGTCGTGGGTCCCACAGACTCAATTGCCACGGGGATACCCACGATCGTCTCATGGTGAGGAAGAACGGGGAGATGCTAATGTAAACAAGCATTTCCCTGTTCTGCCTAGTGACAGTGTCACTGATCTCTGCTCCCTGTGTTCGGGAGCAGAGATCAGTGATGTGTCACAGGTAGCCATGCCCTCCCACAGTTAGAAACAAAAATGGTCCCAAAAATTTGTCAAAAATGTCTGATGTGTCCGCCATAATGTCGCAGTCACGATAAAAATCGTTGATCGCCGCCATTACTAGTAAAAAAAAAAAAAAAAGATTAATAAAAATGCCATAAAACTATCCCCTATTTTGTAAACGCTATAACTTTTGCGCAAACCAATCAATAAACGCTTATTGCAATTCTTTTTACCAAAAATATGTAGAATAATACGTATCCGCCTAAACTGAGGGAAAAAAAAAATTTTAATATATTTTTGGGGATATTTATTATAGCAAAATGTAAAAAATAATGATTTTTTTTTTTTCAAAATTGTCACTATTTTTTTGTTAATAGCCCAAAAATAAAAACACAGGGGTGATCAAATACCACAAAAAGAAAGCTCTATTTGTGGGAAAAAAAAGGACGTCAATTCTGGTTGGGAGCCGTGTCGCACGATCGCGCAATTGTCAGTTAAAGCGACACAGTGCCGAATCGCAAAAAGTGCTCTGGTCAGGAAGGGGGTAAATTCTTCCGGTGCTGAAGTGGTTAAAAAGATGGCAGTGTTTACATCTGAGATGGGATCACATAGAGAGCCCAGAGAGGTGCTGTTGGATTGCTTTTACAGGGAGCAGGAGGGGATGTCCCTGCCTGTAGTTTCAGGATATTTTTTTGCAGGCTGATCCCCAAAAAAATAACATGTACAGATTCTCCCATCAACTTATGCAAGGTGGATGCAGGAATTCTTCAAGCTGTGCTATTATATTTTGACAGTGTCAATTCCTCTACTGTCAAAATAGACTGATAGCGCTGCAATGGACTGCAAGCACTGATCAAATGAAAGTTTTCCAACAGTCCCATTCGATTATTAGATTGACTTCTGTCAAGCAGGAATGAGCACAGACAGATTCAAATTCTACTGGTTCCTGCTGAACAGGCATAATTTAGATCCACCCCTGGCCAGCTTTAGTGTGTCATTGCATAGCTGGAACCTTGAGCAATATTTTTTTTTTTTAAACTACATTGGAATCTCCGCCTCTAAAAGATTGCTTATGCTTTAATTCTTGTCAAGTGAAATTCATTATAAGGTTCAAGTCTGTATTAAGTGTGTGTGTTCAATACCTCCTCTCTTGTGCCCCTAATACAAACCTTCCCTGCTCTAGCTAATTGGAGGATGAGATTGTGGCCCCCCTTATTCTGTTTTCCTCTGTGATTTATGAAGAGAGTTTTAATCATCAAAGATACTGCTATTCAGAAATGTTCTTGCACTGTAATGCATAGCAGCTGGTGGTGCAATGAAAGTTCATTCTCTGATATCCCTTTTATAGTGTATCATAGGATAAAATCACCTGACCTCTTATGTGTTTTGAATACCCCAATAGTAAATCAAATTTCTATAATTCTTATTCTGTTTCTGTCTACCTGGGAGTTTTGGGTGTTTATGTCATCCTCTGTATGTTTCAGTGCCTCCTGCTGTATTTCCCCCCATATAGCATAATAAAAGATCCAACAGGATATACAGGAGCCTCTCATAACAACCACAGCATGTGTGCAGACTTAGGAAATCAAGTGCAGATATATTACCAATAGGGTCACTGAGAAATATAAGAAACTTTCAGTTGATTGTCCAGCCTCCATCAAAAACTAAAATATATTGATTTTGAGTGTTGTCATGAGTGGTGTCATTTAAAGGACTACTGCAACTTTGTTTAAAAATCAATACTAGCACACGTATTAATTCAGTAATACCAATGCTATACATTTTCCACATAAGGTAAGATTTTTCTGTGGTCTCCTCAATTTAACTCTGTTGATAACATCAATCGAAATGTTGGCAGCTTACAACTAACTGAACATTCAGGTTCTTGTGGAGAAAAAAGTACATAGGAAGTGCTACCCAGTATGCAGCAAGATTTTTCAAGCTTCAAGCAATCAAATACCTTCAGTTCACCCTGTCCACCTGTTATCTGATTGGTTGACTGCGTTCCCTCAGATGCATGAAATACAAGGACTTGTAGAGTACAAGATAGTACTCCATGTGATTTTAGCAACAGAGATAAATTAGGCACACCATGGAAAAATGTAGTTTAAGAATTTGTGTGAAAAAAATTATAGCATTTCTATTGCTAATTAAATAAGTGAGCTAGCCTCATTACAATATTAAGATTTGAAGCAAAGGTACAGTTGTCTTTTGAAGAAGGGCGTTGCATTAATTTTGGAGAACATATACAAATTATTATTAAAAATTATCATTCTAATTGTTATTCATTCAGGAGAATTCATGATAATAAAAATTTCTCTTCATAATTAAAGGAAGTGAAATGCAAGCCCTCTCTATTTATTAAGCAATGTGTTTTAGGTAATTTTCTTCATTTTTAAATTTTTAAATTTACTTTTTCTTTGTTGAGCAGGTTTGCTTGATCTTTGTACATGTACAGCACATGCAAGTCGTGTAGTGTATTTACTACAAATGTTTTTAATGATATACATCAGCTGTGGGGTTTTTTGTCTTAGTAAACCTCCCAATTGTGTAGAATAGTCCTTTGTCCCTCAATTATTAGCTGCAGTTTACAATGTAGCATAACAGTGTTTAACCTGGGTCACTGCATATACTGTGGAATGTTTGGAGGGGACTGCTGGTCCCAAGGAGTAGGAGGATGATGCCAGTAAGGAGGAGGGTTACAGGTGACTGTGCTGTCACCATCAGACAAGGCACATGGCAGTACCAGTAGCTGGAATCAGATTGGGGTGTTAATGCTGTATTTAAGCTAATTGGAAAGATTAAAAAATATCAATAACACATGCAAAATATTAGATGCCAGAATCCAGGGTCACTGACACAGTCCAAAAATGTGTACTGTTCTGTTATACCAAATACAGCTTAAAGTGGTAGTAAAGGCCTCTTTGTGATTTTTACCTACAGGTAAGCCTATAATAAGGAGTACCTGTAGGTAAAATGAATATCTCCTAAACGGGCATCGTTTAGGAGATATTCACATTTTATTCAGCCGGCGCATGTGCTCTGAAGGTCCAGTATGCCGTGCCACAGCTTTAGAGCACCATGCCGGAACCGAGGGCTAATGTCATCACAGTTCCAGCCACTCACACAGCCGGAATCCCCTAAACCCAGAAGGAAGACCAGGGGAAGATGGAAGCCCTGTCAGCAGTGACAATGCACCTCTGGAAGGCTTCGTTCTTAGATAAGTATTTCATAATGTACTATTATGTGATGCAGACTAGCACATTGTGCCATTGCTTGGCAGAAGAAAGTTTTTTTTTTTTTTTTTTACTGCAGTGGTTTACAATCACTTTAAACGTATGTCTGAAACATGTAACTTAAAGGATCTGCGATTTTTCCATGCCCTCAAAGTAGCATTGAAAGGACATTCTCTCTCTGCTGTATGGGTTTTAAAAAATATGTTTTGCTTTGATAAATGTCATCCATGGCAGTGCCCTGCTCACTTGTCCTTTTCTGACAATAACATGCCTACTAGCTTTGAAAATTATTACAATTTAGGATTAACCCCGTATAGTAGGTAGGTAGGTAGTAGGGTAGGTAGTAGGGTAGGGTTCGCAGCTAAGTTCATGTTTCATGGATTTCAAATAGAATTCAACAAACACCCTGTAATGCGAACCTATCTAGGACCACCTTTACTCCATTGAGATCTAGGTATATCTGATCCCACCGACTATTCTTTAGTCCTAAAGAACATCCAGGTACTACATCACAAATACAAACTACATAAGAGGAAATCAGAGACGCCTCCCAGACTACTCTTCTGGGAAGGCAGTACACCAAGTAACTACAGCCCATATTCTAAATGAGCAATACTCTTTGTGGTCACATGCTTTGCTGACATCCTAACCAATCTGATTGAATAACAACCTTTGTGTTTACATGATCTAATCTATCTGGGCTCCAGTGCGCATCTCCTATTCAAAGGTACAAGCATTATTATTTTCTTGTTTCCTTTTCCAAGCTACGACAGTTATCTATTTATATATAAAGCAGGCTGGGAACTTGTTCCTACACAGGATTGGTAAATTATGTTTTCTATTTTGTTGCATAGGAGGATCTCATATGAAATACATTATTCATAAGTAGTACACTAACCTCACTGAATCTTTCCCATGCCTCCAAAATATACAGTTATGGCTGTACAACTATATTGCCTGATTTTATGGTAGAATATTTAAATATGTTCTAAATATAACTTTCCTTTTTTACTTTTTACTTTTTTACAAAAAAAACTCAGAAAGATGTATTTATTCCTTTCATATCTTCTTTGAGATTGGCAATACTGAAAAGGTTCAAACATTTTGTTTCACATAAAACTTATTTAAAATATAAAAAAGCTGCATAAAAACAAAAATTATTTACATACTAAATATGGTAGCTAATTACTAGATTTTTTAATTAAATATGTAATAGCATCCGTTGATTTTTTTTTTTAACGGATGTTCTAAATTTCAGTGCATAAAAGCATTGTTTTCATTTTTTTACAATAAAGCTGTAATTCTCAACTTTGGACAGAAGAGGGCAGACTAGTCCATCCAGTCTGTTTTTAAGCAAAGCTTGTGAATCTATTCATGTAAGCTGTGTTCTCCTCCCCCTGGCTCAGTGATTCACCCTCCCATCTCTTCTCTCACACACAAAGAAGAGCTGCAGCTCAGATGAAAACCCTGTGGATGTTTTCAATGCAGGAAATATGGTGTTTTTTATACATCAAATCATTTAAACTCAGCTTGGTTACTTATTGGGATTACAAAAGGACTTGATTCTCAGAAGAGGGATTAAAGACATGGACTGCAAATGTTCCTCAAATGCTTGGAAATGGCAAGTAGCTTTCTCCCTTCTCCTTTGTAGCTGGGGCTGGGTCTCTGGGCAGCTTCGTTATTCTGTTGCAGAGGAGTCTGATCCAGGGACTGTTGTGGGGAATATAGCTCAGGATCTGGGCTTAAACCTGGCAGATATTAATAAAAGGAGACTGAGTCTAGGATCTGAAGGAAGCAGTAAATATTTTACTATTGATAAGAAATATGGAGCTCTGATTATACAACAGAGGATTGATAGAGAGAGCCTATGTGGATCCAGCTCCAGCTGTTTGCTACGTTTAGAGGTTGTAGCTGAGAATCCTCTAGAGCTGTTCAGCCTGGAAATTGAGATTATGGACATTAATGACAATTATCCTATTTTCTCTGTTACTGATCAAGTAATAAGAATTACAGAGCTATTAACAAGTCCTGGAGTAAGATTTCCTTTGCCCTCTGCTAAAGACTTGGATGTGGGGAAAAATGGTGTGAGACATTATAGCTTGAATCAAAATCCTTATTTTTCTTTTTCAGAAAAATATCGTAATGATGGGACCTTAATTGCAGAATTAGTACTAGAAAAAAATTTGGACAGGGAAGAGAAATCAGAACACAAGCTTGTTCTGTCTGCCATTGATGGAGGAGAACCTCCCCGATCAGGATCTACTCAGATTAATATTATTGTTTTAGATATTAATGATAATGCACCAGTGTTTGATCAGGCAAGCTATAAGGTAGGGCTAATGGAAAATCTACCTCTAAACACAGTTGTTTTAAAGCTAAATGCTACAGACCTGGATGATGGTGCAAATAGTGAAATATTATATTCATTTGATGATCATACGTTAGATTTAGCAAGGGAAATGTTTTCATTAAATGAAATCACTGGGGAAATAGTTATTAAAGGGGCTATAGATTTTGAAATTGCAAAGTCATATGAAATATTTGTAAAGGCTGTAGATAAAGGATCACCAACACTAGAAGGACGTTGTGTTGTCCAGGTTGAAGTGCAAGATGTGAATGATAATATACCAGAAATTATATTTACTTCTAGAAATAATGAAGTGCCTGAAAATGCCCCAGTTGGGACTGTTATTGGATTTATCATGATCAGAGACAGGGATTCTGGTAAAAATGGGGAAGTTAAACTGATAATATCACCAGTTTTACCCTTTAAATGCCAGCCAATGTCAAACCATTACACGCTGGTCACTAGTGGACATCTGGACAGGGAGAAAGTCTCCCAATATTCTATTACACTGATCGCTTCTGATCTTGGCTCTCCATCTTTAAGCAGCCAGACTACAATTATCATTACTATTTCTGATGTTAATGATAATCCTCCAGCATTTCTAGAGTCTGCTTACAATGCCTACATATCAGAAAACAATGAGCCTGGCAGACTGTTGTGTACAGTATCTGCTGGAGATCCAGATGAGGGAGATAATGCAAAGCTCATTTACTCCATACTGGAGAGCCACATAAACGACTCTCCTGTCTCTTCATTTGTCTACATTAACTCTGACACTGGTAATATTTATGCCCAGCGTTCCTTTGACTATGAACAGCTCCAAGTTCTACAGATCACTGCGAGAGTGGAAGATTCTGGATCCCCAAAGCTATTTTCCAATGTTTCGGTCTTCATATTTTTTCAGGATACAAATGACAATTACCCCTCTATTTTATACCCAGAGAACTCAGGGGAAGTCATTGCTCAAGAGACCATTCCCAGATCAGCGTCTGCTGGATATTTAGTCAGTAAAGTATCTGCGGTAGATCTGGATTCTGGGCACAATGCCTGGCTCGCCTATAGTCTTCTTCAGTCTGGCAGTCCATCTTTATTTCACATCTCTGAATATACAGGAGAAGTCAGAACACTGAGAGGATTACAGGAGACGGATAACGCAGAACATCGACTTGTCGTTTCCGTGACTGACCATGGGGAGCCTTCACTGTCCTCTACAGTCACTCTGATTGTAAATATAATGGAGAATATTGCTCAGGAAAGCACTAAATCTCATGATTTTCTTACAAATTCGAAATCAACACCAAATATGACCTTATACCTTATTATTTCTCTAGTAGCCATCAGTTTGGTTTCCTTGGTAACATTTGTCATATTATTGGTAAGGTGCCTTAGAAAGAATTATGACAGCAGTTGTGGTTCTTGTTTTCCGAACAAATCTCTCCCTGTGTCCTATATGGATCAGTATAAACCAACACTTTACCTGAACACAGATGGAACATTAAAGTACATGGAAGTGAGGATGGCTCCTTCAGAACCTCCAGGATCTTGTTATCCACCTTGTTTTCCTGCAACAACAAATATTCCAGACTCAATGCTAAATAAATATCAAAATGATCCTCAAATAACAGAGCCTAAGCCCACTTATGACAGCTGGTTTAATGAAACAAATCAGGTGAGATTCTATAATTTTTGTTTGTTTTATATAATTATTTTTTTTTTTGCAATGGTAATTAGTATTTATTTGCAATGGTAGTTTGTTTGGTACTTTTAGGCTTTGCACCATACACCATAAAATCAGAACTTCAGTTCAACGCGCCTGTTCCACAATGTAAGCTAGAGGCTTATTATTCTTCATGTCTATGAGGAATCTACTTAGCTTCAACTCTTTTATGGCTTGTATTTACTATGCCTATTGTATAGTATTTGCATATGACATTTTTATTCACTGCGATTCTTTATTGTCCTTTAACAAAAAAATGCCTCATTGTTCCATTCAGGTCTTCATTTTGACTGTTGATTTACAAAAGAAAGGTATATTTGTATAATTTCATAAAATACTAGATGCTAGAATAGTTTGAGCTAATATTTGAGCTAATATTTGTTCTTTATAACTTTTAAATATTATTTCCAAAATCTATTACGTGTATATAAAACTTTCCTCATGCTCTTAGTTTGAAAATCATGAAAAATGAATCACTAAATAAAGTGCAAATCAAAAATTAAGAAAATAAATTAAGAAATAAACACTGAAGTTAAATATGGAATGCTGCCCCCTATACAGTGTCAGGATATTACACTCAACCAAATATAAAAACTGAATGGGTGTGCTCTCCCTTTAAATAATATAACATATTATGTGACAAATTCACTTTAAACTATAGTACATATACCACAGTGTTAACACCATGCAGTGTTGTATGTGTATAAATTCAAACAGTGCAAAAAGTCCAAATATTGTGAAACAATCTTGCAGCAGGTGGACCATAAATGCCAGCAATCCTTAGTTCGATCCCTGTGCTCCTCCACCACACATGAATTTCAATCTGCTTACTGGAGGTACAGACCCCAAATAATAAGAGGTTAGTAGTGCCCGAGGATAGTGATATAGCCCCAATAGCCACCAGCTCACACTACAGCATGAACCACCAGCTCCTCTGCTCTTCTCTTTCAGTAGCTTGGGATGCATATTCATACAGTGCTACTCATGGCCCCAGCACAAGCCCCGTTGTACTGCAAAAGAGGAATGGAGGAACTAAATTACATAACCTGGTCTACACTTCACATGGAGGGAGATGTGAAGGGCAGCACTGAAGCGTGGAGCAGGAAATGCACTATAGTTCATCCATTCCACTTTTGCAGCACAATGGGGCTTGTGCTGGGGCCTTGAGTGGTATAAAGTAGAATCCCAAGCTACTGACATATACAAGTGGTTAAAAAGCAGTGGAGCTGGTGGTTCATGCTATAGTGTGACCTGGTGGCTATTGGGGCTATCCCTATCCTCGAGCACTATTAATGTCATATTATTTTGGGTCTGCGCCTCCAGTAAGCAGATTGAATTTCATGTGTGGTGGAGGTGCACAGGGATTGAAATAATGATTGTTGGCACTTATAGTCCACCTGCTGCAAGATTGTGTCACAATATTTGGAGTGGCACAGTTATTTAGGTTATATAATAAAAGAACAAAGTGGAAACTGCATTTATTTTTCGACATACTCCCCTGCTACATTTATACACTTATCGCAGCGTTTAACTAATGACTGGAAAGCTTCGGCATAGAAAGATTTGTCAGTACGTCTGAACCATCCTAGGACAACCTGCTTCACTTCGTTCACTGTTTTCACAGAAAGATTCCAGGATTATCCAGGATCAAGCGTTTCACACTCTTAATGTTCACAGGAATGGCTGCTGTGGGCTGGGAACTACCACAGCCGGAATCGTCACTGGCTGACATACTTTGAAATGCTTACACCATTCAATTGTGTTACTGCAGCTGAACCTCTCATCACTGTACTGTGCTTGAAATCTTCTGTTGATTACAGCGGGTTTTACTCCTTCGTTCACAAGAAACTTCATCACCATAGGCTGTTCTATGCACGTACTAATACTGTTGTCTGCCATCTTGATTACCGTTCTTTGGATTGGCCCGCAATATGTGTGCTTGAAATCTTCTGTTGATTACAGCGGGTTTTACTCCTTCGTTCACAAGAAACTTCATCACCATAGGCTGTTTTATGCACGTACTAATACTGTTGTCTGCCATCTTGATTACCGTTCTTTGGACTGACCCGCAATATGTGTGGCGCCTATAAGTAATAGACCACTTAGTACTGCATGTAGTACTGCCATGCTAGCATCCCTTTTTCTACCTGTAAAATTAAAAGTCCCGGTTTGGTTTAAACACCCCTCGTATATTACCACACGCTATTTCCATCCAACAGATATACACTCTTTGTAATAATATTTATGTGCTCAAAGTGTCATTTACTGTCAGTTGATTGTGATTTTGTAACTATAGTTATTGTGTCACTACTGTGCAATTAGTCCTATAGCTAAATGCACATAGAACACAACAAGAAACGTATTGCTAGTTTTCCAATACCAAACAAACAATGTCAGTACCTCATTGACAATTATATTAGGTAATCATTGTGTATATTTAAGAAATTTGGTGTGCCAGTGTCGTGTCAGCTTTTTGCATAGCTGGCACCTAGCGCAATGGAGACCAGCAGAATAATGGTTGTGACTATTTTGGCATCTTTTGAGCAATAAAACTTTGCTTATGCCTTAATTCTTATAATATGTCTAGGCTTTTAAAGGCTTTCTTTTCTGCATGTGTGTTTAGGGGCATTCCACAGAACTATTATTATTATTATTATTCTTGGCCTCCTCGATTCTTTTGTTATTACAAACTTTCCCTGCTCTAGCTCATTGCAGGTGAGAATCAAGTACCCTTTTTTCTAATTTTCTCTTTGGTGCACAAGGGTTTTCTTCTTAGTCAAAGACACTGCTATTCCAAAAAAGCTCTTGTACTTTAATACCCAGAGATAATGAGGGACTAGAAGTGCAATAAGAATGTATTATCTACAACTCCAAGATTAGCTTTCTATCCTGATTGAATCTTTAATTTCTTTACCCATTGATCTCTCATAATTAGTTTGCCAGCTTTTGGAGAAACTCCTTTATTTTCCTTCCCTTCCCTCCTCTTTCCTTCACTACCTGTCCCCTTCATTTTCCTTTCCCTATCTTTGCTTCGCAAACTGTTATCTTCAAGTCTGCTCCTTTCTTCTTTTTCATCTTTCCATTTAATTTTCTTATCATTAATTGGTTTTGTGGTCATGGCTTCTGTCACCTGGAGCAGGTAGAGTCCATTTAGTTCTCCTGTTACTGATCCATGTGGCTATTTGGCAGCTATTTTGTGGCTTGTTTTTTTTTGTATGTTTCTTGTGCTTATTGATGTTTTTCCCATCATCCAAATAATGACACTTATCCCTTATGCCTTACAATTACTATGATTGATGATTGTACACTTCTGTCTATGACAATTAACCTGTCACTATTGGCATGTAGGCATTCTGTTTCAATGTACTGTAACTATATTGGGACCACCTGGGCTCATGTGTTATGCCTTAGTTTTCATCTCACTAAAATATTTTGGTAACAGAAAATGTATTCTCTGCTGACCCACATAAAGCACGCCTTTGGATAATGTAATATAAAGGAGCAGCCTACCATAAAGTGACATTTTGGTTATACAGTTTTTGTTCAGAGGTTAATTATCCTAGGCAGCATTTGTAAAATGTGTACCTTTTAAGGAAAACATGAACCATCAGAGAAAAAACATTTATATTTGATTGTGATGAAAATAATCATTAAACAAAACACAGCAATAAAGGAAAATAATAAGGTGGTCCTGTGACTTTGCTTGTCTTGAAGTCCTTTGTGACTGAGGCCCATTATTTTCTCATTTATAAAGCTGCTTATACTTCTTGACACATTTCCCCCAGGTCTTGTAAATTTGCTTGGCCAGAATGTTTGAGATTTTTAAAGAGAGTTGCTCAATGATGTTGAGGTTAAAAGATTGTTATTGTGCCACTCCAGAGCATTCAGTTTGTTTTCTGCTGCAGCCAGTGAACAGCTTTGTTTCTGATCACTGTCATGTTGAAAAGTCTGAATGCACCCCATGAGCAATTTACGGGATGATGAATGCAAAATTTCCTCTAATATCTTGTGATACTATGCTGCATCCATTTTTCTATTATTATTTTTTTTTATTTGTCTGTGCCATTGTAGCTAAAATGCCCCCAAAACAGCAGTGATCCACTTTCATGCTTCAAGGAAGGGATAGTGCATTACTCCTTATAGGCATTGCTGATCGGTCTCCAAACATAGCATTATGATTGTGACCATGAAGTTTAATTTTGTTCATATCAGTCGAATTCTTTTTTCCAGATTTTTTGAGGATTCTGTATGTGCTTTTTTTGCATATTGTAGGTGATCGTTGTGCCAGGGATACAGTATGTAAATGAGCACAACTGCATATGGAGAGTGGTAGGCTTAGTCAGCCCCTGACTTTTTATATATCTTGGTTACTTCAACAGCAAGAACTAATTTGTTTCTGTCCACCTGGATGTTTTGAGTATTCCAGCCACCTTATTGTGTTTCAGAAGCTTCTGTGCTTCTGTTGCATTTTCAACCATATTGCAATTTAAACCAACAGGGAAAGTAGGAACTGCTCATAATGGTCACTGCATATGTGTGCAGATCTAAGAATTCAAGTTAGGATATATCAATAATAGAGTTGCCGAGAGATAGAAGAAACTGGCATATCAAAAACTGAAAAATTTGTTGTGCTAGCCGCTTGGCTTTCCCGCCGTAGCCATTAGATGGGGGTGGAGAGCGCACAGGAGTCACATAACCGCTCTGAAGATATCTGCAAAAATGGTATTTAGAAGCTTTGTTTTACACATACACTTACACAGTGTGTTATAGCTGAATACAAGAGCAGGGCTGGCACAATTTTTTTTTTATGTTTAAATGAATACTAATAGTGGCAGGGGGGAGGGGCAGCTAACACTGACACACACAGAGCTGACAGGCAGGGAGGGTGGGGGGGGGGGGGAGAGAGGATGGAGTAGGACTGGGAAGCTGTGGATGACGGAGGCACGTAAACTGACCACGGTGTCAGGGCTCAGCAGCCATGATAAACTGTGGTCAGTTTACATAGGGGAGGGCAGAAACTGGCAGAATCAGCCAGGTATTTAAGGTGATACAAGGGGCCAAATGACACAGCACAAGCACTGTGCTATATAATATGCTTTGAAGGAACAGGATTATTATTATTATTTTTTTAAGGTAACAAACACTTTAAGCAATTACATTTATAATGTACTTTCAGTTTCATGCCCTGTTTACTCAACACGTGGACATTAAAAAAGTTACTGGTTTATTTAATTTAATAATTATGCATAATTTACTACAGGAATTGCAGCATGTTTCAGATGATATACATGATATATTTGTATTTTGGCTCAGTTGTGACATTTGCATAATATTTATTAAATAGGAGCTGCTTGACACAGTAAGGTCCACCAGAAGATCCTTAAAAGCTACACATCATGCCGAGACCCAAAGAAATTCAGGAACAATTGAGAAAGAAAGTAATTGAGATCTATCAGTCTGGAAAGGGTTATAAAGCCATTTCCAAAGCTTTGGGAATCCAGCGAACCACAGTGAGAGCCATTATCCACAAATGGCGAAGACATGGAACAGTGGTGAACCTTCCCAGGAGTGGCCGGCCCCCCAAAATTACCCCAAGAGCGCAGCGACGACTCATCCAAGAGGTCACAAAAGACCCCACAACAACGTCCAAGGAACTGCAGGCCTCACTTGCCTCAGTTAAGGTCAGCGTTCATGCCTCCACCATCAGGAAAAGACTGGGCAAAAATGGCCTGCATGGCAGAGTTCCAAGGAGAAAACCACTGCTGAGCAAAAAGAACATCAAAGCTCGTCTCAATTTCTCCACAACACATCTTGATGACCCCCAAGACTTTTGGGACAACATTCTGTGGACCGATGAGACAAAAGTGGAACTCTTTGGAAGGTGTGTGTCCAAGTATATCTGGCGTAGAAGGAACACTGCATTTCAGAAAAAGAACATTATACCAACAGTAAAATATGGTGGTGGTAGTGTGATGGTCTGGGGCTGTTTTGCTGCTTCAGGACCTGGAAGACTTGCCGTGATAAAAGGAACTATGAATTCTGCTGTCTACCAAGAGATCCTGAAGGAGAATGTCCGACCATCTGTTCGTGTACTCAAGCTGAAACGAACTTGGGTTCTGCAGCAGGACAATGATCCTAAACACACCAGCAAGTCCACCACCGAATGGCTGAAGAAAAACAAAATGAAGACTTTGGAGTGGCCTAGCCAAAGTCCTGACCTGAATCCTATTGAGATGTTGTGGTATG
This sequence comes from Lithobates sylvaticus, assembly GCA_028564925.1. Lineage (NCBI taxonomy): Eukaryota > Metazoa > Chordata > Amphibia > Anura > Ranidae > Lithobates > Lithobates sylvaticus. Next base: position 222,395,169 of record CM053029.1, read on the forward strand.
ACCTTAAAAAGGCCGTTCATCGACTCCTGATTATTCTAAAATTCTCTCCTGATTTCATGATTGGAGCTGTGGTGATTCAAGTTCGACCAACCATGACGTGATGTAACCCCGACCCTTCATATCTACTCCCCTTTACGCTTGACCTACCTACGGCTGGATCGTAGACCTTATAAATACACCCTATAATTACATGTAAGTGTTGTCCCCTATAGTTACCTAGATAATATTCTCTCTCCCGACCTTTTCCCCAGGCCTCCTACCAAGCATTTAATGCTTAAATATCTATACACATATACCAGTTCTACTACCCCAAGTTATGAGGGGCCCGAGATATTCTTCTCTGCTATTTTCATTACTATGACTTTCAGGCACCTCTCTTGTCTTGATTTACCAATGTGCTCTTAACTGTGCATAGACTACTTACACTTCCTGTTATCATTCCGCTGAATTTTGTCTCACGTTAGTTACTGTTTCGACTTATACTATACTGAGCGGCTGCGTCCGCACCTTCTTTATCTTGTTATGTTTTTTCCAATTTCAATAAAAATGTTGATGAAAAAAAAAAAAAGGCCGTTCATGCTCGAAAACCCTCTAATGTAACTGAATTAGGACAATTCTGCAAAGATGAGTGGGCCAAAATTCCTCCAGGACGCTGTAAAAGCCTCATTGCACGTTATCGCAAACGCTTGGTTGCAGTTGTTGCTGCTAAGGGTGGCCCAACCAGTTATTAGGTTTAGGGGGCAATCACTTTTTCACACAGGGCCATGATGGTTTGAATTTTTTTTCACCTTTAATAATAAACACCTTCATTTACAAATTGCATTTTGTGTTTACTTGTGTTGTCCTTGACTATTGTTTAAATTGGTTTGATGTTCCGAAACACTTAAGTGTGACAAACATGCAAAGGAACAGGAAATGAGGAAGGGGGCAAACACTTTTTCACACCACTGTATTTATTACAGCTATGTATATAGCGCTAAAAATGCATGCAGTGCTTTACATACACAGTATATTGTTTAGTTCACATCAGTTCATACCATCAAATAACTTATAGCTTACACTCTAAGGTCCCTATCTCACATACATACATACATACACATACTAGGGCCAATTTAGAGAGCAATCAGTTAACCTACCTAGTCTTTGGAATGTGGCAGGAAACCAAAGCAACTGAAGGAAAACAACACAAGCACAGAGAGAACATACAAACTCCATGCAGGCAGTGTCTTACTAACCACTAACCTTTGTGTCACACATGTTTATTGTTACATAATTACACTTTACTACTGTATATTACTAAATTGAGGATTTTATGTTGGCTCTGGTCTGTTAAAACCAAGTTCAAATGTTTAAAGTCCATGCCAAAAAAAACAATTGAAAACTAAAAATGTGAATACCAACATATATTTAAGGGATAAAACATACGTGCTTAGTGCTTTCTCCAGGTTGGAGCAATAGTACTCTACTAAACCTTTCTGTAGTCAGCCCTCTTAAGAAAAAGTTTTGCTGTAGGAAGCCTAGGACCACCATTTTCACCGTTTTTTAAAGGGGATACCCATGATGCTCTAGTCCTAAAGGAAAGTCTGGTGTGACACTGTGATTATATCTAATTTGGCTCTTTCTCCCCATCATCAAAAATGCAGATTACATAAGATGAAGTCATGAACTTCTGTTCTTGGAAAGCAGCAAACAGTGTGACCAAAGCCTATATTTTGACTAGGCAGTAAAGTGTGACCACTTAAACCTGGTACACACTAACAGTTTGTTTTTTCATGAAACCCAGCAGGTTGCACAGAAAAAAACAGACAGGTTCAGTTAGAACCACTGTACTAACCATCCAACATTAGTACAGCAATCTCACCCTACTGACCTATTGTGTTCTGACAGGGGGACGCCCCCCGCTAGAACACTCCAATCAGTACTCTCTGCCATTGTCTGAGAGCACTGATCGGGAGTCAGTTGGATGCTGGTTTTCCAGCATGCACGTCTGACAGAAGCAGGCCGGCCAGACAGACCGACATACACACAGGCCAAATGTTTTTTTTTACTGCCCGTTGTCTCCCGACATTCGGCCCATGTGTACCCGCTTTAGTTTGCTGCCTTCTCAATAGAATGATTGGGAGGAAACCTTAATGTCCTCCTTATCTAGTCTGCCTAGGTCTCGGTGCTCATCTGCTGTTCAAAGCACCAGCACTCCTATTTGTTTAAAATCTCAAACTTCCTTTTTTTTTTATCTGGAAAACTTCTAACTAGATAGAAAAAGCAGTTTATGATTCCTAATTTTTTGCATAGAATGTTCTTCAAAGAACTAACTTTGTCAGCAAATGAAGAACGTTAGTTTCAGAATTCTGTTTATCCATATCCTAAAACTCATTATCTATTTCTATAATGAAACCAAAAAACATGCTTGAATAATTAAACAAGAATGGCATTTTTCTTAGTGTAAACATTATTGCATCATTCTATCAAATTATGTTTAAATCTTTTTAGAAAAGTATCTTTTTTTATTGATAATAAAAATGTGTACTACTGTTTTCATTATTTTCATTTTCTTTGAGCTTTGCTGGTACTGTAGAATAGAAGATGTATTATTATTTATTTTTGTTCACTTAAACTTTTGATTTAAAATTGGAAAAATTATCATAAACATTTCATTTAACCAAAACATGAATGTGTTTATTGCATACAGCAGCTAATAACTAGATTTATATTTGCAATACATAATATCATCAATTTATTAAATTTTATATTATTTCTTTTTATTTTATGCACGAAAAGCATTGTTTACCCTATCTTTTACAATAAAGCTGTAATTCTCAAATTTAGACAGAAGAGGGCAGACCAGTCCACCCAGTCTGTTTTTAAGCAACCCTTTGAAACTATTCATGTAAGTAAGCTGTGCTCTCCTCCCCCTGGCTCAGTGATTCACCCTCCCATATCTTCTCTCACACACAAAGAAGAGCTGCAGCTCCGATGAAAACCCTGTGGATGTTTTCAATGCAGGAAATATGGTGTTTTTTATACAACAAATCATTTAAACTCAACTTGGCTACTTACTGGGATTACAAAAGGACTTGATTCTCAGAAGAGGGATTAAAGACATGGACTGCAAATGTCCCACAAATGCTTGGAAATGGCAAGTAGCTTTCTCCCTTCTCCTTTGTAGCTGGGGCTGGGTCTCTGGGCAGCTGCGTTATTCTGTTGCAGAGGAGTCTGATCCAGGGACTGTTGTGGGGAATATAGCTCAGGATCTGGGCTTAAACCTGGCAGATATTAATAAAAGAAGACTGAGTTTGGGATCTGAAGGAAGCAGTAAATATTTTAACATTGACCAGAAATATGGAGCTCTGATTATACAAGCAAGGATTGATAGAGAGAGCCTATGTGGATCCAGCTCCAGCTGTTTGCTGCATTTAGAGGTTGCAGCTGAGAATCCACTGGAGCTGTTCAGCCTGGAAATTGAGATTTTGGACATTAATGATAATTATCCTATTTTCTCTGTTACCGATCAGGTAATCAAAATTACAGAGCTATTTACAAGTCCTGGAGTAAGATTTTCTTTACCTACTGCTAAAGACTTGGATGTGGGAAAAAACAGTGTGAGACATTATAGCTTAAATCAAAATCCTTATTTTTCTTTATCAGAAAAGTATCGTAATGATGGGGTTTTAATTGCAGAATTGGTACTAGAGAAAAATCTGGACAGGGAAGAGAAATCAGAACACAAGCTTATTCTGTCTGCAATTGATGGAGGAGAACCTCCCCGATCAGGATCTACACAGATTAATGTTATTGTTTTAGATATTAATGACAATGCACCAGTGTTTGATCAGGCAAGCTATAAGGTAGGGCTAATGGAAAATCTACCTCTAAAGACAGTTGTTATAAAGCTAAATGCCACAGACCTGGATGATGGTTGCGAATAGTGAAATATTATATTCATTTGATGATCATACAGCAGATTCTGCAAGGGAACTATTTGATTTAAATAAAAACACTGGAGAAATATTTACTAAAGGGTCTGTAGACTTTGAAGTTGCAACGTCCTATGAATTATATGTGAAGGCTGTAGATAAAGGATCACCTAAACTAGAAGGACGTTGTGTTGTCCAGGTTGATGTGCAAGATGTGAATGATAATGTACCAGATATTGTATTTACTTCTAAAAATAACGAGGTCCCTGAAAATGCCCCAGTAGGGACTGTTGTTGGGTTTATTACAGTCAGAGACAGGGATTCTGGTAAAAATGGGGAAGTTATATTAAAAATATCATCAGACTTGCCTTTTAAATGCCAGCCAATGTCAAACCGTTATACACTGGTCACTAGTGGACATCTGGACAGGGAGAAAGTCTCACAATATACAATTACACTGATCGCTTCTGATCTTGGCTCTCCTTCTTTAAGCAGCCAGGCTACAATCATCATTACTATTTCTGATGTTAATGATAATCCTCCAGCATTTCTACAGTCTGCCTACAATGCCTTCATATCAGAAAACAATGAGCCTGGCAGACTGTTGTGTACAGTATCTGCTGGAGATCCTGATGAGGGAGATAATGCAAAGCTAATTTACTCCATAGCGGAGAGCCACATAGACGGCTCTCCTGTCTCTTCATTTGTCTACATTAACTCGGACACTGGTAGTATTTATGCCCAGCGCTCCTTTGACTATGAACAGCTCCAAGTTCTACAGATCACTGCAAGTGTGGAAGATTCCGGATCCCCAAAGCTGTTTTCCAATGCTTCAGTCTTCATATTTATTCAGGATACAAATGACAATTATCCCTCTATATTATACCCAGAGAACTCAGGGGAAGCCATTCCACAAGAGACCATTCCCAGATCAGCTTCTGCTGGATATTTAGTCAGTAAAGTATCTGCGGTGGATCTGGATTCTGGGCACAATGCCTGGCTCACCTATAGTCTTCTTCAATCTGGCAGCCCAGCTTTGTTTCACATCTCTGAATATACAGGAGAAGTCAGAACGCTGCGAGGATTACAGGAGACGGATAACACAGAACATCGACTTGTCATTTCTGTCAGTGACCATGGGGAGCCTTCACTGTCCTCTACAGTCACTCTGATTGTAAATATAATGGAGAATATTATGCAGGAAAGTCCAAAGTCTCATGATTTCCTTACAAATTCTAAATCGACACCAAATATGACCTTATATCTTATTATTTCTCTTGTTGCCATCAGTTTGGTTTCCTTGGTAACATTTGTCATATTATTGGTAAGGTGCCTTAGAAAGAATTATGACAGCAGTTGTGGTTCTTGTTTTCCAAACAAATCTCTCCCTGTGTCCTATATGGATCAGTATAAACCAACACTTTACCTGAACACAGATGGGACTTTGAAGTACATGGAAGTGAGGATGGCTCCTCAAGAACCTCCAGGATCTTGTTATCCACCTTGTTTTCCTGCAACAGCAAATATTCCTGCCACAACCCTTGCAAAATATCAAAATAATACTCAAATAGCAGAGCCTAACCCCACTTCTGACAGCTGGTTTAGTGAAACACATCAGGTGAGATGTCAGTAGTTTTTGTACAAAACTAATTTAAAATGTTTATATTTGGCTGTGAAATGTTTAAGCTGATAATATTTTTTTTTATTTAAAATGTATTGGATGAAGCAATCAAAAGTAATGAGATGTTAGTTTATTCTAAAATGATGGAAAGGGACACAGCACTCAATAGGTCTTGTCAGGTGCAAAACAAATATTAGTTATGATTCCAACCAATGTATTGGTGGTTAACAGGCCACATCATTTTCATAGAAACACTAGTGTATTTTTATGTAAGCCGCCAATTTATGGGTGCACTCAATTTACAACAATTCGATCATTATATTTATTGTGTTTTTAGGCCATAATCACTTGCAATCCTGCATTTATGTTCTCAAAATGCAGAAGTGATCCGAGGAGAAAAACGTTTATGCTTCACAGACCTCACTTTCCTGTTCCTGTTTAATGTTGCTGCTTAAAAGCAGGTTTAGTTGCATTTAGGTGCATTTAGATGAATTTATAGGTTTAGCTGTGTTTAGAGTTTCTAATAAGATTCTGGACAAACGGAATTCTATTTCCTCTAAAAACACAGCTGAATTTACATAAATGCAGGTAAACACTCAGTGTGAATGGCACCATTGAACAATCATCATACCTGCATTTATATCGTTTTAGAATTGTCCATTAAAGACCTATAATGTAATACAGACCTTATTGTGCTATTGTCACATGAAGCTGACACCCAGGGCAATAAAGAAATTAAATATATTTGAAATAGCAATTAATTTCAAGTCTGTTTTTCTATGTGTTTGTGTTCAGGAAAATTCTACTTAATTCATATATCTGTGGCACCTTTTTCTGCAAACCAACCCTCTCAAATCCAACTGTTCTAAGGCATTGCCACTGATAAGGCAGTACAGCCAGTCCTCCTGAACTGGGCCCAGGCCCCATCAGTTCAAAATTGGGGCCTGGACACCTATTGAGCAGGAGGCCTGGCTGTACTGTCTTATTGTAGATGCTGATCCTCTTCTGCCCCCCCTCGCGCTGCCAACTGTACTGCAGGGAGATTGGTTCTATCAAATGCTCCCCTTCCATCTGCTGTCTGGGTCTCCCTTTGGGCCTATTTCCCCCATATCACTTCCGGTGTACCTTCTCTCCTCTCCCGCCGGAAGCTGCTGCGGGCACACAGAGGGATGTTTCAAGATGGAGTGGGGGAAGGGGCTGGTAAATATGTCTTTTACTGGCCCCTTCCTTTCCCAAATGAACACAGTGAGCGAATGGTACCAATCACTCACGTGTCCATGTATCACTGAAGCATAGTAAACTGTGTTTACTATGCTTCAATATGTGAATGAGCAGGAAGCCTCATCGTGCTACCTATTTATTCATCTGTGCAGCTACGGCTACATAAAAATGGACTGATAAATCTATGTCCTCAGTCACTTTCAGACAGGAGAAGGGGGCCCTGTTGGGTAGGCTGTATGGGGCCCATTGATTTATAACAGCCGCCCTGGTTCTAAGAAAAAACTGATTGATTCTTAGGTCATTTTTTTGTCTTTAGTTTATCTGTTAACTTTGTTGACCATTAGATACACAACTACTCTTGAATCAAAAGCTAGCTAACACTAAGCAGTTAAACACCTTAGGACATGCAGTTAAATACCTTAGGAATTAACATTCTAAGTGAGTGGTTAGAAGAGGGACCTTGACACTACATAAGAAGCTGCCCTCAGTGGTGAGCAGTTCTAAGGTTTGTTATGGGTCCGTTATCAAGTCCACCCACAAGGCAACCTAGGCAGTCTGAGATGATTTCCAGTGGTCACATTTTTTAAACCTTATGAACTATATGGGCATGCCCTAAGGCCATCACTGTCAGCATACAAGGGTGAAACCGGAAGGAGTGAATAGCTGTAGGAGGTGTGAGCTGGGAAGAGGGTGGGTTAGAACGTTGCATGGCCGAACAACCCAAATATGCAAGAGCAGGGTCATTTATTTTTTACCCCAGTTTGTCTTCCCAGTGTGACATGCTCTCATGCTGGGCTTCTTCTCCCATACCACTGTTGGAAATTAGGAGCTTGGCAGGGATCATTTCTACAACAGAACCTACAAGTTGTTGTAAAAGGTGAGCACTCATAGGACTGCATTATTCCTGCTTACAGTATTCACTCAGTGAGAAGTCCTAATTAAGGTCTTCTTGCATGCTTTCCAGGGACTGCTCAGCATTGCTGGTTTAAAATTGGTTTTCCAAGTTATACACTGCGAGTTGATTGCACCCTGGCACATTAACCATAAATAAGGTTGATTACAGTGTAATATACTGCAGTGTGAACTCAAAATAGTGTGAAGAAACATGAAGGTAATATGTTTGTTTTGCAAATAGCCCACTGCTCAGATCCTTCTTGGCACCATGCCTCTTATTATTAGAATTGTCCGTGACATGGAAAGTACTTTGATAAGTATAGGGGGTCATCTATTATGGAAAGCAGATATTGTTTGCCGCTATACTAACTAATGCATACCCCACAACTCACCATTCATGAAATGCGGTGTGGTATGCAGCACTGCATTATATATACATGCTTAGCACAGCAGAGTGAACCCCTGTGCTTGAAGGGGGGGGGGGGGATATGGGATGTACTG
>CM053029.1:222403819-222658794 GCA_028564925.1 Lithobates sylvaticus
GATAATCCTCCAGCATTTCTACAGTCATCTTACAATGCCTTCATATCAGAAAACAATGAGCCTGGCAGACTGTTGTGTACAGTATCTGCTGGAGATCCAGATGAGGGGAATAATGCAAAGCTCATTTACTCCATAGCAGAGAGCCACATAGGCGGTTCGCATGTCTCTTCATTTGTCTACATTAACTCTGACACTGGTAATATTTATGCCCAGCGCTCCTTTGACTATGAACAGCTCCAAGTTCTACAGATCACTGCGAGAGTGGAAGACCATGGATCTCCAAAGCTGTTTTCCAATCTTACAGTTTTCGTATTTATTCAGGATACAAATGACAATTATCCCTCAATATTATACCCAGAGAACTCAGGGGAAGACATTGCACAAGAGACCATTCCCAGATCTGCATCTGCTGGCTATTTAGTCAGTAAAGTATCTGCAGTGGATCTGGATTCTGGGCACAATGCCTGGCTCACATATAGTCTTCTTCAGTCTGGCAGTCCAGCTTTGTTTCACATCTCTGAATATACAGGAGAAATCAGAACACTGCAAGGATTACAGGAGACAGATAACACAGAACATCGACTTGTCATTTCTGTCAGTGACCATGGGGAGCCTTCACTGTCCTCTACAGTCACTCTGATTGTAAATATAATGGAGAATATTGCTCAGGAAAGACCCAAATCTCATGATTTTCTTACGAATTCTAAATCAACACCAGATATGACCTTGTATCTTATTATTTCCCTTGTAGCCATCAGTTTGGTTTCTGTGGTTACATTTATCATATTAATTGTGAGGTGCCTTAAAAGGGATTATTACAGTAGTGGTTGTGGGTCTTGCTTCCCAAACAAATCACATTCTAGTAATTACATGGATCATTACAAGCCAACTCTTTACTTGAACACAGATGGAACATTAAAATACATGGAAGTGAGGATGGCTACAACAGACCCACCAGGACAATGTTATCCACCTTGCTTTCCTTCGTCAACCAACGCTGCAGATTTTACATTGACAAAACCAGTTACAGCTTTACATTCAGTTCTAATGGATACACAGGTTAATCAATCCACCAGTGCAAGCCTGTTAAATGAAATAACCCAGGTAGGGAACATAATAATAACAATGTCACTGGTTTATAAATATTATAATTTATCTTACATGTAAAATATTGTTGCACTTGTATAAATTGGTATAAATCACACTTTTTCCATAACCTGAAATGTCAGCATACCATCTTACCCAAACTAATAACTTACCAACATTTTCAAAAATCTCAAGAAACGTTCTTAATCTATTATTGTCGCATGTGCGACATGAGTTTATGACCAAGCCTAAACTATTTATTCTTAGATTGTGAAGAATTGCTTGAATAATTATTGTATTATTAGTACATCAATTGGTTTTATATTACATAATGGTTATATCAACCGGTAAAGAGTATGTTGGGGCAAAAAATAAAAAAACATAAACAGTACATCTCTTCAATACATTTTTTATCCCTGCAAGTACAGAAAAAAGATGTGTTGATCTCCTAGAAATGCACTCAGCTCCTAAATCCTTCTGTAGGTTTGCTAAACTACTGAATTTCTCCCAGTCTATTTGTATCTACAACATATACACTGTTCTGTAGTTTGAGATAAGAACGAGGAGGGCTAATTAGACTTCTTGAGATAACGCAGGCAATATGCTCAATATCTTTTATAATCAGCAATACATTTTTTGCATTTATCAAACAGATATAACAAAACACTTTCAGAGGAATATTTAACAGGGAGGCAAAAGGGAGCCAATAGGAGAAGTTTATTGTTAGAGTTTACACTCAAATTTGGTAACAGGAAACCTGTTATGAAATAAATATGTATGCTGACATTGATGAACACATTCTAAAAATGTTAGTTGACTTCTTCTGGCTCCAATACTTTCTGGGTCACGAACCTGGAAACAGAATCCATCAAGTGATATTTAAAATCCTAATCTGCATATTTATTTTGGTAAGTAACTTAGAAAGTACTGAAACTGGATGGTCAGCATGAGATCTAGTCACCTTTTCAGATGGAAGAGTTGGCCATGGTAGCTTTTTTACTACATACATGTGTGTGCAAACTTTAGCATAAATGTATTAATTGCTATATATATATAATTCCTGATATAGTATGGATGGTTTACTGTTGCAAAAATATGAGACCAGAAATATGCAGTATAACAAAAATTATCAATGACTGACCAGCTTATGCATACACTATGACCCTTTGCTAGGTAAATCTAGCTCTCTATCTAGGTAACTCTATTTATCGGCATACATCTCTCAGTTTTGGAAAATAATAATTCATAACCAACCTCTTTAATTCAACCAATATATATTTATTTGCATAGTAGGATGATGCAGGAGAGGCAAAATACAAGTTGTGTATGCCAGAAGTGTTGTGGCTGTGGTGACTGGCGCAAATAACTAGAGAAGTAATGCATTAAATTGAATGCAGACTGTTATCTTCAAAGGTATTTTAGCATTTCATACATGCATTTCTAAGACTTGCAAAGATAACTGTATGTCTTCCTTTCTTATATTAAAGGGTCCTATGACCAGGCTTCCACATTAAGGGGTTGATTTACTAAAGGTAAATAGGCTCTTCACTTTGTGTGGGAATATTCACTTTGCAAGTGCATTTTCCTTTGGCTTAGCGAATGCAGTGAAAATTCACTTTGCAAAGAATACACAATCATGTTCAAGGAATCTTAAAAATTGTATGTTTGCTTGTACATGATTGGATGATAGAAGTCAGGCAAGATACAGGCAAGGAGAGCATTTTCTTTCCCTACCTCTGGTAATCACTAATTGAGACTGTTTTAACATTGTAAAGCCTCCTACACACTACAAAACTGACAGCTCGAGTCAAAGCCGCTATAATAAACAATCCGATGTTAGTAAAGCGATTTCCCCTGCTGTTCTATAGTGTTCTGACAGGGGGATGGCCCCTCCGCCAGAACACTCTAGTCAGTGCTCTCAGCCATTTGCTGAGAGCGCTGATCGGGAGCCGGTTGGCAGACATTTTTCAATCATGACCCTTTGACAGAAGCCGTGTGTACTAGACTTAGCTATCTGACACGTAACTACAGTGTACAAGGTTTCAGGCAGCAGAAGGGGGTGCTGAACTGTATGAGACATGTGCACATAAAGAACACAAAGTATACTCTGTAGCCACCAGAATTTCCACAATTGGGCTTAGACTCATTACTTGGACTCATCAGTTGACTTAAACTATGGTCGAGGAAGCAGATACTGCTCCTGTGTGGTGCCTGAACCATCAATGCATCGGCTTTCTTAGGAGGAAAGAACTTACACGTTGCTTGACATGCACTTGAGTGGGTAGTTATTGCAAAACATTAGGCCTGTAGAAATCGAGGCTCTGGCCACAAAAAGGGATTAAAAGTTTCACAATGACTGTGAATTGAAGGGGCAAGAGGGAATGAGAATATATGTACCATGGACTTTTACATATTTAAAAGTATGTAAACCAAAATCAAAATAAAGTTTTTTTCATAGAAATACAATTATGTTTTAATTTTATGTAAAACAAGTAGAGACATAAGTGTGGAAATATTATACGTTTGGTTGGCTAACATTCATAGCATTTTGAACTGTCAGTGATATACTGTAGCAATTTAGTAACTAATGCATATTGTTTACAAGGTGGGGTTATTACATATACATTATAAGCCTGATTTAGTAAAGCAGACATTTTTACTCTAACATGAGATCCCTACAAATAACCAAGCAGGTTGAGGAGAAGTAATAATTAATACTAAGTAACTCTGCTCTGTGCTTGTGGAGCTGATGTTGTCTGGTAAAGAGTATGTCAGTACAAGTGATTGACTGTATTGGATATGGGTATATTAATCAAAAATGTGGCTATTCTCACAGTTACGGTTTCATAATGAATGTGATCATGTGGAATACATGTGTATGCTCCCTGGGAGTCACTTCCAAGTGTGCCACCAATGGACAAAGCAAAAGAATAGGATCTCTATTATGGAATATATGCCCTGATATGACTAAAGAAATTATGTTCAAATTGTAGAACTACCTGAGTTTCTTGGTTATGAATTTTTAAAACCACTGGAAGTTAGAGACCTTATAGGGGATTTAGTAGCTTGTGCTGTAAATCTGTTAGAAATCTGTGATCTATTCTGTCGAAAAAAAAGACAAGAAAAAAACAGAAGAAACATAGAGCCATTTTAAAGCCCCACTCAGGGATGCTGTTAAACGTACCTATGAAGTACTCCTTCCTATACTGTATGCGTTATATGCTCATTCGGCTAAGGGGTAAAGAATAACTTAAATCACAATACTTACTGTATTCTTTGCTCTCGCAGGCTTCCTCCTTTCCATGCAACTTGTTCCTTGAAGCAGCTTCACTTTGCTGCCCAGTCGTTCTCAGCTGTCGTAGGTTATCATGCACAATGCAGGGCTAGTCCTGCATTGTATGCAAGAATCGCAAGGGCCCACCCATGTACCTGAAGCATTGGACTGCCAGGGGAGCATCTGCTGCCAGGGGATCAAGGAATAGGGGAAGTATTTCTACTTATTCCTTCCCCTCCAGCCAAATGAGCATTTCATTCAAGCAGTGCTGGGAGGAGGCACTGCACGGGTACATTTAACTGCAACCTGGAGAAGAATTTTAGGACCATCAGAGATTTGGAGACCTGCAAGATAAAGATAAAACTGATTTGAGATCTGTACTTCAAAGCCATATGTTTGGGGGTTTTTACGTGTAACATCACAAAACTTTGTGATTTGTATTATAAAAAGCTAGCAGCTATTTCATAAAGATACCAGAGATTGGGGTCAACATTGTGAAGATATCAGAAAACAGATGCCATTTTATCCACAATATTTTTTATGCTTTAGTTAAATTTAAAATACATGATAAGGCCATAACAAAACACATTTAAAATGTTAAATGATCAGATATGTCAATATACAGTGATGATATGATCATATATAACATCAACTTAGGTAAGGTACTAGGTATATGCAAAATTACCAATAACCTGTTCCTTTTTAATCTTCTCCATTTTGCAAACGTACTACCTTTTTTTGCCATCTTTTAATCTTAAAAAAACTGCATAAATATAAATTATGTAATTAAACTGTATTTAATATGGGTGCCAGTACTCTGATAGTTAGCTTATACAGACTGTTAAAGATCTTATTTTTTACACTTAACATACCTTCTTCTGTTTTTATTGCAAATATACAGTCAGATTAGTATCAGCATATTGTCTGGTATTTAACTGTAATAATCACTGGTGGCCAGCAGAGGGAATACTTGTCATCCAGTCAAGTATTTCAGCTACACTACAATATCTGTTGATGCTAGCAGTGTTCTCCTCCCCCTGGCTCAGTGATTCACCCTCCCATCTCTTCTCACACACACAAAGAAGAGCTGCGTCTGCAATGAGAGCCCTCTGGATGCTTTTTCTGCAACAACAAAAAATCTCAACAAAATGCTTCATATTTGCACTAAAAGCACATTTGGATTATAAAGGATGTACATTTTAATCAATCATACAATAAGAGTTTAAGATATGGACTGGCAAATCATCTCAAATGCTTGGAAATGGCAAGTAGCTTTCTTCTTTCTCCTTTGTAGCTGGGGCTGGGTCTCTGGGCAGCTTCGTTATTCTATTGCAGAGGAGTCAGATCTCGGGATTTTAGTAGGGAATGTAGCTCTGGATATTGGATTGAATCTAGCAGATGTTAAAAAACGAAGCTTGGGGTTGAAATCTGAAGAAAGCAGCAGATATTTTTCTATCAACCAAAGAAACGGAGCCCTGACTGTTCATGAGAGGATTGATAGGGAGAGCCTGTGTGGATCCATCTCCAGCTGTTTACTGCATTTAGAGGTTGTAGCTGAGAATCCTCTGGAACTGTTTAATTTAGAAATTGAGATTTTGGATATCAATGATAATTCTCCCACTTTTACCACCACCAATGAACTTGTAAAGATTACAGAAGTATTTGCTTTCCCAGGTGCTCGTTTTCCACTAGAAATAGCCAAGGATCTTGATGTAGGTAATAATGGTGTTAATAATTACAAACTGAACCCAAATCCATATTTTTCATTGACTGTTACCAATCGCATAGATGGAACGCTCATTGCAGAGTTAGTCCTAGAAAAAATCCTAGACAGAGAGGAGAAATCTGAACACAAGCTTGTTCTCACTGCCATTGATGGAGGAGAACCTCCCCGATCAGGATCTACTCAGATAACTGTTATTGTGCTAGATATTAATGACAATGCACCAGTGTTTGATCAGCCACGTTATAAAATCAGCTTACCAGAAAATTTTCCTATAAAAACAGTTGTTATGAGACTTAATGCCACTGATTTAGATGAAGGAATTAATGGTGAAATATTCTATACATTTGATCACCATACTTTGGAGTCTGCAAAACAAATATTTGATTTAAATCCTCACAATGGTGATATATTTATCAAGCGACATGTGGATTTTGAGGAGACAAAATTGTATGAATTGTCTGTTAAAGCTGCAGACAAAGGATCACCTAAACTCGAAGGACGATGTATTATACAGGTTGAAGTGCAAGATGTGAATGATAACGTACCAGAAATTGTATTTACTACTAAAAAAAATGAAGTACAGGAAAATGCCCCAGTAGGGACTATTGTTGGGTTTATCACAGTTAGAGATAGGGATTCTGGTAAAAATGGAGAAATCAAATTAGAAATATCACCAGATTTGCCCTTTAAATGCCAGCCCATGTCAAACCGTTATACACTGGTCACTAGTGGACATCTGGACAGGGAGAAAGTCTCACAATATACTATTACACTGATCGCTTCTGATATGGGCTCTCCTTCTTTAAGCAGCCAGACTACAATCATCATTACTATTTCTGATGTTAATGATAATCATCCAGCATTTCTACAGTCTGCTTACAATGCCTTCATATCAGAAAACAATGATCCTGGCAGACTGCTGTGTACAGTATCTGCTGGAGATCCAGATGAAGGAGATAATGCAAAGCTCATTTACTCCATAGTGGAGAGCCACATAGACGGCTCTCCTGTCTCTTCATTTGTCTACATTAACTCTGACACTGGTAATATTTATGCCCAGCGCTCCTTTGACTATGAACAGTTCCAAGTTCTGCAGATCACTGCGAGAGTGGAAGATTCTGGATCCCCAAAGCTGTTTTCCAATGTTTCAGTCTTCACATTTATTCAGGATATAAATGACAATTATCCCTCTATATTATACCCAGAGAACTCAGGGGAAGTCATTGCACAAGAGACCATTCCCAGATCTGCTTCTCCTGGATATTTAGTCAGTAAAGTATCTGCGGTGGATCTGGATTCTGGGCACAATGCTTGGCTCACCTATAGTCTACTTCAGTTTGGCAGTCCAGCTTTGTATCACATCTCTGAATATACAGGAGAAGTCAGAACATTGCAAGGATTACAGGAGACGGATAACACAGAACATCGACTTGTGATTTCTGTCAGTGACCATGGGGAGCCTTCACTGTCCTCTACAGTCACTCTGATTGTAAATATAATGGAGAATATTGCTCAGGAAAACCCCAAATCCCATGATTTTCTTACAAATTCTAAATCAGCTCCAAATATGACCTTATATCTTATCATTTCCTTAGCAGCAATTAGTTTAGTCTTTCTTACTACTTTTACAATATTACTCGTCAGATGCCTTAAGAAGAATTATGAAAGTAGCTGTGGATCTTGTTTCTCCAACAAATCACTTTCTACATCTTATTTGGATCAGTACAAACCAACACTTTACCTGAACACGGATGGGACGTTAAAATATATGGAGGTAAGGATGGCTCCTCCAGAACCCCCAGGACCTTGTTATCCAATCTGTTTTCCTCCTGGTACAGGAACAAATGACTTGACATTAAGGAGTCAATTAAATATTTCACAGTTTAAAGATCCAGAGAGTGCACCTGATGCTTCTAATTTGAACCTTTTGATTGACCCAAGTCAGGTGAGGAAAAAAAAAAAATCAAAGCAATAACTTTTTTAAATATTTTCAGCGTAATTATAAAAGGTCCCTGTTATTTATATTAGATTTATTTTATTTTTTTAAGCTGCCCTTCTAGGCACATGGTTTATTGAATATTCTTGCAGTTGCGGTTTGTATAAATAATTTCCACTACCTTTAGGCTCCATTCACACTTATACGACTCCAAAGTTGCACCAACTTTGGAGTGCAACTTTGATGCAACTTTGGAGCAAATTTGACCCAACTTTGGATGGGTGCAACTTGTATACGACTTTGGCTTTGACCAGTGATAATGGACAACTGTTGCACAGCTGTTGCATTGTATAACATTTTAGGGTTAACATTAAAGTCTATGGTCCTCAAGTGGCATGAAAATCGGACCAAAGTAGTGCATGAACTACTTTAAGGTTGCTGCAACTTTAAATCGCACATATATGAATGATGATCATTGGAAAACATGGGGAATGACTTGTCATGTGACTGATGTTTATATTAATTTGCCTGTTATGGGTTACAGCACATACAATTTAAGATCAAGAATATTTTTATGTGATAAGGCTGCATTATTAATGCATTTTTGTTCCTTCCAGGTAGCATGACTAATATTCATTGGCTCATATAGTTATTTACCATTATTTCTATTGATTTAAATGCATTTCTTTGGATAAATCACCAGGCTTATTTAATAGAGAGTTCCTTTTTTACTCTGTGATTTTTAGTGCAATAACCAATTGCAACTAATAAATATTATCCTTCTAGATTGTAAGCTCTAACGAGCAGGGCCCTCTGATTCCTCCTGTATTAAATTGTATTGTAACTGTACTGTCTGCCCTCATGTTGTAAAGCTCTGCGCAAACTGTTGGTGCTATATAAATCCTGTATAATAATAATAATAAGATCAAGTCAGAAAAGAAGAAGTTGAATGAGGAAAACTACAAATTACAGGTTAGTAGGTCAGTGCAGATAGCAAAGAACACGTTTATAAATCCAATCACAATATTAAGTCTTGCTGCTCTCATTTGGTATGGAAGGTTCTTGTGAAAGAACTGAAACATAAAAGAGACAAGAAAGCGCCCATCCTCGCGCATTATCTGAAATATACTTTATTCCTTAACCACCTCACTACAGTGCATTTTCACCCCCTTCCTGACCAAGCCATTTTTCAGCTTTCAGCGCTGACGCACTTTGAATGACAATTGCGCAGTCATACGACACTGTACCCAAATGAAATTATTATCATTTTTTCCCCACAAATAGAGCTTTCTTTTGGTGGTATTTGATCACCTCTGCGGTTTTTATTTTTTGCGCAATAAACAAAAGAAGAGCGACAAATTAAAAAGAAAACAATATTTTTTACTTTTTGCTATACTAAATATCCCCAAAAAATATAAAAAAAAAACATATTTTTTCCTCAGTTTAGGCCGATACGTATTCTTCTACATATTTTTGGTAAAAAAAAAATCGCAATTAGCGATCATTGATTACTTTGCGCAAAAGTTATAGCGTTTACAAAATAGGGGATAGTTTTATAGCATTTTTATAATTTTTTTTTTTTTTACTAGTAATGGCAGTGATCAGCGATTTTTATTGTGACTGCGACATTATGGCGGACACATCGGACATTTTTGACACATTTTTGGCACCATTGTCATTTATACAGCAATCAATGCTATTTAAATGCATTGATTCCTGTATAAATGACACTGGCAGTGAAGGGGTTAACCACTAGGGGGCGGGGAGGGGTTAATTATGTTCCCTAAGAGTGATTCTTACTGTGGGGGGAGGGGACTCACAAGGGGAGGAGACCGATCAGTGTTTCTCTGTACAGAGAACACACCATCGGCTCCTCTCCTCTGACAGGACCGTGGATCTGTGTGTTTACACACACAGATCCACGGTCCCGCTGTGTTACCGGGCAATCGCGGGTGCCCAGCGGACATCGCGGCCGCTGGGCACGCGCATCGGGTGCCCAGTGACACGGCGAGAGCGCGCGCGTGCGCTCCCGGCGGCTCGCGCGCGCTCCCTGGAGTGCACAGAAGGGGAGGACGTCATATGACGCCCTCCCGGAACGAGAGCTGCGCCGCCTGGCCGTCATTTGACAGCCGGCGGTCGCAAAGTGGTTAAAAGGCAAAAGTTCTTAGTGTGACAATGTTCATCCCAATGATTAATTATCAGCCTTCACTGCTGTCAGGAGAGTGATACAGACAAGACCACTGATGCATTTCACCCAATCAGGACTTCTGATAAAGCCTGATTGGGTGAAAAGCAAAGGATCTGGTTTGTGTAGTCTGCCTACATACAGTAGTTCATCACTTATATACACTGCATTCTAAAATCAATGTAATATTCATTAAAGCCAATACATTTTGTTATGTTTGGTTATACTTTGAAATTTATATAATTTTTATTACCTAATCTGATGTTAATCCAGAAGTAAGCATTATTCTTTGTGGGCCATAGCAAAAGCAATTTACACACAGAAAATCTTTGCCATGCAAAGTAGGACACAGGTGTCACACATGCAAATTATCATGTTCATCATCATTATTACGATAATCATATATAGAGCAGAAGAGTGTCACTTCCAGAATTATACATAATGATGGCTGGGAAATAAACCTACATAGGGGAAACTAGTAAATGGATTTCTGAATGTGATATATCTGTACTGGGAGTTCATGAGTATATGAATAATTATGTACGTTTTTAGGCATTAATGTTCCATATTACTTGTGCTTACTATTCAGCAGTTCCACCTACAACAATCAGTTGGCAAACACACATTTTTGAAGAAGGCGAAGTGACCACAAGATATACTACAAATGATTATGAAGCTTGAGTATTCAAGCAAAGACAATAGAAATATCTTACCTGACCAGCGCACATGTTTCTCCTAGCATGTCTTAACCTCTTCAGCCCCAGAAGATTTGGCTGCTCAATGACCTAGTCCCATCCCCTATCTAACTGTGGGGGATGGGACTTTCGAGGAAAAGAGAGAGATCAGTGTTCATACATAGTATGAAAACACAATCTGTCTCCTCTCCCCCTGAAAGAACCGGGATCTGTGTGTTTACACACACAGATCCGGTTTTCGCTCTGTCACGAGCGATCGCGGGAGCCCGGCGGTCATCGCGCCCGCAGGGCACTCGCATCAGGGTCAGGCACTCGCATCGGAGTAGGGCACACACTGCGGGCACACGCTGCAGGCACGCGCGTGGCCCTAGTGGCCAAAAGGTGAAGCGATGTAACATACCGTTGTTCTGCCCAGCTGTGCCATTCTGCCGCAGCAGCGGCTGGTCGGCAAGCAGTTAAAGTAAACCTGTCCCTTTATCCATTCTATTCAAAAGGCTACTAACACATACCATTCCTATACTCTTGTCTGCCCTTTTTACAGCTGAGGCCCATGGAAATACTGTCACATATCCAGCAACATATACCCCTATCCCTATCCTTCTGTTATACAGTGCAATGCACCTCTTTGGCCAGCCATTAATTCTGAGCACTAGCACATGGGGTGAGGGAAAGGTCCTTGGCTCTGCGTTAACTCTGACACTGAGATTGCACAGGGTTTTACACTTACACATATACCATACAAGTGTTTTTTTAATTATGGATCTGAATCCATAGCTGCATTGTTTTCAATTGAGCCATTCACAAAGCTGCGTTATTATGAGCTGCTTTCAGATCCATAACACGGAATCCAAAAATCTGCATCAATGAACATGCCCTTTACACGCTTATGTGTATAAACACATGTATGCACATGTGTAAGCATGAAACTTAAGTTTAAACAAAGGGGAAAAGTTCATTATCAAAAAAGAAAATTGTGTACGCATACGCATCTTTACACGTCTTTACACATTTAAACACATCTATTCACAAGTATTTTGCTGATCATTACGCAGCAACTTTTCTCCTAGAAAACACATTTGTACTAACATCAGTACGATTTTTAAAGTCATAGGAATGAAGTCTTAGTAACAGAATAGGTAAGCTAAAAAAGATAATCTTTGGCCATTAAGATTTAGTTTAGGAACACTAGGCCACCCACCTCTGCAAAATTGGTGCATGCTTTATTGAAGCTGAACTCTAGGCAAAAAAATGTTGTACTGTAAAAATAAATAACTGCTAATGTGACAAGTGTGTGTTTGGGTACTGCTGTGTTATTGGAAACTTTTTTTTCATTCAGCTCGTACAGTGCACAGTTGAAACTTCTGCAACTTAAGGCTGTAGTACACTGATCATAGCTGATTGTTAGCTCTGCACTCTCTTCCATTCAGAAAATGTCTTGCACTCTTTTCTCAGAATGCAATGCATTCTGTGAGGGAGGGAGGTGTGGATAAATTTCACAATTTCCCCTTCTCCAATATATATTTATTATAATACATATGGGGGGATGTTCTATGACAATTAAAGTATGTGTGTTTGTTCCATTGTTTGAAATGTGCTTAGGAAGACTCTGTTGTGACTAGATGAATAATATTTTGGTGCAGACTATAAAAGGTTTAGGCCCCCAGAAGTGATAAGTATGTTTCAGTGAGTGACATGCTGGATGCTAGCTTCTCACTTGTATTTGAGATCAGATTTAAACAATTTTGACCAGTTAATCATCTTTCTGACTTGTATTTTATCTCTTTCTAAGCTGTATCTATGGTGTTGATTTACTGAAGGCAAATAGACCGTGCACTTTGCAAAGGGCAGTTGCACACTGCAAGTGCAGTTGCTCCAGATCTTAGTAAATGAACAGAAGATCTGCTGACTTCCATCATCCAGTCACGTGCAAGCAAAAATGCTGTCTTTTTATTTTCCTTGCATGTGATTGGGTACTCTTTGCAAAAGTGAAGCAATACCTAATTTACTAAGCTCTGGAGCAACTTCACTTTGCAAAGTGTACAGTCTTTTTGCCTTTAGTAAATCAACCCCCAATGTGTTTTGAGTTACCTTTGTGTTATCATCAACTTGTATGAAAAGTGAAAAAAGTCTGATATGAACAAAAGCCTGTCAACACAGGCCCTAGGGTATTCATAAAAAAGCCGTACGTTATTTTTAACCAGACAATTATTGTAAATTTACCAGTAAAACTCATACAACAGGCAGAACTATGTTTTTTGTTATAAGCGCTCTGTGTATAATTGAATGTCTGTGTAATAGGAGTGTAAATTCAGAAGTAAATAACATTTCAAATGTATTTCATTTTGGCAAATATACATGAGCTTGCGTGACCATACAATATTTCTTAACCACTCTGAGAATGCATGTAGCTACATTTTCTTGAAGTAGACAAGATAGATGTAGTTCTCATGTTGGACCAGGAGAGGTCAGGCTTTTAAGCCAACCATGCTGTCAAGTAGCATGGCTTCTGCTGTCATTTATTTGATACTTCAATGTCACTTTGTAAACATTGCTGTCAAAGGAGAATTGTGCTCTCACTATTCATATATTTATTCATATATTTGGTACTTTATCGCATTGCCTCTTTATTAAATACAAAAAATACATTATTATAAGTTTTTTACAAAAAGGCAGTATTAATGCAACTAGTTCAAGATTTTATCATTTTAACATAAATATTTTTGGTAAATCTATATTACCTTGCTCAGGAAACAATTTAGGCAATACGTTGAATATGTGGCATGTGAGGTAAATCAGTTTCTTTGATTTGGTGCTGTTCAGTCTTTGAAATATTACTATTATTATAATTTTTATTACAGTAATTATAAGTCATGTAAACTATACATGACTTATAAGTAGTCAAAATTCACCAACAATTGGACAGACACTTTCTTGCAATAGGCAATATTATGCCATAATTCATATGTCAACTGCTTTGGCAACTTGTGTATGTGGCAGATATATTTGCTGCCAACTGACTAGTGGGACATGCCACTGAACATGGGAATGTACAGGACACTTTGTAAAATGGGAGGACTGTCCTGCAGGAAAAGGGACATGTGGTGCCTATATTTCTGTGTAAGAGCTTTCCTTTACTGGATAGAGTCTTTGAGAACACCTGTCTGGTATTTTGTTATGTTGTACTATACATTTTGGCATTTTTATTTTATTTTATTTTGTATTGCAAATTTAATTTTTGCAATGACGGACATTGTTCTTCTTAAGGTAAGTATTGACTGTATGCTAGTATATACTCAGACATATTGTGTGTACACACGTGGTGCCTATATGTATGTGTTATGCCACGTACACACGGTCGGAATTCTCGACGGAAAAAGCTCTGATGGTTTTCCCGTCAGAATTCCGACGGAATTTCGCTCAAACTGTCTTGCCTACACACGGTCACACCAAATTCCGACGGTCTGTAACACAGCGGCATAAAACACATTCGACAGCACTAAAGACGGGAAGTTTAATGTTTTGTTTCCGAGCATGTGTCGGAATTTCCGAGCATGTGTCGGAATTTTACGTGTCGGAATTGCATACACACGGTCGGAAAATCCATTGAAAAGCTCCCATCGGACTGTTTCCATCGGAAATTCCGACCGTGTGTACGCCGCATAAGAGCTTTCTTTTACTGGATAGTCTTTGAGAACACCTATCTAGTATTTTGTTACGTTGTACTATATACTTTTGCATTTTTTATTTTATTTTGTATTGCAAATGTAATTTATGCAATGACAGAGGTTTCTTTATGTCTGTATTGACTGTATGCTAGAATACAGTCAATGTTTAAAGCTCAGGTCTCCAGACTTCGATTAGGAATTTCCCCCCATTTAGTAAGGTTAAATCCTTGTTTAGTCTGTGGGAGTGGTGGGTAAAGCAGAGGAATATTTACTACTTGCAGTTGGGGCTGGCTGCAAAACATTCAAGGCAAGGGGAATATATATAGTTTTATTTTTCTAGAGCAATTCTGGATGAGATAGGCTAAAGCTGATGCTTAATCTGCCTTTCCTAGTTCCTCCCTTTGCCTCATTAACATGCTAATTACATTTTAAATAAAACCTTTTCTATTTTCATTACCTTATTTTAGACCCAATGGCTTCATCACCGAATCTCTGTGCTTCTCTGTGCAATGCAGCACCAACACCTTGTAGTAGTCCTCTCCAGAGCCCTCAGCCCTGATTAAAGCAGTGGCTGGCTCTTTGGGGGTATTATGCATATATCAAAATGCATTGATGGGTGGGTGTCAGCCTGAAAATTTGCATTCCTAGGCAGGCTGGATTTGCATGCAGACCACCCCTGGTAACACCCACACAAGATGCGGAGTCTACATGTTGGAAAGTACTGAGATTCTCATAGTGTGCAGTGAAATCAGAGTAAGCTATTTCAGTACAGGAGAGATTAATGTAGAACTGTACAAAACAGAAGGTATGGCTGGATTTTAGATTGAATTGTTATAATGGTAAAGCAAAGTTAATTATGTTCAACCAGCCTGTTTTTCTGAGTGGTGAGATATGTGGCTTCTATTTCATCAATATGAATTGATCAATATGAATTTGATCTAATCAATATAAAAGAAGTTCTTGTCAAAGAAAAATGGTTAACAAATAAACAGTTCCCAAATGTGGTCAGTATTTCCAAGCAGCAGTATTTAGGGATTAGTTTTAATTGTATAAATGACCTATGCATACTGTATGTGTTTTCACATTTAGCATGCCAAGTAGACATGTGCACACTGAAATATTTTGTTTTGGAATTTCGCTTTCGTCCGAAAAATTAATTTATTTAATTACTCCCGAAATCCGTTTTTATTTATTTTGTTTCGTTAAAAAATGCATCCTTCCTAAAATCCAAAATAATTAAGGTTGAATCTGTCATTGAAGGCTTATGGTGTCTGTCAAACGTTCTAAGAAGATTCGACAGAGCAGATACACTGTACGACGCAACAATCGTACATTTCTGGTCGAATGTTCCACCTACAAGCTATAGTAGAATTCTAATGTTGTATGCCACTAGTAATAATTATATTTATTAAATATTATTACTAGTCAACCAACATTAGAATTCTTCTATAGCCTATGGGCAGAGCATTTGACCATAAATGTCTGCTCGCAACGACTGCTTCGTCGAATCTTCATGTCAAATCTTTTCTCTCTATGTCGAATAATCTTGGCACATCTTTTTTGCTATTGTCTATATAATGTCGAATCTTTTCTCTCTATGTCAAATCTTTTCTCTCTATGTAGAATATTCTTGAAATAATAGAGCTAAGGTTAGGCACATTCAACAACAGGTTCGATGGATACAGATCACTATTGTCAGCGTCATGTCGAATCTCCTATCTATATCGAAATGTTGCTACGAAAACGAAAATAAAGCATTTGTTTATGTCGGATCTTTCGGTTTTCAGATCCTGCACATTCGTTATCGTTTGTTAAAACGATAACGAAAATACCTGAAATTTGGACGAAAATGCATTTGGACGAAAACGAATGCACATATCTAATGCCAAGTAATTATATGGAAAGGGCTTTCAAGCATATCAGACATGGTGCCCAGAGACCTGGCCTGGGCCATAGAATTGCAGAGAGTTAGATACTGAATAATTATAGTAAAAAATGTAGCAAACACTGCGCTAATAAGTGCAAAAATAGTGAAATGCCCTAATAAAGCAAATAATAGGGCTAAGGGAATTACATAAAAAGGTGTATATAAGGGTAGCAGCAGCAAAAAAATGTAGATACACACATTAACAAGATAAAACAGTAAATAAAGCCGCGCTAATTACACAGATGGAGTGGTTAGTGGCCTATACCACAATATAAAGTGAAGTCCAAAAGCAACAATGTGATAAGTGCAAAAGAAAACAACAAAAAAATATTATATCAAACAATATGTATGCACATTTCCAAATGCACCCAAACAATAAAGTCCAGTGACATAAAATTGAAAAAGATGAAAAAATAAGTGGAAAAATGTAGTTCATATATGTGACAATGTGAACTCAAAATTTCTGGTGACAATAAAAATCAAAACCACCGTGATCCACCACCAATAAATGGTTGCGCTTACCAGAGGGCAAGCTTAGATAAGCCTGTAGTATAATGTAAACGGGACAGATATGAACCATCAGGTATCAGCAGCAATCCGGATCTCCTCAGACAGGATAGACCAGGGATGGAAATTCCAATGGTATTTCCCACTCGGATCGGTCAGGAATAGGCCCACTCTCCAAAAAAAGTATCGGCCCCGGAATCACTCAGCAGCCAATATGGAATACAGGAAGAAAAAGGGATGCTCCCATAGTGTGATACCAAATTAAAAGTTTATTAAAAGAAAAGCAATCCTACTTACACAAAGGAAGAAGCATATAAGCAGGACAAGTAAAATACGCCGGCCGGCTAGCAGTACACCCGCTCACAACGCGGAACGCGATGACGTCAGTGCGTCAGCCTCCCTACGTCCGTTTCGTCCAATGACGTCTTCTGGGGAACGGGCGACGCACTGAATCATCGCAACTTTATAGACAAAGGTAGACACACCCTGGTGAGAACCTTCAATGGCGGGTAAACGTAAATTGACTTTGAATTTAACCCTCTCATAGGAAAGACTAAGGCTAGTAGCCTTATCTATATATGTTACATATCCTCAACCTGAACAATATTTAAGTAAACCAAATTGAGTATATGATGGCACTAGTCAGAATTGAGACTGTTAAATTAAGCTCAAGACAAAACGTAGCCTATATCGGTGTTGGGAGCATATGAAAATAAAATTAAAAATTACGCTAAAAAAAAGGCCCCATCTTGTGGACAAATATCAGATCACAGCTAAGTAAAAATATAAAAAAAATAAAAAAAATAAAATAGCCGTATGATAATAGGAAATTGCCACAACTATCTCCCCAAAATGGAGCTCTAACAGTGGCGAATGGCCCAATGGAAATAAGTGTGTAATATCTCAGCTAATAAAAAGCTAAGAGTTAGCTATTAGGCATATTACGGGATGTGAGTGTAAACAAAAAATATTACACGTCATGTATTTATTACCTAAAAAGGTATGATTGTAAAGAAGAAAAAGACCCCAAAAAATTCCTTACAAAGTAAATAGATGACATGAAAAAACTCAATACAGATCAGAAATCGCCATTGATGTTTCTCACCTCACAATAATATACATCACAATCTACATGATATACAAACATATGTCAGATGTATCAATCATAAAATTACATCACAAAGGTGGTGCAGCAATTGAACCACATATTGACCATACGAGTCCCCAAATTGGAGTTTTGAGCCTCAAGAATTGTCAATAAAAGCGTTGACATCAATGTCAACGTTTAACCCAAAGGGGGTGTAACTTTTAATCTTATGTATCCATGACATCTCCAATCTGGAGATGCCACGCACAAGGGAACCCCCTCTCCACGGTGCAGTGTATTTGTCGATCCCCAAAAAGATCGTCTTTGAGGGGTTCTTCATATGGGCCTCTAAATAATGTCGGGAAACTGGATGTTTAGGGAACCCACCCAGGATGTTGGTGACATGTTCATTTAACCTCACCTTCAGGGGGCGCTTTGTCCTACCGACATATTGAAGCCCACAAGGGCACTGAAGTAGATAGACTACCCTCTCGGTGGCACAGGGTAATTTCAAATTCTATGCCTGTACTAGTAGAAATAAATTTGTGTGTCCTCCTATGGCTGCAGCCACTAAGAGAGCAAATCCTACATTTCCTACATTGATAAAAACCAGTAAGGTTATCAAAGAAACATGTTTTAACAGTGGGCGGATCTAAGACATTAGGTGCTATTCTGTCTTTCAGAGAAGGAACTCCTTTGAATACAATCTGTGGTCTCTGTGGGAGGACTGCATTAAGAGTGGTATCACTGGTGAGGATATGCCAGTGTTTCTTGATCATTTTGCCTATATTCCTGTGTTGGATGGAATAGGAAGTGATAAAGGGGACCATAGCTAGACCCCTGTCTTTAGCGGGCTTCTCTTTGAGTAGATCTGCTCTATCAGTGCTAGACACCTCATTGAGCACAGCCGTGAGGGAGGAGATGTTATAGCCCTTCTCGAGGAACCGCTCAGTAAGAATCCCCGCCTGAGAAGAAAATTCAATAGATTCACAAACATCCTACCTGCCCCCCGGGACGCCCCATAGTCAGTGGCATTGACTCTGTCACGTCCCGGGTGGGCAGGTATATCGATTATTTTCTTCAGCCCCTTGTTAAAAATATGCCATCCTACGTTAAAGATTCCCGCTCCGTTATCAACTTATTGGGTGCTATCACTTCCATATCCGGTCTATGGTTGGTGACAGCAGACGTCACCTCACTATATACGGTTATACCTCACCATCTGGGCATATTAGCAGTGGAACATTTTCTTAGGCGTGACTCTGGTTTGTTTGACGAATTATTTCGGCGTATTTTACTTGTCCTGCTTATATGCTTCTTCCTTTGTGTAAGTAGGATTGCTTTTCTTTTAATAAACTTTTAATTTGGTATCACACTATGGGAGCATCCCTTTTTCTTCCTGTATTCCATATTGGCTGCTGAGTGATTCCGGGGCCGATACTTTTTTTGGAGATATAGGCTACGTTTTGTCTTGAGCTTAATTTAACAGTCTCAATTCTGACTAGTGCCATCATATACTCAATTTGGTTTACTTAAATATTGTTCAGGTTGAGGATATGTAACATATATAGATAAGGCTACTAGCCTTAGTCTTTCCTATGAGAGGGTTAAATTCAAAGTCAATTTACGTTTACCCGCCATTGAAGGTTCTCACCAGGGTGTGTCTACCTTTGTCTATAAAGTTGCGATGATTCAGTGCGTCGCCCGTTCCCCAGAAGACGTCATTGGACGAAACGGACGTAGGGAGGCTGACGCACTGACGTCATCGCGTTCCGCGTTGTGAGCGGGTGTACTGCTAGCCGGCCGGCGTATTTTACTTGTCCTGCTTATATGCTTCTTCCTTTGTGTAAGTAGGATTGCTTTTCTTTTAATAAACTTTTAATTTGGTATCACACTATGGGAGCATCCCTTTTTCTTCCTGTATTCCATATTGGCTGCTGAGTGATTCCGGGGCCGATACTTTTTTTGGAGAGTGTGCCTATTCCTGACCGATCCGAGTGGGAAATACCATTGGAATTTCCATCCCTGGTCTATCCTGTCTGAGGAGATCCGGATTGCTGCTGATACCTGATGGTTCATATCTGTCCCGTTTACATTATACTACAGGCTTATCTAAGCTTGCCCTCTGGTAAGCGCAACCATTTATTGGTGGTGGATCACGGTGGTTTTGATTTTTATTGTCACCAGAAATTTTGAGTTCACATTGTCACATATATGAACTATATTTTTCCACTTATTTTTTCATCTTTTTCAATTTTATGTCACTGGACTTTATTGTTTGGGTGCATTTGGAAATGTGCATACATATTGTTTGATATAATATTTTTTTTGTTGTTTTCTTTTGCACTTATCACATTGTTGCTTTTGGACTTCACTTTATATTGTGGTATAGGCCACTAACCACTCCATCTGTGTAATTAGCGCGGCTTTATTTACTGTTTTATACTGAATAATTATAGACATACATATATCATTGTAACACCAGATGTGTTGTTGGTTATAATAGTACCACTTTTCCAAAAGGTCAACATTTTAGTGCATGACCATGAAATATGTAGGAATGTGTCTCCTTTAATACAGGGCAGAGTTCCATTCTAATTGGTTATTTTTGTGCAATCTAATAGATACAACTTTTGGATAGGTAACTTGACTTGTATTACTATACAGAATAATGCAATGTGGAGAAATATTTTCATTATATTATGCAGTTCAGGTTCTGTCAGCTAATAAATATCAGCCTGCTATTGCTGAAAGTTCTGATAAACTCTAGAGCCATAGACTTTTAGATTTTACTTGATTCCCCATCTACACTGAAGATTGTGGATGGAGGAATCTGCACTGCTGACTGTTGTATTCAGACAGTCATAGCACCTGCAGCTGTTTGAATACACAACTTTCCACTCTGCTTCTTTGAGCTTTCAGTTGACTTGTGTGTGGCTGGGTGGTGTCAACAGGGACATGGCTTGAATTTTGGCCACTTCCAGGCCAAAACTCAGGACTCAGCCAAAGTTTGAGCTGTGTATGGCCACCTTTACAGTAGACATATGGTGCAAGCAGTTGTTTATGCCTTTCTAGACTCTCCTGTTTGCTTTGGTAAGGGGAATTTGCACTGTGTATCCGCCAATAATATGGTTTTAGATTTGGCAAGGCCAAATGGCCACTATGTACTAGAAGTTAAATGATTTTTAGGGGAGAATTATAATTTTTAAGCATTACTTCCTAATGCCAATCTGTACTTTGCCTGTTCTTACAGTACCATCCACTCTCTGCATCTCCAATAACTGTGTAAGTTGCTATACACTAAATTATGGTACTTTTTGCCCATCCCAGGTAACAGCATTCAAACCTGATAATTAGCTTGTAAAAGGACAACACACTGACCCATCCTCTTTCTGTCAGTTTTAAGAAGTCTTTCTTAGAACATGGAACTCTGTAGTTGTGCAACGATACCCCCAAAGTTCCTCCAAGTCAAGCAGTCAGCCAGATGCTTCTTCTCCCTTTAGTTATTCTCAAGTCATCAGTAGACACAGTAGACACACGGGTTTGAAAGCCATAACCCCCAGGACAGCTCTGGTGACACAGAGACACAGCGAAAAATAAATAAAAAATAAGCCTGTAATCTCCTCTTAGAGTCTGCCTTGTGACATGCCCCTGAAGTTCCCAACAGAGTAGTCTGCAGAACTAAAGAATTTTCCAGTCAGTACAGGGTGAAATAGAAAATTAAACTTTACTAAAAAAAAAGTTAGGAAATTGAAGCATCATTTGTAGATTCTCAGTAAAGGCTTCATATCAACTCCAGCTTGGATATGCAGAAACAATTATTCCCAGGTACACACACCGTCCTCTCCAAGGGTGTTGACAGCTAAAGAAAATCATGCTGTCTTTTGAATCCCCTTTGAGGAACTGGGCCACCCAAAATCTCCAGAGGAACACAGATGTTCCCCAAGAGGAAACAAAAAGTTTTCTTTCTTACATCTCTGCAGTTCTTTATGAATCCAGAAAGCAAAAAACAGGACTAATCTACACTTGTTTTTCTCTCCAACCAACCTACATAACCTTACCTGTCCTTTAATAAATTACTGAATGGCCCCAGCTCCCACTCTTGATTGACAATAAATTCTCCATTTATAAAAGGGAGCTATGGTAATATGTCTTTTCTTAAAGGACCCTTCAGTTTGATAGTACTGGATTTCAGAAATCAGGGGATAAAGTTACATGCTTCTTCATAAATATAAGCATTATTTTGGGGGTGTTCATGTTGGTGAACAAGGTGGAAGGGGAGTCTGTTGAAGATGAGAAAATGTTCCTTACGAAACATGCTATACACAAACTTGTTATTTTACCCTTTGACTAGCTTTTGCCCAGCAGAGCTGGTATAAATTGCTGGTATATGCGTATAACAAAATTCTCATATTGTCATCTAGAGTAAACAATATATTAAGTTGCACAAGCATGATCAGGGAATTTATGCACAGACAGCTTAGAAGCTCTTGAGATCTAATTAGCTGAATTTGAATTTGTTCTCAGTGTGAACTTATATTTAAATCTACCATAGTGGCAGGCAATGTCGTTTCCTAAACAAAGCCATATTCATTTATCTGCAGAGCAAAGAGAGAATTATACCTTACATATAATGTCTTTAATGCATTTGAGGTATCATTTTATGTATGCAGCTTGAAGGCCAGCTCACTCTAGCTAGCTCTATATTTTTTGGAAAGCCATTGCCTATGGAAAATTATACAGGCACTAAGGCCCTGGTGGGACTGGAACCAATTTGTTTGCCAGCTTCAGGACTTGGTTATGTTTTTGGATGACCCTTCAGGGATAATCTAAAACATCTGAATATTTAGACAGATTCAAGGCTAATAAATTAAGAATTTTCAATTTTCAATAAAAATGATCTCCTTGCACAAGTTTATACTGTAGGTTTATTTATTGTGTACAAAGTTGCATCAGGTGTTTTACATTTGTGTATACAGATCATACACAAATATATACAGTAGTCTATTGGAAATACATGGTGGAATGTGTGTCACTCCTTCCTCCTAGCAAAACTTTAATCAAAAGCATTATCACATTTTTCACTAAGTTATGCAGAAGCTAATTCTCAGTTATGGTTGCTTCTGATGATGATGCATATTATATGATATACGTTAGAATTACTGCATGGAATTACTACATGGAAGAAGAGAGATAATATACATTGAATAATATTACAATAATATTAAAACATCTGTATTTCAAAATTTTAAAACAGAAGTCATAACCTTGAATGAAAGGATATTTATTTGAAAACTTCTAAGTGTAAAGTCGATGTCAATATTGAAATGCAAAACTAGGCTTGGCCAGGAGAGGGCAGAGGTGCCAATTAGTCAGATATCCAGATATCTGGATCTGCCCATGTCATCTTTTACTCTCCTCCCTCTGTCTCAGTCACCACCCTACCTCTCCATCAACAGAGGAATCATAGCTACTGTGCTTAAAGTGGTGGGACACCCTAAAAATAAAAACTTGGGAGAAAGTTAGTAACAATTTAAAAAAAAATAAAAAAAAAATTATTATTTTTTTACTTACCAGAAATGGCTGTTGCTAGGCAGATCTTCCTAATCTGCCTCCTCCAGCGCCGCGGTGATCTTCTCTTCTTCCGTCTTCAGGTGAATGGGGCACGGTGTGTTGTGGGAACTGTGTCCCACAACACACCGCGTTCCCCATTCACAAATACGACTCGCGCATGCGCAGTTGGCCGCGCGCCGACTCGCGCATGCGCAGTTGGCCGTGCGCCGACTCGCGCATGCGCAGTAGGAAACGAGAAGCCGTTTCCCTTACTCAGGATGGCGGCGCTGGATCCGGATAGCCGAGGGACATCTCGGCCTCCACCAACCACATCGCGGGCGCCCTGGGAGGGTAAGTGTACTTTTTAAAAGTCAGCAGCGACTTTTTTTTTAGCTGCTGACTTTTAAAAAAAAATTTTTTTTAGGTGAAACCCCGCTTTAAAGAAATCCTATATGGATGTATTCCTAATTGAAAATCCCAGGATTTCTCCTGTTTTAGGATTATAAAAGGATTTATAACATATGTTGGATTTCATGAAATCAAAGTTATGGACAACCACATCTTTAAGCCTTGGGAATGGCAAGTACTGATTTTACTGTTCCTTTGTAGCTGTTGCTGGGTCTCAGGGCAGCTTCACTATTCTATTGTTGAAGAGTCAGAACATGGGACATACATAGGCAATGTAGCTCAGGATCTGAAAATAAACCTTGTAGATGTATCTAAGCGGAAGATGAGACTGGGTTTAGATATTAGCACAAAATATTTTGCAATAAATCGGGAAAGTGGGGTGTTAGTTGTTAATGAAAAGGTGGACAGAGAAATCCTTTGTGGATCCGCAGTAAGCTGCTTGTTGACTCTAGAGATCATTACTGAACAGCCTCTGGAACTGCATAGTCTAGAGATAGAAATATTTGACCTTAATGACCATGCTCCAAGCTTCTCCTCCAGTGAGCAAACGATTAAAATTTCTGAAGCTTTAGCAAGCCCTGGAACTCGTTTTCCTTTGGAACAAGCACATGATTCAGACACAGGCATTAATGGTGTGTCTCAATACATTCTTAGTGCCAGCCAATATTTTTCCTTGTCAGTAAAGAAAAGAAAAGATGGAACTATTATTCCTGAACTTATAATTGAAAAGTCCTTAAATAGGGAGGAGACAGCAAGCCATACACTTCTAATAACTGCTTTTGATGGTGGTAAACCTCCCAAATCTGATACATCACAGATCACTGTAATTGTTATGGATAGCAATGACAATGCACCTATTTTTGACCACGTAATGTATAAAGTGTTCTTACTGGAAAACACAGCACCCAAAACAATCATTCTAAAACTGAATGCAACAGACTTGGATGAAGGAATTTATGGACAAGTGGAGTATTTTTTTGATTACCACACATTGGAGCCTGTAAAACAATTGTTTGACTTAAACAAACAAACCGGAGAAATATCTGTCAAGGGTGTTGTAGACTTTGAAGAAGCTGACTTTTATGAAATATCTGTAAGAGCAAAAGACAAAGGAGAACTGGAAAGCCGTTGTAGTGTAGTGGTTGAAATAGAGGACATTAACGATAATTCTCCAGAGATTACTTTAACGTCCATGGTAAATTCTATACCAGAAAATGCAGCAGTAGGAACGACTGTAGGCTTTCTCAGTGTAAAAGACAAGGATTCTGGAAAAAATGGTGAGGTGACTTTAGAATTGAAACTTAATCTCCCGTTTAAAATAAAACCATTCAATAACAGATATTCAATAGTAACAAATGGAGTTCTTGATAGAGAGAATGTAGCACAGTATACTCTAGAGTTAGTTGCAACAGATCTTGGTTTTCCTCCTTTACGCACCCAGACCATCATTATTCTAAATGTACTTGATGTTAATGATAATCCCCCTACCTTTGAGCAATCGCAATTCAGTGCTTTTGTCAAAAAGAATAATGACCCTGGACGTTTGCTGTGTACTGTATCCGCATTTGATCTAGACAAAGGGTTAAATGCTCAGTTAACTTATTCAGTTCTTGAAACAGAAATAGATGGAACATCTGCATCCGCGTTTGTATTCATTAATGCCAACAATGGCAACATCTATGCCCAACGTTCCCTTGACTATGAACATATTCCGGTTTTGCAAATTTCTGTTAAAGTGGAGGATTCTGGTTCTCCAAAGCTTTCTTGTACTACAAATGTTTTTATCTTTGTTTTGGATACAAATGATAATGCTCCACAAATATTATACCCTAAGTTTTCCAGGGAGTTTGCCTTTCAGCAAAAGATCACAAAATTTGCCTCTTCTGGAGTGTTGGTCGCAAAGGTATCTGCAGTTGATGCAGACTCAGGTCATAATGCTTGGCTACTTTTTAACATACAGGATGCTGCAGACCCATCTTTATTTCAAATAACAGCCCATACAGGAGAAATTCGAAGCTTACGGTCATTCCAGGATGGTGACCACTTGGAACAAAGACTTATTATTTCAGTGAGAGATCATGGGGAACCCCCATTGTCTTCGACTGTCACTATCCTCCTTACAGTTGAGGACAAAGATCTACAAGTGAGCCATCAGTCTAATACTTTTCTTTCTAACACCTCCAACACGACCAACATAACTTTGTACTTGATTATTTCCTTGGTAGCCATTAGTTTAGTTTCTCTTGTTACTTTCATAATACTGTTTGTAAGATGTGTAAAGAAAGACTCGTATTATAATGGTTACTGGTGCTGTGCCAGAAGACCTCAGCCCAAATATTTCTCTGAACCATATAAACCCCCACTTCATATAAACGCAGATGGTACTTTAAAGTACATGGAGGTTCGGATGGACCCTACTGTTCAAGCATTTAAAACCTGTTTACCCCCAGGAGATAAAAATGATGTTACCTTTCTCAGGCCTCTACATTTCCCACAAATGAAGACTGTGGTTAGTGAGGCAGAGGCTTTCATTGGCATAAATGAGTGTAATGACCCCAATCAGGTGAGGATTTATTGTTTTCTTTTGTCCCGTTTTTTGTTATACATGACGCAAAACAGTACAGTAATGAACAGCCTGTTTTTATCTGTACAGTAATAATACTTTCCAGTCACCTTACTGTTTCCTTATACATTATTGATCTGTATGTCCCTATTGGTGTTCCCATCTCCCAAAATGTTTTCCCAATTTTATTTTATGAATTAACTATTGTGGAAGTTTACAAAATCATATAATAAGAGAATGTGTGAATCCCCCTTAAAAACTAGACTTCATGAGCAATGATATAAAGATAACATACAGTTATGTTGTTTTATTAAACAAAATGCCAAAACAGACACATTGGAGCCACTTTCTAGAGCAATTATTATGAATTTTATTTTTTAAATGAAACAAGGAAGTGAAACTGTTCCATTTTTCATACACCTTTGTTTCCCGTAGTTTTCATAAATCTAAACTTTTTCTTGCTCGAAAAGTTCTCAGTATTTTGTAGACAAGATAAACTGCCACAAATACATGTTATAACGTTATTATTATTAATAATATTTATTCTGCGTCAGTGTATTTCACAACTGATATTATTACAAAACAAGCACCCATGTCAGAACCTGTGTACTGTTATTATATTCCTTTTAAAAAAGCTTCAAAAGCGATCTCAGAAAGAATTACTTGTTCTTACCAATACTGTTCCCATATCAATGGCAAAGGAAGTGTTGGAATTCAGATATTTTTTTGTATGGGCAGTAGCAGTGTTTATAGGGATCAATGCAATTAATGTGTGCAGACAGTCTATCCTAATCCCAGCCTCCGCCTGTTGACATGACCACTGTGGGTTAATTTCTAAATCCTTAGTATATAAAATGTCTCTGCATCACCCAGATGCCATCTGTCATTTTGCGTGTGCATATTAGAAGAGAAATGCACTGATTATATACTTATATGAGGTGCTTTTATGTTGTCCTTGACCTAGCTAGCTGTAACTGCTGTACATAAGATCGGCATAGTGATCATTAGAGTAGCACTATGGTCAAAACAAAAATCTCACATATGATATAGACTGTCAGTACTATAAAGACAGTGATGTGTGCTTTCCTGGGCCCCCCTGTAATTTACTACCTGATGATCCTGCCAGGAATGTTGTTAATTTCTTCCTCTGTTCAATATGCTGAGCACAATTTCTGTAGTAATATCACTGCTGCCTTGTCACCATTCACAGTGGCTGTTGCCACTTGAACAAGAACAGTGCGTGGGGATGGCTATCAGCGTTGTTATCACAATTATGATGTGCAGGTGCAGTTAGATCGCTCCACCTTCTCCTTCCTTATTTAGTTCTGCCTAGCTTGCAGACAACATTTTACACTCAAAATCAGATAAATAACAGTTGTGTTAAAAAGTTAGGCAGTTTGCTTGGCCCATGAATGACTATTGTGTGACCGACTGTGAAAATAGAAAATAGAAGCCTTTATATCAACATTAAAGTAGTTCTAAAGGCTCAAGATTTGCTACCTTCATCGTGAAGGTAAAACACCTTTTCTGTGCAGCAACCCCAGCCTTTCAAATACTTCCCTGAGCCCCATCACGATCCAAAAATGTGTATGAGAGACTCTCTCGCCTCACTGGCTGAGACAGCAGCGGGAGCTATTAGTCATTGCTGTCAATCACAGCCAGTGAGCCAATGAGGAGAGAGAGGGGTCAGGGCTGAGTTGTGGCTCTGTGTGTTAATGGACACGCAGAGCAGTGGCTCAGGAGCCTGCCTGTTAGGGTACCCTCATAGCAAGCACCTTGCTCTGGGGTCAGGAGGGAGGGGCCAGGAGCACTAGCGCGGGACCCAAGAAGAGGAGGATCGGGGCTGCCCTGTGCAAAACAAATGCAAAGAGCAGGTATGACATGTTTGTTATTTTTTTAAATTGCCTTTAATATCACTAGGGATGAGCCGAACACCCCCCCGTTCGGCTCGCACCAGAACCCGCGAACGGACCTAAAGTCCGTGCGAGCTTTAAAACCCTATTAGTTATAATGGATGCGAACGTTCGAAATTAAAAGTGCTAATTTTAAAGGCTAATATGCATGTTAATGTCATAAAAAGTGTTTGGGGACCTGGGTCCTGCCCCAGGGGACATGTATCAATGCAAAATTTTTTTTTAAAAACGGCCGTTTTTTCAGGAGCAGTGATTTTAATAATGCTTAAATTGAAACAATAAAAGTGTAATATTCCTTTAAATTTCGTACCTGGGGGGTGTCTATAGTATGCCTGTAAAGGGGCGCATGTTTCCCGTGTTTAGAACTGTCTCTGCGCAAAGTGTCATTTTTGAAAGTAAAAAAGCTATTTAAAATCACTCGCGGCTAATGTTAATTCACGGCTCCCGTAACACAGAGAACAGTGATTCATTGAAACTCATTCATAAAAAAAAGTCATTGATAAAAAAAAATAAAAAAAATGAAAAAAAAAAAAAAAAAAAAAAAAAATGGCGTAGGGGTCCCCCCAAATTCAATAACCAGGCCCTTCAGGTCTGGGATGGATATTAAGGGGAACCCCAGCCAAAAAAAAAAAAAAAATGGCGTGGGGTCCCCCTCAAAATCCATACCAGACCCTTATCCGAGCACGCAACCTGGCAGGCCGCAGGAAAAGAGGGGGGACGAGAGCGGCCCCCCCTCTCGCCTGAACTGTACCAGGCCACATGCCCTCAACATTGGGAGGATGCTTTGGGGGTCTAAGACCCCTAAAGCACCTTGTCCCCATGTTGATGAGGACAAGGGCCTCTTCCCCACAACCCTGGCCGGTGGTTGTGGGGGTCTGCGGGCGGGGGGCTTATCGGAATCTGGAAGCCCCCTTTAACAAGGGGACCCCCAGATCCCGCCCCCCCCCCCCTGTGTGAAATGGTAAGGGGGTACAAAAGTACCCCTACCATTTCACCAAAAAAGTGGCAAAAATGGTAAAAATGACAGGAGACAGTCTTTGACAATTCCTTTATTAAAATCTTCTTTCTTCTTTCTTCATCCTTCGGATTCTTCATCTTCTCCTTCCTTCATCTTCTTCCATCTTCTTCTTCCATTTTCTTCTTCCTCCGATCCGCTTCTTCTTGCGCTGGTCTTCTCGTCCTTCTCGTCCGGCATCTTCTTCCGTCGGCGTCGGTGTCGGTGTCGGTGTCTTCTTGGGCCGCTCCGCGCAATGGGAGGCTCCCGCTGTGTGAGGCTCCGCTCCATCTGACAGGTCTTTTAAAACGGAGGGCACCTGGTGACCCCGCCCCCCTCTGACGTCATGGGGAAAGCCATCATGGAATTCCCCATGACGTCCCTGTGCGTCAGAGGGGGGCGGGGTCACCAGGTGACCTGTCAGACGGAGCGGAGCCTCACACAGCGGGAGCCTCCCATTGCGCGGAGCGGCCCAAGAAGAGACAGAGACACCGACACCGACACCGACGCCGACGCCGACGGAAGAAGATGCCGGACGAGAAGGACGAGAAGACCAGCGCAAGAAGAAGCGGATCGGAGGAAGAAGAAAATGGAAGAAGAAGATGGAAGAAGATGAAGGAAGGAGAAGATGAAGAAACCGAAGGATGAAGAAAGAAGAAAGAAGATTTTAATAAAGGAATTGTCAAAGACTGTCTCCTGTCATTTTTACAATTTTTGCCACTTTTTTGGTGAAATGGTAGGGGTACTTTTGTACCCCCTTACCATTTCACACAGGGGGGGGGGGCCCGGATCTGGGGGCTTCCAGATTCCGATAAGCCCCCCGCCCGCAGACCCCCACAACCACCGGCCAGGGTTGTGGGGAAGAGGCCCTTGTCCTCATCAACATGGGGACAAGGTGCTTTAGGGGTCTTAGACCCCCAAAGCATCCTCCCAATGTTGAGGGCATGTGGCCTGGTACGGTTCAGGCGAGAGGGGGGGCCGCTCTCGTCCCCCCCTCTTTTCCTGCGGCCTGCCAGGTTGCGTGCTCGGATAAGGGTCTGGTATGGATTTTGAGGGGGACCCCACGCCATTTTTTTTGGCTAGGGTTCCCCTTAAAATCCATACCAGACCTCAAGGGTCTGGTATGGATTTTGAGGGGGACCCTACGCCATTTTTTTTTTTTTTTTTGGCTGGGGTTCCCCTTAATATCCATCCCAGACCTGAAGGGCCTGGTTATTGAATTTGGGGGGACCCCTACGCTTTTTTTTTTGTTTTTTATTAATGAATGACAGCTCTCAGTGTTACAGGAGCCATCAATTCATTAGCCGCGAGTGATTTAAATAGCTTTCTTCCTGCAAAAATGACACTTTTTTGCAGGGAAAGTTCTAAGCACAGGAAACCTGCCCTCCTTCACAGGCCACCTATAGACACCCCCCAGATGTGATACTGCAATGCTGTTCTAACAGCATGCACACACATATCCCCAGAAATAAAGCACATATTGTTGTCAGCAGTCAGCAGCACACTGACACGCTGACACTGTCTGAAACATAATATGCGAGGCCGCCGGCACGGCGGCCTCTTATACCGTGGGGCGTGTACTAAAGCCCCTGAGCTATAATTGGCTACAGGCATCCTGCCTGTAGCCAATTATGGCTCTCCTCGCTGCCGGCGCTGTGATTGGCCAAGCATGCGGGGTCACAGTGCATGCTTGGCCAATCATCAGCCAGCATTGCACTGCACGGGCCGCAATGCATTGCGGGGCCACTCGCATCACACGAATTTGATGCGAGCGGCCCCAATAGTTCTGGGCTCGCCGAGCGAGCGAACACCCGGTGCTCGATTCGAACATGGGTTCGAATCGAACACCGGGCTCATCCTTAAATATCACTTTAATTCTCTATTCGCATAACTGTAAAGTGATCTGATTGTATTGTAGGAAGGTAATCGATGAGCTGGCAGAAGGGATATATAGACTGAAAAGGTAAAATATCTGGAAACTCAAAATATAGTAGTTAACAATCAAATGATGGAGGCAAGGTATATTGTAAAAAGTTTAGATATTTCTTCTCGGAATAGCTAGAAAATAGACTCTCGATCATGAGACCTTTATTGACCTTTATGTACAAAAATTCCATGTCGTGTGACAGTTTTTGACACATTAACCATAATGAAGTGTTGTGTGGCTCTTTCAGCCAAGATTGCATATAGGCTGCATGTTACCATTGCTTTTCTGTTAAGCAAAGGCTACCAGGAATAGTACCATGGACACTGTAATATTGCCAAAAGCAAACAATACAAACTCACTAGTCAACAAGTAAAGCTAAAGACATCTTGTGCTTTCTTTTGACATTTTGTGGCAGGAGGAGGATATCCCACTTAAATATGTAGAACAAATGAAGCACAGATATAATTGCACCCGGTATTTCTATTATGATGGATTCCAATTCCCCTCCATTATACTCTTTGTTTATACCTTGTAATACTGCTGCTATGCTGTTATTTTTAAATATTAAGTTATAGTCAGGGGAATTGAGGAGCTTCTCTGGTCATGACAGGATATTACATATGTAAATAGGTCCACTGTACCGAATTTAGTGACAAAGGCTCTGTGTAGGAGATTTACTAAAACTGAGGCATGGTAGCCAATCAGCTTCTAGCTTCAGCTTGTTTAATTAAGCTTTGACAATAAAACCTGGAAGCTGATTGGTTTCTATGCAGAGCTGCACCAGATTTTGCATGCTCTAGTTTGAGTAAATCTCCCCCCTGTGCCTCTTTGGTTAAAATAGTTGCCTTGCAGTGCACAATGTAATGTGTGCCTTCTCTCATCGTTCTCATTGTTTCTTCTGTGGTTTCTTTTTAAATCCAAAAACACAGTGGTTGCTTGAATTATAACTCTAGCTGAAGCTTTTTTTGGTTTTGGATAGAGAGGGGAAAGGTTAAAACTTCTTTTAGGTATTTATAGTTTTCTTAGATGGCTGTCACCAGAAAAAGGCATCTACAAGGTTTTCACACAGGATTCCCACAACTTTCTCCCAAGAATCCCACACTTTTCTAATTGGATTTGACTGGAAAAATGTAAGAATCCTGGGATAATGTTGTGTAAAATTGTGTGAAAACATTTATAAATACTGTAGATCCACAAGTGTTTCCATTGTATGTGTTCCCTTTAGTACTGTCCTGGTGACAACAGCTAAAATCTTGTATTCCCCCCTGATTTTCTGTCCCAATGATAATGGTCACCAGGGAAATCCTCAACTGGCACAAACAGCAATAGAAACCTGACAGGGGTTTAATATTTCTCTTTTCTACAACATTAGAAATGTGTGGCTTAAATTCTACTTTGAAGCTAATCACTAGAGAAATTACCAAACTAACCCTGCAGTTTTTGCCTAGGGTATCCTAAACAGCCTTTAAATACCTCCAGCCTTCCTAAATACCCTTCGCTCCCCCTGCAGCCAACTCTTTTTTCTTCCCTTGGTTGTGGGCTGGGCCCTAGCTGACCTAACTTATAATGGAGAATTTCTGGCCCATCATTGTATGTGATGTTGTCAGAGTGCGATTGATAGAATGAGTACTGAAGAGAAGCAATTTCGGTGGACCAGTAATGTGGAGCAGAGGGGTCTGTGAAAGTGAGGGATAAGGTTAGCATTTCTGCCTTGCAGTACTGGGGTCCTCAATTGGACAAGATGGAGAGGTGGGGCTGTGAAATCATGATCTCTATCTCATCCCATCAGTGAATGCTTTGCATTTATTGAGAAAATGCAAAGTGTTCTTTGAATGGTGCCCATGCTGAGCAAGCAACTTTGTGTGTTCACTAAGCAATAGAGCATGCCACTAAGCAATAGAGCACGCCTCAATAGAGCATCACTAAGCACTAGGTCCCATGACTGGGCATGGGACCTAGAAACAGCATTCACTGTGGTAGTTGTGTCTACTTCAGTGATTCCCAGCTTCCACTGGGATCTTCCAGGTATGACACATACATACTTACAAGCTGGACCAATGTACCTATGTTAAAATATGCAAACTTCAGCTTTATGGATCTTTCTGACATGTATGAGAGAACTATAACTAAGATACTTAGTCAAAACATGTTAGCTTTTGTACTACCGCCTAAACCATAGACTTATCAATATAGAATTTTGAAGTTTGCAGTATTTGAAAGTTTTACAAGGGTGAGCAGGGATCTAGTCATAGAGCTGACACTTCGTGTGCCATATTAACTAGCAGGTAGAGCGTGTCTCTTTCTTTAGCTTTTATACAATGTGCTGCATTGCTAAAATGAAGTCTCTCACTCCTGACATAATGATAAGTACAAGAAAGAGCATTTGTAATGATGTAAAAACAATTAAAAATGATCTCTCTGTAAAACGTAATTTATGATAATGTTGACAATGATATTTATGTGAGCACATTAGTGACAGAGAAGCACTGACATGGTGTGAACGGTACATAATTATATGTAAGGCACTGCTGTATTTTATTTTATTAAAAAAAAAAAAAAAAATATTATGTAGAGTGCCCTCTCAGTTACATTTCTATGTATTTCGTATGAAAGCTGCAGCCCCGTACTGAATGGAATTACTATTCCAGTCTGTGTCCTGTGCTGGAGGTCATCAGAAAAATATGCTTAGGGAGACACTTAGTGGTGGACAAGTTTCTCTTGTGTGGTCAGAAAAAGAACTGCGTTAGATGTGTTCTCAGGAGAAATATTTGTCTGGCTTTGTAACATGAGAGCCAATTAATAATGACCACACTTCACAGGAAGAACATTCTAATGTTTACGATCACTACAAAGACCAAATATAAAGTGGAAGCCACAACATACAAACCCGTTCAGGTCAAGAATTCTGTCTTTGAGCTCAGAATTAATGGAGTGAAATCTGATACATTTGCGTGTTTTTTTTATTGTTTCATTTTGTGTTAACAATATTATATATATATATATAAAACTGTTATCTCACCCTGAAAATGAACTAATGTTTTAAAAAGCCTCTGGTCCTCTACTTTTATTGGATGGAATTGAATGTGTATTTTAGATAAGAAAGCTTTTCTAAAAAACATAATGGCCAGACAGTAAGATGCAGAAATATACAATGTTGTAGCCATTAAAATATGATTTTAGGGTGACTGTTTAAAATAAGCAGATGTGGTCATTGAATGGCTGGATTTTTGGAGTAGGTGTTAGTTTTATTTTTTGTATGCTCTGTTCAGTTAACCTTTAACCCAGATAGTGAGAAAACATAATGGTTGTGTTCATTTTACTGTAGCCATTTGCAAGAGTGTATTAAGCACCTTCTGCACAGAGCAGCGAAGCATAATGTACAGT
The DNA here is from genome assembly GCA_028564925.1 of Lithobates sylvaticus. Taxonomy (NCBI): domain Eukaryota; kingdom Metazoa; phylum Chordata; class Amphibia; order Anura; family Ranidae; genus Lithobates; species Lithobates sylvaticus. The sequence goes on from CM053029.1 coordinate 222,438,650, forward strand.
ATATGCATCCTTGATGAGTAACTCTGCTGTTAGCATTGCAGTTCCTCTGCAGAATTCTTGCTGCTCCATTTATCTCCTAGGCAACAAGGGAGCTCCGGCCATGTAGTGTTTGTTTACACTTCACAGAACACCGCTTTGCATTTTATCCATTGTGCCAAGCAAGAAGGCACCTTCTCCATTTCCATTTGTCTTTTTTATTTGTAAATACTTTTTTTTTTTTTTACAGATATATACACCAATGGTGTATACAAGTCTGAAGTGCTTACATAGTAGCTTTTACTTTCTTTGTTTTAAGGTTTTATACTGTAATTGTTTTATATGTGCTTTTAAGCTTTATTTTATGTTAAATTCATTGCACTTTTTAGTATTTGTATCTACCTATGGCTGTAGTATCCTGTTTTTAAAGAAAAATACAGGAACTGAGTAAATCTGCAATAGGGTAACAGTCAATAAAATGCTTGCAGAGTTTCTAGCATTACGTACTTAAAAGAGAAGTTTTGTGTTTTTTTTTTTAAGAATCGTACTTACTTAGGTGGATGCAGTGTCGGTCTGATGCAGCATTTGTCCCCCGCTGGTTCTAAGACTGAGAACCAAGCGATCAAAGACAGCTGATCACACGGTTCTCAGAACTCTGTGAGCAGAGAGCTGTTGACTGTCAGTCACCTTCTCTCTGCTCTGCCTCGCTCCCTGGAGTGCTGGGCTGTGGAGGGGGCGGGAGCGGCCGGCTCAGTCTCTCGGCGGCTCGTTGGGAGGCTGAGCCGGGTTCCGGTCCAGAGTTGTGGGCGGATCCTGACTTTATTGTTGCGATCTTGCCAGAGCCTGGACAGGCTCTGTGACATCAGCTAAAAGCAGGCTTCAGCCCATCGTCTGCTGCAAACAGGACACAGGAGCGCAGAACAAACTGCACTCCTGTGACCCACAAGAGAAGTACAGCCAAATGAACTTTGGCTGTATTTCTCATTTAAAGCAAAGCTAAACCTTCCTCTTCTTTACAGTCATCTTGGCTTCATTTTAATCTGCAGATGCCACGGTGCTCAGCTTTGATATCAGCCATTTGATGGCTTGACATGCTAACACAAGCATGCTGTTACAGATATCATTCAAAGCAGAACTAAAACTACCCATTTAACAGTTTCCTAAAACAATTAAATTCAAGGCATGCCATGAATTATAACTGGCACAGTTGCTTGTGCTTTTATCTGAACTGATCACATGTGCAGTACCATGACATATGCAGATCAAGCATAGGCTATTATGGCAGCTTCCTTAGCTGTAAAGGATGGGAGGTTTTAGTTCCTCTTTCATTAGGGATTTTACTTCTGTGTTGCCTTTGGAGAGTTTCCCTCGCCGTTTAGTGAAAACTGTGTCACCAAAGAAGTGAGAGAAATCTTTTAAAGGAGTCCCAGCTACAGCAGTAAAACCTAATCTTTTCCTACTCCATTCAAACCTATAAAAACAATTTTGACCATCATTACATATCAAATAATGTCTCATTTGTCTTAGGGTTGAGGCTGCACATGAGCTGAGAACAGTCAGGTGTGAAAGCAGCCTAAGTGGATAATATCAAACTTTGATGAGTTGGTGAGCTCCGGTTATCGATGGGATGTTAATTGCTCTTATTACCTTGGCTGCCTTTTTATCTTTGCCTTGTAGATGTTGGAGCTCATACAGTAGCTGTTTGTTTGCTTTTGTATACAAAAATAATGAAAAAAATTATGAAACAACAACTCTATTCAATAAGGGCCCCTCTATGTATAATATGGAGAGGTCCATCCTCCTGAAGTTCATCTGTAAATGACAGTGAGATCCCTATTTCTTTTTATTTGATGACCTGCAGTGTAATTTAACCACTTCAATACAGGGTACTTTCACCCCCTTTTCTGCCCAGGCCAATTGTCAGCGCTGTCACAATTTAAATGACAATTGAGTTGTCATGCAACGCTGTACAAATATGAACTTTGTATCGTTTTTTGGAGACACATAGAGCTTTCTTTTGGTGATATTTAATCACCAATGTGGTTTTATTTTTTGCTAAACAAACGAAAAAAGACCAAAAATTTTGAGAAAAAAACATTATTCTTCCTTTATGTTATACAATTTAGCAAATAAGTAATTTTTCTTCTTCACTGGTGTGCACTGATGAGGCTGAACTGATGGGCACTGATAAGCTGCACTGATGAGGCTGCACTGATTGGCACTGATGAGGCTGCATGTCTTTGTCCCTCTACGGTGATTTTTTTCTTGCTTCCTATTCTGGAGATGCAACAGAAAATTATCTTAGTCAGTTGTTACTGAAATGTTTGTCCACTTTGGATGATTCACCCTCAATTTCTGCTCTGGTGACAATTTTGGTTTCCCCTAGTCTCAGTGACAAAACTCAAGGATAACATAGAGGAGTAAGTATACAAAGCAGGGAAAGATAGACAGACAGACAGCAAAAGAACACCTTTGGATCCCTTCCATACACCATACAAAATTAAAAAATAGCCTGTCTTTACATAGACTACAAAGAACCCTTTACTTTTCCAGTCCAGGGGTTCTTAAACTCAGTCCTCAAGTACCCCCAACAGGCCATGTTTTGGGAACTTCCCTAGCCCTCATCAATACCATGTAATTGATATTGATTTAAAGCAGCTGTGCAAAGTAAAGGAAAACCTGAAAAGATGGCCTGTTGGGGGTACTTGAGGACTGCGGTTGAGAACCACTGCTCTAATCTAGAGTGCAAACGCAGGTCCTCTAGAGATAGGGAACACAAATAGCTTTCATATCAGTCATATCAAAGTTTTAAAACTATACTCTGTATAATAATGTAATCTAACAGAAACAAGAAAAAATTGTTTGCTTGAGCTTACATTTGTCCCAGGCATATTTAACTACTTCCAGTTCAGGCCAATTCTGACATTTTTCATATAAATGTTAAATCTGCATTTTGTAGCTAGAAAATTATGTAGAACCACCAAACATTATGTATTTTCTAAAAGCAGAGGCCCTAAAGAATAAAATAACAGTTGGTGCAATTGTTTTATGTTGCATAAAGCCATTTATCAAACACAAACTTTCAGAAAAAAATGATTTACTGTACATGCATTTTAGTGCTCATAAACACAATAAAATTCCCAATTTTTTGGTATTGCGCAGAGTAAATAAATATATTAAGTAGCACCATTAAAGAGGAAGGAAAGCCTCCTCACCAAAAAAAAAAACGTGCAAGGCAAAGGCATAATGAGCTAGTATGCATAGCATACTAGCTCATATGAATAACTTACCTGAGAACGAAGCCCCCGAAGCGGTCTTCATCCACGACATTCTCCGGCGCCATCAATACTGGAGTGACTTCCGGGTCTCGCCGCTCCAGCGCTGTGATTCGCTGGAGCTGCGATGATGTCACTCCTGCGCATACGCAGGAAAGCGGCATATCGCCGTGAACTCGGCATGCGCAGTGCCTCTTTTTTTCTAAATGTAGGTTTAGGAGATATTTATTGGACCTACAGGTAAGCCTTAATCTAGGCTTACCTGTAGGCCAAAGTGCTTTGGAAGGGTTTACTTCCACTTTACAGAACATTGTTATTGTTTGAAACCTCATAGAGCAGTATTTATCTACCAGGGTTCCATGCTTCCTCCAGAGGCTGCTATGTGTTCCCTGATCTGTGGCTGATTGAACTCTCATCTGATGGTGCCTGCATAATTTTAGATCCAGTGGGGCAGCACAGTGGTGTAGTGGTTAGCACTTTCACCTAGCAGCAATAGGGTCACTGGTTCAAATCCCAACCACAACACTATCTGCCTGGAGTTTACATGCTCTCCCTGTGCCTGCGTTGGTTTCCTCCAGGTACTCTGGTTTCCTCCCACACTTCAAAGACATGCTGGTAGGTTAATTAGACCCTGTCCAAAAAAATGGCCAAATATGTGTATGTTGTATGTGTTTGTAAGCGTGTCAGGACCCCACAGGGTAAAGGAGCGCAGATAGACACCAGTGGCAAAAAGCACCCTGAGGCGATTCAGTTCGCATAGGCAGCACTATACAAGTCACTCCTTCATTCAGTGTCACTTGACAAAGCCAGGGACATGCTGAATGTCTTTAGCTGTCTGTAAGGGTGGCATTCTAACCAACTTTGTAAGGGGAGCATTCTTCCCACTTACCACCAATGAAATCTTTTTAGCTGGGGTTCCCTGAGGACTGAAAATTATAGGGCTAATAAGGGCTTCTCCCAGGTAAAAAGCTTGAAAAGGGCTTTCATAGAAGATAACATACATTTCCCAAGAGAAGTGTAACATTTGACAGTTTACTGATCATTCTCCTTTCTGACATCACAAACCAAAGCCAGAAAGCTCAAGACAACATATTTTCAAAGTTTCTGGTGCCATCCAGAGATGAATTTTAAGCTCAAAGTCTCTTGTCCTCTATTTGTGTAATCTTATTGGATTTAAGCCAAACTTTTATTACATTCTTTTGTCATATGTTTTAAATATGGGAGCATCATCCTGTATACCGCGAAGCACACATTTATATTAGATGGAGACAGGATTTGTGTAAATGTCTTCTTTGTTTGTAAATTTTTCTAGTGAAAAGATGAATGTTGAACTGTAGGCTGTGTTTGCAACTATAAGTTTACATCATGCTTTAAATACTGTATTGGTGTCTTATAATTGAGATCTTTAGTTTATGATTTTTGCAATGAGTATATCATTTGTGTTAAGGTTTATTTTAAAATTGTTTAGGACATGGAATTTGTTAAATTCTGTAACATCAGGTAAAGAGGTCAAGGGTGACATACATAGCAACATGTCATGAATTTAGACTAAAGAGCCCCAAGAGAGTCCAATCATGGACACCTGGTATTTTGTGTTAGCTGCAATGAAGGAAGAAGTGGCAGGGCAAAACTGTGAAACTAGGTATAACCTGGTTGGTATGGGTTTTAAAGAGGCTTTGTCACTTTGCCATGAGTGGTAAAGATGGTTGGGTCTTTCGAAAAGTGTGTGATGTATTTGTCCTGTTTTTTTATATCATATTTTGAGGTTGCTTCTAAAAGCAGTGGCAAATTTAAGGATGGATGTTGGAAGATTTCCTCATTCTCACAGATGGACAATTTTGCAACATCCTTTCTTCTTGGTCAGAACAGGCTGACAGCTACATTGCGCTATGCGGGATCTTCAGATGAGATTAGAGTTGAAATACTGAGGTACTGTTATTTATTCATCTTCTAGTTTTTGTTTTTTTCTAGTTGCTGCTTAAACTGTCTGTGAATTAATGCAAATGATATTCATCATTATGCTTACACAAGGTGCCCAAAATGAGTAAGCACGGTTGTTTAGTTATTGGGCACGAGCCACATTTTTAGGTTAGCCATTCAAATAAACAATGAATCCAATTGAGCATCACTTGTGAAAGCTGAGTTGTTAAGCAAGGTGGTAATGACTGTTAGAACGTAATTATATTGCACAATGGCATGTTTATATTGACAGCCTATCGTTCCCTTTCTATAGAGAAAAGGGCATTGAAGCTTTTATTATGTATGCACTGCATTCATCTGTTGGGTTTTCTTCGGCCAGCATTTAGGCATTTTCTAATATTAAACTCCTTAACCCCCAGTTAAAAGATCCAAAGACGGTAGACCAGTTTTCTAAAATAGTGCGCAATATTTATAAATGTATTCATATTCCAACCAGTATCATCCTGCTGGAAGTTTAGTTCTGTACTTTTTCAAATACATGGTTATGGAAACTTCTCGCAACAAACAGAATAAATGTGTATGATTGTATTATTTCCTACTGTTATTCTGTACCCTCACACCAATATAAATATAACAGGGATTCCAAATACAAAAACAAGATTTTGACATGTGCTCTACAAACACAAATATACTCTTTAACATTTTCATTTTTTTATTTGATAAAAATTAAGTGCACATCTATGCTATTTGTATGCTATTTCCGATTCATAAGCCAAATCCTCTTATAAATAAAACAAGTGCTATATACCTTAGAATTTTGTACTATCCTGACTCCCCCAACATTTGTCCAATAGCCCTTATACAATCTTCATATTTCTTTATTTTTGTCATCCACACTCTGAATTTGAGGGTCACTGTTTAACCTTTTTGTCATCCACAATCTGAATTTGAGGGTCACTGTTGGGGAGATATTGTCTTATATTTATGTATTGTCTGGTCCACTTCATCAGAAGGAGCAAAAAGAGAGGAGTGTTAGAAAAGCATATTACAATAGCACAATGTATATAAAATCTATAATAGCATTCCCTCATGTCGTATCTCCAAAGTTCCAGAGAGGTAGACAAAGAATACCCCAATATAATGACCAGCGTTAGACCCAAAATGTACCAATTAGTATAATATCCAGTAAGGCCCATCTTACTGAGGTCATAACATTCTGATCTTTTTGTATGCACATAGTGACATTCATTCAATCCCAAGAGAAAGAAAAAAATAATAAGACCATTTCAGGGTATACCCTGTAGTTAACTCATCTTTCCAATCTGAGTCAAAAGATTGCAATCAGTCAGATCTCTTTTTAATCATCCCAGGTGCATATAAAAAAGATCAGTGTTATGACCTTGGTAAGAAGGGCAATATAGGATATTGTACCAATTGGAGCTAACAGAACTGGAACTTTCTGGGTCTAACATAAGCCATTATCCAGGGGTATCCTTTGCAGTCTCCCTCTCTGGATCTTTGGACATAGAGCATTGAGGGAATGCTATTGCAGATGTTTTATACATTTGGCTACTGGACTATAGTAGTCTAACACTTGCCTCATTTTGCTACTTTTAATGAAGTAGACTCTAGAAACGCATGGAGGGATTATCCCCCCAACAGTGACCCTCAAATTCAGATGACAACAAAGGTAAATATAAAGGTATTGGAGGCAGGGTAGGATAATGTTATAGTATAGTTACTTTCTTAAGTACAAGAGGATTTTACGAATAGCATGGATTTGCACTTGGTTTTATTAAAGATGAAATAATGAATGAAGATTTTAAAGAGTATATTTGTGTTTATAGAGGACCTGTAGTGTTTGAAATTCTTGTTATATAAAAACCTCTACGCTGCAAAGGGAATTGCATTTGGCACTTCTGAATGTACTGTAATTTTATTAAATGCTTTCTTAGTTGTGGTAGTGTCAAATTAAAGGAATGCCAATGTTATAATAAAGTAGACATTCATTTATGACATTTTTTTTCTCTGTTTACAAGACTTCAAAACTAAATTATACACAAATTGTCCCTTTAATATTGTGTTTACTGCTGTGTGTAAATGTGTATTTACTCAAAAATACACAACCACGCTTAAAAAAATTACAAAAACTAACACTAAATAAATAGTTTTATAGGGATTACCACTAAACAACATTTTTCATGTCGGAATTATTATTAGTGAAATAGAAATTTGGTTGTGACTTCAGTTTTTTTGTAATTTTTAGAGGAAACTGTTTAAAAAATGTCTTCGGTAGGAGAAACCATAGAAAACTAAAGAGTTCCCAAAATGCACAAGTTGGAAGGTTTCTTTTAGTTGTGACTGTAAATATAGCACTATATTATTCCAGTTTGCAGTTATTAAATAACAACAGTGACCAGTAGAGGGCAGAGATGACATCTGATCCTTCTGCGCTGCACACAACACACAACAGAGCCTCTGCTGTCATCCTTTCTCTCCCCCCCTGGTTTTGTGAAGCGTTCCTCCAGCAACAGAGAAAGGAAGGCTGCTGCTCTGATAAGAGTTCTGTGGATGTATTTAGCAAGTTGGATACAAATGTGCTACTCTATGAAGGTCCCTTTGTGCACCATGGATGCACTTAATTCCTAGGATTTACATGTGGATTCGGAGACAGCAGTCACGCTGCCTTGAGGGAAGGTTTAAGTTATGGACATTCAAAACTCAGCAGAGACTTGGAAATGGCAAGTAAAGTGCTTCTTTTTCCTTTGTAGCTGGGGCTGGGTCTCTGGGCAGCTTCGCTATTCAGTCGTGGAGGAGTCTGAGCCAGGGACAGTGGTGGGAAATGTAGCACAAGATATGGGGCTGAAAATCTCTGATCTCTCGAAACGCAAGATTAGGATGGGATCAGAGGGAAGCAGAAAATACTTTACTGTGAACTGGGAAAATGGAGCTTTGGTAGTGAATGAAAAGATAGACAGGGAGAGCCTGTGTGGCTCTAGCACAAGCTGTGTGTTACCCGTTGAAGTAGTTATAGAAAACCCTCTACAGCTACACCGTGTCATGGTAGAGATTCTGGATATAAATGATAACTCTCCCATATTTTCAAACAATGAAAGAACTATAAAGATTACAGAATTGATAGCAAGTCCGGGAGCAAGGTTTACTTTGGAAAGCGCCCACGATCTGGATGTGGGGACCAATGGAATTAAACAATATAAACTGGAACCAAGTCCTTATTTCTCGCTGTCTGTAAAGAACCGCAAAGATGGAACTGTCATTCCAGAGCTGGTGTTAGAAAAAGTTTTGGACAGAGAAGAAGCAGACAGACATCACCTTATCCTTACAGCTGTAGATGGAGGCACTCCCCCAAGGTCTGGAACTGCACAAATAAATGTCATTGTCGTGGATTTAAATGACAATCCACCTACCTTTGAAAAGGGATCCTATAAAATTAATTTAAGGGAAAACACTGCTGTTAACACGATACTTTTAAAACTTAATGCCACCGATCTAGATGAAGGTGCCAACGGTGAAATTGAATATTCCTTTGATGATCACACACCAGATTCTATTAAAAGAATATTTGCCTTAAATCCAAGCACTGGGGTTATTTCTGTTATTGGGCCAGTTGATCATGAGGAGTCAAGGTCGTTTGAGTTATCTATCAGAGCAAAAGACAAAGGTGTGCCAGACATGGAGGGGAGCTGTGTTATTCACGTGGAAGTCGATGATGTCAACGATAATACACCAGAGATAGTACTGACCTCTTTAATGACAGATGTTCCTGAAGATACAGCAATCGGAACAGTTGTTGGACTCTTCAGAGTAAATGACAAAGATTTGGGTCCAAATGGAGAGGTAAAACTGGAGCTGCCCTCTAATTTACCATTTAAATTTAAATCTTCAGATGATCACTATTCATTAATTACAGATGGTGCCTTGGATAGGGAAACTATGTCCCAGTATGTCATTGACTTGGTTGCAAGTGACATGGGGTCTCCTCCTCTAAGGACGCAAAAAACTATAATTTTAAAAATCTCAGATGTCAATGACAACCAGCCCACCTTTTCCCAAGTTACTTACAGTGCCACTGTACTAGAAAACAACAAGCCTGGACAGTTACTTGTAGAGGTTTTGGCATCAGATCCAGATGAAGGAGAGAATTCCAGCTTAGTTTATTCAATTACTGATGGCCAAGTTGGAGGTTCCACAATATCATCTTTTGTATATATTAATTCAAAAACTGGAAATATTTATGCACAGCGTTCATTTGATTTTGAACAGGTCCAGGTTTTACAAATCCCAGTGAAAGTTGAGGATTCTGGATCTCCAAAACAGTTTTCCAATACAACTGTGTATATCTTCATTTTAGATGCTAATGACAATTCTCCGTCTTTTTTCTACCCTGAGCATTCTGATGAGTTCCTTGCCCATCAGAAGATACCAAGGTCAGCCCCAGGTGGATACTTTGTTACTAAAGTAAATGCAGTGGACCTTGATTCTGGTCATAATGCATGGTTAGTATATAACTTTGTTAATGCCACTGACTCATCTTTATTTTCTATATCTTCCCAAACTGGAGAAATTAGGACTACCCGTAGTTTTCAGGAAAATGAAAATCAAGAACAAAGTTTAGTTATTTCAGTTAGTGATCATGGAGAACCTCCCTTGTCTGCTACCGTGACAATCATCATTACATTCGAAGATACTACAATCCAGGAAAATATGAAGTCCCAGGATTTGTTTCCAAGTTCAGCAAACAGTTCTGAAATAACAATGTATTTAATTATTTCTCTGGTGGCAATAAGTGCGGTATCGTTTATAACCTTCACAATATTGCTGATAAAATGTCTGAAAAAAGATAGCGGTGGTCCAGCGTGGTGTTGCAAAGATGATTCTGAGCCAAGTCACTACACGGGACAGTATCAACCAACTCTACATTTGAACTCAGATGGTACTTTGAAGTATATGGAAGTTAGGATGGCACCAACAGATCCTAAGGGTCAGTGTTACAAATCCTGCTATTCCACAATGTCAGATAAAAATGATATCAACTTCATGAGGCCTTTAAATTTTCCTCAACTGAAAAGCATGTTCAGTGAAAACGAGGCTTTATTCCCAACTCTAAGGGGGCCTGGGCAGGTGAGACATCATTTTCTATAATGTGCTAGGTATAGTTCATTGAATTGTGCCATTTAATTGCTAATATTGCGACTATAAGCATTTAACATGCTCTCTCCGGTGCCCATAGTATTAACATGATAGTTGCTTGGTCCACTTAATTGCAGGTGGGTTAGACAATGATTATGTCTTTGTAAACTATGCAACCAGTATGAACACCCACATGCCTAACATTCTTGAGTGAAGGATCAATTTTTCAAAGTGGATTTTCCCATCCAGTCACTGTTGTGAGGTAATAGGTTTAGGAGGTGTTTACAAATTGATCAATCCCATAAATGATTTTTCAGTAGTTAGATTTTTTCTACACCTTGCAATCTTGGCTCCATTCACACCTAGGCGTACTGCAGCGACACCTGCTGCACCACATTTTTTTTGGGCCTGCCTCCGCTCAAAAAATGCGGCAATGAAGCTCATGTACCAAATTTTGGCACAGAGCCAAACACGTTTGGCGTTGCGTTTTTGCCATGATTTTAGTGTGCTTTGTCACACGACAACCGTGGCAAAATCGCACAGTGTTTGGGGTGCAATTGACGTTCCGCGGCTTGCCGCGATTCTGGAATCACTGGCAGAATCGTGCGATTCTGCCTGTGATTCCAGTATGCTCAAGTGTGATTGGAGGCTAGTTGGATACAGTGGAAAGAAGTGCTACAACATACAATGAGGTGTACCTGTAAAAAGGGATGCTTCTTCACTTTCTTGAGCAGATACAATACAGTCAGCCCAGTTTTTGTAGGTGAGATCCTGTATAGAAAACATAATACTGAATGTTCCTTGCATAGCAACTAGTTATAATGCCTGACTCATGCTCTGCATCAGTGTTCCCACATGGCTTGTCTACTGCAAAAGGAAAAAAAAAATGGCAATTTCTTGTCAGCTTAGTCCTTTTGTCATTTGTGTCTGCCTACTTTGTATTTTATTATATGTAGACCTTTACTAAAGGTGCCAGCACTGTTATAGTACATATTTATGGTACAATATATACAAACAGTTAATAGCTTACATTTTGTGGCGTCAGTGAAAGTAACAGGCAACTTCCTGAACACTTCCTAGCTTCAGAGGTTTGCTCTGCAGGGGGGCACATAATGAACAATGTTAATCTGCAGTAGCCTCAGGAGAGGAGGTTGTATACATATGTATGTGTGTGAACTGAAGCACAAGTCATAGATATAGAAAATAACCCTATGGTGACACAGAGCATAGCAACGTTTTTGGAGGTGGAGGTGGAGATGGAAAGGATGGATAAACGGGAATACGGGAAGAAGGCTATGATAGATAGATAGATAGATAGATAGATAGATAGATAGATAGATAGATAGATAGATAGATAGATAGATAGATAGATAGATAGATAGATAGATAGATGGATGGATCGATCGATAGATAGATAGATAGATAGATAGATAGATAGATAGATAGATAGATAGATAGATAGATAGATAGATAGATAGTAGAAGGCTAGCTGATCATATACAGTCAGACTTCTACTAAAATTGGTAAAGTGCTTGTACCATATAACCAAAACCTTTTTATTAATTGTTGAATAGAGTAAGGAAGGGTTAAAGTCCTGGCAGTTTATTTTTTTGTTGTCTGTGTCTCACAGGGCCGTAGATAAAAAAAATTCCTGGGGGGGGGGGGGGGGTTCATGTCTTTTAAACTTAAAGGCATCATTTACACTTTTATGTTGGGGGAGGTATGGTAAAATCATGTGACAGCAGAGTGGGGCCATGAGGCTTTGCAATGCAGCGCAGCAAAATTTATACCCATTCAACTGAATAGAACGCAATGCACGCAGTTGTGGTGCGGTAGTGTACATCCCTATAACTAGAGCTGGAGAGCTTGTTCTTCCTGGAGAGCTGCAATATAATAAATGTTTGTTGTTGGGTCTAATACCGCTTTAAGGTAAAAACGCTCCAATACTAATTTCCTCTCTCCCTGTCCCTAAACACGTACCTGAGTCCTCTATCCATCCAGTGCTGTGCCCGACTGCAGCCCCGCTCTCCTCTCTTCCTCTCCACACTGGACACACAGGCAGCAGTGGGAGCCATAGACTCCCGCTACTGTGACAAGCTGTGATTGGACACATCGGTTGGTCCGGCGGCTGCGATGTCCACTGTGACTGCTGCTCTGTCAGGGAGGAAAAAAGAAAGATCTTTTCCTACAGTGAATCCACCCCCCCCCCCCCCCCCCCACAGTTAGAAACACCTCCCAGGAAACACATTTAACCCCTTGATCGCCCCTGTAGTTAAGCCCTTCCCTGCCAGTGTCATTTATACAGTGATCAGTGCATTTTTTAAGCACTGATCACTGTATTGGTGTCACTGCCCCCCACAAAGTGCCACTTAGTGTCAGATTTCTCCGCCCCAATGTCGCAGTCCCACTAAAAATCGCAGATCGCCGACCATTACCAGTAAAAACAATAAAAATAATAAAGACCCTAAATATATCCCCCATTTTGTAGACGCTATTACTTTTGCCAAAACCAATCAACATATACTTATTGGGATTTTTTTTTTTACCAATACTATGTAGCAGAATACATATTGGCCTAAATTGGTGAAGAATCTCATTTTTTTTACATTTTATTTTGGATATGTATTATAGCAGGTAGTAAATATTGTTTTATTTTCAAAATTGTCGGTCTTTTTTTGTTTATAGCGCAAAAAATAAAAACCGCAGAGGTGAACAAATACCACTAAATGAAAGCTCTATTTGTGGGAAAAAAAGGACATACATTTTCTTTGGGTACAGCGTCGCACGACCACGCAATTGTCAGTTAAAACTATGCAGTGCCGTATCGCAAAAAATGGCCTGGACAGGGAGTGGGTAAAACATTTCGGGTTTGAATTGGTTAAAGCAGTAGGCAAAATTCACTTATCTTAATAAACATGCTAAAGCTGTGTTTGCTATGAATATTTAGTCGTGTGCAATGAAAATAATGGAAAAAAAGCACACAGGATTTTTTCTTGCACATAATTGAATTATTGGTGTGTAAACATCTTCATCTTATTCAGTAAGCCATGGGAACTTACATTCAGTGACCATTCTCTACTCCTTTAGTAAATCAGCCACTGTGAACTAGTATATGTATCTGAATTCTATACTGAGCTTGCAATAAATATGCAGAGCAGGATTCTAGGAGATGGAGGGTCAACATGCTGAGCCCATAATGCAGGGATATGCAATTAGCAGACCTCCAGCTGTTGCAGAACTACAAGTCCCATGAGGCATAGCAAGACTCTGACAGCCACAAGCATGACACTCAAAGGCAGAGGCATGGTGGGACTTGTAGTTTTGCAACAGCTGGAGGTCCGCTAATTGCATATCCCTACCATAAGGTCTGTAATTCTTTATATAGTATTTTCAGAGCCCATTCCAACATATGTGTTGCAGTAACATATGGTGTGGTGTGTTGCACCCTCACATACATTACTGTAGCAGGCGACATGTATATTCAAAAGGCTCAATGCATGTTCCTCATGGGCCTCATTCTAACTTTATGAACATGCTTATAGAGGGGGTAGCAAAGGCATGACTTCATTAACCGCTTCCCGACCGCCTCATGTAGATATACGTCTACAGAATGGCACGGGCAGGCAAAACCACGTGCCTGTACATGGCCCTTTAAATGCCTGCCCGTGGGTCACGCGTGCGCCGCCATCGGCGCGCTCGCGACCAGGTTGGGAGCTCCGTGACCCCGGCCGCGGGACCAGCGGACCCGATCGCCGCTGGTGTCCCGCGATCGGGTTACGGAGCTGAAGAACGGGGAGAGGTATGTGTAAACAAACCTCTCCCCGCGCTTCCTACTCTGCCTGTCATTGATTGGCTGTTCCCGGTCATCGGGAAAGCCGATCAATGACGTCAGACGTCAGCCCCGCCCCCTAATGTAAAAAACACAACACACGTCAGAGCCCATAACCCCTCCCCTCCCCCTAGTGGTTAACTCTTTCACTACAACTGTCATTTATACAGGAATTAATGCATTTAAATAGCATTTATTGCTGTATAAATGACAATGGTCCCAAAAATGTGTCAAAAATGTCCGATGTGTCCGCCATAATGTCGCAGTCACAATAAAAATCGCTGATCGCCGCCATTACTAGTAAAAAAAAAAATATATTAATAAAAATGCTATAAAACTATCCCCTATTTTGTAAACGCTATAACTTTTGCGCAAACCAATCAATAATCGCTAATTGCGATTTTTTTTTACCAAAAATATGTAGAAGAATACGTATCGGCCTAAACTGAGGAAAAAAAATGTTTTTTTATATATTTTTGGGGATATTTATTATAGCAAAAAGCAAAAAATATTGCATTTTTTTCAAAATTGTCGCTCTATTTTTGTTTATAGCGCAAAAAATAAAAACCGCAGGGGCGATCAAATACCACCAAAAGAAAGCTCTATTTGTGGGAAAAAAAGGACGCCAATTTTGTTTTGGAGCCACGTCGCACGACCGCGCAATTGTCAGTTAAAGCGACGCAGTGCCGAATCGCAAAAAGGGGCCTGGTCCTTTGGCTTCCAATTGGTCCGGGGCTGAAGTGGTTAATAAGCTGCTGCTTCTTTATTGTTTAGTCACAGGCTGGTGTGGGGTCATTGACAAAGTTGTGTTGCTTAGCAGCAGCATCTGCACAGGGGTCCAGAGCATGATGTTTGGCAGTGCTACCCAAGTAAACAAGGCTGGCTGAATAGAATTTGAAAACATTTAGCATTAAAGACATCCATATTTTTTTTTATGTTGCGTTGGCATCCATATTTATGTATTTCAAGTGTGTAGAACGCAGCAGAAATGCTGTACATGTATATTCAATATACAGGCATACCCCGCTTTTAACCGCTTCAATACCGCCCGCCGTCATATGACGCCCACAAGGTGGATCTACCATCCTGGGTGGGTGTCATATGACGTCCTCGGATTCCCGGCCGCCTGGGGGGCGCGCGCGCGCCGCCGGCGGCCGCCGCGCCCCCGCGCCCGCGGCATCGCTCGGGACCCGGTGCGAGTGCCCGGCGGCCGCGATGTCCGCCGGGCACCCGCGATTGCCCGTTAAAACAACGGGACCGGGCGGGAACGTGGAGCTGTGTGTGTAAACACACATCTCCACGTCCTGTCAGTGCAGAGGAGACCGATCATGTGATCCCAGTACGGAGGAACACATGATCGGTCTCCTCCCCTTAAGTCCCCTCCCCCTACAGTTAGAATCACGTCTATTAGGGAACACATTAACCCCTCCAGCGCCCTCTAGTGTTAAACCCTTCCCTGCCAGTCACATTTACACAGTAATCACTGCAATTTTATAGCAACGATCGCTGTGTAAATGTGAATGGTTCCAAAAATGTGTCAAAAGTGTCCGAAGTGTCCGCCGCAATGTCGCAGTCACGAAAAAAAAATCGCAGATCCCCGCCATTACTAGTAAAAAAAAAAAAAAAAAAATTCAATAAATCTATCCCCTATTTTGTAGACGCTATAACTTTTGCGCAAACCGATCAATATACGCTTATTGCGATTTTTTTTACCAAAAATATGTAGAAGAATACGTATCGGCCTAAACTGAGGAAAAAAATAGTTTTTTTTTTAAAAAAAATGGGATATTTATTATAGCAAAAAGTAAAAAATATTGTGTTTTTTTTCAAAATTGTCGCTCTTCTTTTGTTCATAGCGCAAAAAATAAAAACCGCAGGGGCGATCAAATACCACCAAAAGAAAGCTCTATTTGTGGGAAAAAAAGGACGTCAATTTTGTTTGGGTGTAACGTCGCACGACCGCGCAATTGTTAGTTAAAGCTACGCAGTGCCGAATCGCAAAAAGTGCTCTGGTAAGGAAGGGTGTTTAAAAGCCCTGTATTGAAGCGGTTAAGTACACAATGGGGTTTATTTACTAAAGCTGCAAAATCAGGCTCACTTCTGCATAGAAACCAATGAGCTTCTAACCCCAGCTTGTTCAATTAAGCTTCTGTAATAAAACCTGGAAGCTGATTGGTTTCTATGCAGAAATTAGCCTGATTTTGCACTTTCCATCTTTAGTAAATAAACCCCATTGTGTACACTAATAGTGGGGTATGCATGTAGTAAGGATCAATATGCAGTCACACAAAGCAGTCAGCAAGCAGATATGTTTCTTTTCTATGGCTGGTATAAATAAGCTAAAGGTAATATCAGATTGTTTGCCCTGATTTACCACACTTTGCAGCGTGTTCTTTATATGGCCTGATAGAGTTTATGTCCTACATTTTATTGCTCTATTGACATCCTGAGCTTGGTAACTCAAACTGAATTAGCACAGGTGCAGTTCTATAAATACACACAATAATCTCCATATTGTCTGTAAAAATTCCCCAGTGTACGTGCTCTTAATGAACAGCTATTCTGAGCTAATCTAGAAATGAGTCTGGAGCACTTCAGCCACATTGCCATCAGATCAAAGTACATTATGGATGGTATAGTTTTGTGCCCAAATAATTGTAAAGACACAAAATGAGCGCAGGCACTTTTTTTACGTAACATACTAATGGTGCTGCTTACATGAGTGATAGGCTTATTAAAGCAGATGTAAACCCTAAACGAATGACATTAAGTTTGCTAAAGCATTGTGTATCATAAACAATTACCTTCTTTTTTAAAAATGTTTTATTAAAATACTGTTTTTACCTTTTTTATCCTTTGTTGCTTCTCAGTACTGCTAATGTTCTGCAGCTTTTATGCAGCTACTGTTTAAGGGGGTGACAATGCAGGAGCACAAGTTGAAGACATATGTGCCTGAACAAAGACCCTTATGGCAGGTAATACTGCAATGAAAACTGTCTTCTCTTTAAAAGAGAAGTAAGGTTTTTTTTTTATTATTTACCCATTATACTTACCTAGGTGGATGCAGCATCAGTCTGATGCTGCATCTGTCCCCCGGCGCCTCTGCACTGAGAACCGAGCCATCGAACACCACCGATGGCTCGGTTATCACAGCTCTCCGAGCCGAGAGCTGCTGCCTGTCAGTCAACAGCTCTCCTCTCTGCTCCTCCATGCTCATTGGAGCGATAAGCTGTGGATAGGATGGGGATCGGCCGTCTCAGTCTCTCAGCGGCTTGCACTTCTGTGACCCATAGGAAAAGCCCAGCCAAGCGAGCTCAGGCTGGACATCACCTTTAAAATTATTAAAATGTGACTTTAAAAATACATAAACACATTAAAGCTTATATGGGATGTAGTGTTTGGGTTGCCCAACCATGTATTTAATAAAATGTCCTCTAATACTTCTTTAGGTAATTCTACTGGATGTTTTTATGAGATGCAATGGTAAGGTGAGATTGGGGAATGCAGGTGCTCAAACCCTCAAGCCAGTGGTAGTTGAGCCTTATGATATAGGGGGCCTCAAGTGTGGCCCCTAATGTGACCACAGGGCTGCGAATAATATTTATTGAATGTTATGCTATCAGGGACTGTAGGTATGGTACAGAAGATTAACAAAGTTTTTCAGAGGCTATGCAATTTGCTAAAGAAGTTGTTGGAGACTGGGACATGCTTTAAAAGTTATTTATAGACTGAGGGCACATATCAGAAGATAGTTATAGTTAAAGAAAAAAAATTACAAGAGACTTAGAGGAATCTCTGATATTATACCTCCTGTACAAATCAGTGGGGGAAACAAACATAGAAAGGGAAAAAGGATAGACAACATAGAGAAAAGTAAGATAGCGTGAAATTAATAAACCAAGCCATTTAACTACTAGAAACCAGAACAATTTCCTTTTTGAGTAAGCACTTACGTAAGGAAAACACAGACTACTACAGTCTGCAGGGATGTACAATAAGTACCAAATGAGCACAGGTTGGGCACCAGGACCCGAGCTGCTAGTGATAGCAGGGTTCCAACACAAAGTTGATTGGTTCAGCTCTTGGGCTACAGCTTTATTTTATAGACTTCTGTATTAGGAATGCCTTGCACCTCACTGCAGGAGGTGCTGATGACCTCATCTTTGTGACCTCATCAACAGTCCATGTACAGGTAAAGAAATAATAGCTGTATATTATTAAAATATTAGATCACAGGTATGATTTGTTGCTAACCTGATCCACAGTGGCAGAAGAGACACATTTCAGAATCCAAATGTTAATACAGTATATATATATTAATAAATAAAAACTATACATATTCTACCATGGCTTCTGTTAATGTTGGCTTTAAATAAAGTACAAAGTAATTCCATATTTTGCATTTCTAAAATTGTGGTGTCAGCTAAACCTGTCATCTCATTGCCACACTTAAAGAGGAAGTAAACACTGATGGATTTTACTTCCTCTTTATTTCCCTGCAAAGTTAACGCATAATGGCCTACTATGCATAGCATAGTAGCCCATTATGTGTCACTTACCTGAAAAGAAGCCTGCGATGTCACTGCTGTCCCTGCTAGCTGGAAGCATCCATCTTCGCCCCTCTTCTTTCCGCTGCCACGGACTCCGGCTCTGTGACTGGCAGAAGTCGGTGATGTCACACCCATGCATCGGCACGGGAGCCACCAGTGATGACACAATCCCTTTAGAAACGGCACGATCGTGCCCTTTTTAAAGTGCACATGCACTGATGACGTCAACGCAATCATATATTGTAAGTATCTCCTAAACCGTGCAGGTTTAGGAGATATTTCCAGCACCTACAGGTAAGCCTTAATATAGGCTTACCTGTAGGTAAAAGTGGTTGTACAGGGTTTGCAACCACTTTTCTCCTTACTACTTTAAGCACTTCAAATAAAGCATTTAGCTGCAGTAAACACATTTATTTTTTCTTTCTTATTGTTAAAGTATAAATTAAACTAAAGAACAAAATGGTATATTTTTATATATTTCAGCCTATCAGTCCTCCCCTTTGTGCTTCTAGTACCTGATCAAATGCATTAAAAAAATAAAACTAATGTGCTGTGTTTCTAACTGTACCTTTTTCTGAGCCTTGGTAAACTTGATAAATAATGCCTAGAAATGCTTTGGGTATTAGGCTAAAGACCAAGGTCAATTCTTGCTATATCTACAGTTGTTTTTGAAGGCAATTATGCCACTTCAGATACTGGGACAGATGCTACAGTGCTATCCTAGCACACTTGGTTCTTGTCTGCAGTATGTATGGAGGTAATAACAGCTAATAGTAACTATAAGTTTGGAATGCTGAGACACCCACCCACCCTGTTAGCTAGTTTTAGTTGTTTTTTGCTATCTGGGGTTTCATTTTGTATTGCTATTATTGTCATTATTTAGCAATCGTATGTCACATCATTTTATGGCACAGATATTTGAAAGTTATGTTCTTGTGCAGATATTTGGTCAAATATATGATGATTTTGACTGGATATAGCATAATGGGGGTATCTTTAAAATGGAAGCTAGAATTGGTCAATTAAGTTTGAACAGGTTTTTGGTGGGATTAGGATTAAGGGTTGTTTTTTAGGATGCAAAATTTTAAGCATCATGCCGTACCCATTTTAGATGCTGCTTGAAATAATGTAGCCATAGTCTTGGTGCATTTGGGCTGAGCAAACATAAAGCATGGTGGTCTTATTGAAAGCACAGCCATGTATCCCCAAGAAATGTGTTTCCATCTCTAATTTTATCCCTAAATACATAAACATCACATTAAGTTATTCCTTAACCTACAATAAGATGCTAACATTCAACTTGTGTTCCCTGTTTATACTGGTATTTGCTTATTCTATGTCATTTTGCTTAATAGTCAGTTTCCACATACACAGATTAAACAAGATACAAATTAAGCTGGCACATTTCCAGTGGGTTTGGCTAATTCTATTCACTTGTTTTACATGTGGAGACTTCTCAGTGTTTAGTCTTGCCTGGCTTATTTTATTGCTTTCCACACATTTATATTTAAACATACGCTTAACCAAATAAATATAGCTTTTCACTCTTTTTTTCATCACTAAGTGTAGATGGACAATTAAACTTGTATGGACAAGAACTGTCCGCTATTTTGGTCTCAGCTGATCCTTTTATTGTATTATATGATTCCCCATAGAATAAAATTTTCCTTATTACAGCTTGAAATTTTGGTTTCATAAGAAATGTAGACACACATTAGTTTAAAAGACTCTTTTAAGTGCTTACAAAGTTATTAATGAGCAAACACGTCTAGACCTGCCATCTGACAGCTGTGACATTCACCTGTTGAGCCTAAAAGCGCTTGAGAATCATTATGAGAAATAAGATAACTGTACTTTTAAACTATATTAACACATACCAAATGCAGGGCTTGCCTTTTTTCTCAGTATTTTGTAATTCGTTTCTCTAGTGATTGCATGACAGCAGTGCAGTATAAAATGTATAATTGATGGCTTCTTGTAAGACACTAAGATGATATCTACTATAGGCAAATAGGCTGTTTCCTTTGCAATGGGATTTTTCCTTAGCTTAAATGAATTTAATTTGCAAAGAATACCCAATAACATGGAACAAAAAAAAAATGTATTTTTGCTAGCATGTGATTTGATGATGGAAGTTTGCAGAGCTTGACCTCATTCACTAGGCTGAGGGTAAATTCCCATGCAAAGTAACAGCCTATTTGCCTTTACATAGTGAGCACTACAAATGTAAACAGGTATGTGGAGCAGATGCATTTCTCTCAGTCAGGTCTGCAGACATGTTGTACAGTACAGACTGTGGACAGACTAGGTGCAAACAACGTTGTGCAGTTTAGTGTTAGTGAACTACATTTTTATTTTTATAATTAGTGTTGTGCCATAGAAGCTGGCATTCAACCAGTGACACGTGGCTGCATGGTATTTGCATGATTTTTCTATATATTTGGGTTTCATCCCACAATCCAAAAATGTACTGGGATATCAGTTAGCTGCAGACTGTATGTGCTTAATTGCTGTAGAACCTTTTATTAAAGGCTTCAGTAGATCAGCAATTAATGATGTTTTGCTCCTTCTAAAGCATTGTGATAAATGCTGGTTCTACATGAATTAATACATTCATTTTTGACAACACCAATGCTGTGCTTCAGCTTTTATCTTTGGTTTTTACTGATGTTCGCACACAAATCTGATATCATTTCTTACATAATAATATCGATCATGCTTGCTTGTCATCAGTGCCTTTTGACTCTTACGTCATGTATCATTAAACTGAATTGATTTAAATTGCCCTTGTCAGTAACATTTGCAGTTCTATGTCAAATCCTGTGTTTGCCTGAATTACAATGCAATTGATGAAACTACCCACATTTACATGACCCACCAAGAACCAAATTACCAGTGGGTTTTGATTACATATTTTCAAGTGTTACTCTACAGTTTCAATCACTTGTTTCCTTTAAGGTGCACTATAAACAGTAAACTGCTAAGTAGCAGTGGTAGATCACAGTGTGGGGTTTAACCAAGGGTTTATGATCTAACTTTTAAGTTAGTGTTTAGCCAAGTGGCTAAGTGGTTAGCACTTCCATCAGGCAGCATTGGAGTTGTTGGTTTGAATCCCAACCATGGCACTGCCTGTAGTTTGCATGTTCTCCCTGTGCTTGCGTGGGTTTCCTCCAAAGAGATGCTGATAGATGAATTGGCTTCTATCTAAATTGGCCCTATTATGTGTATGTATGAATGTGAGCTAGAGACCTTAGATTGTAAGCTCTATGAAGGCAGGAACCAATGTGAATGTACAATAAATATATAAAGTGCTCTATATAAGTACCTGTAGTAATAAACATAAAAAAGCGTTGGATGGCAGTGCATGATCTAAGCATCACACAATGCCATTTCTTTTCCAATCATTTTTATTAACCACCTAAAGACCGCCCACCGCATTTATACTGCGGCATGGCAGCTTTATTGTGCGAAACAACGTACCTGTACATAATTTCGTGCAGCCACCCACGATCACTCCACAGAGAGGCAGAACGGGGATCTGCCTGTGTAAACAAGCCAGATCCCCGTTCTGACAGGGAAGTACAAAGAGATCTTCTGTTCCTTGTAAGCAGGAACATACATCTCTGTGTTCTTCCTGTCAGTCCATCCCCCCACAGAGTTAGAAAACACTCCCAGGGAACACACTTAACCCTTTGATCTCCCCTGATGTTAACCCATTCCCAGCCAGTGTTATTTATACAGTAACAGTGCTTTTTTTTTTAGTACTGATCACTGTATTGGTGTCACTGGTCCCCAAAAAGTGTCACTTATTGTCAGATTTGTCCATCGCAATGTCGTAGTCCCGCTAAAAATCGCTGATCACCGCCATTACCAGTAAAAACAATAAAAAAAAATTAAAGTCCAGAAATCTATCCCATAGTTTGTAGACCAATCAATATATGCTTTTTGGGATTTTTTTTTACCAAAAATATGTGGAAGAATACATATTGGCCTAAACTGATGAAGAAATTCGATTTTTTTTTTTTTGGGATATGTATTAAAAAAAAAAAGTATTGTTTTTTGTTCACAATTGTCAGTCTTTTTTTGTTTATGGCGCAAAAAATAAAACCACAGAGGTGATCCAATACCACAAAAAGAAAGCTCTATTTGTGGGAGAAAAAGGACAACCATTTTATTTGGGTACAGCGTTGTACGACCGCGCAATTGTCAGTTAAAATAACACGTAACACAAAAAATGCCATGGTCGTTAAGGGGGTAAAACCTTCTGGGGCTTAAGTGGTTAAGGTTATAAAACAAACAGATATAAAACCCTCACAATGCCTTTTTCAATCAGCTTCTATCAGCTTCTGTCCAATGAAGGAACTCTTGCTCACACAAGAATTCCTGGCAATAGAGAAGTGCCAGTGTCAGCTTATCATAAGGAAAACAATAGCAATCAGTTTTCTAATTTGTCTAGTTGCTTTGTATCCTGAGAATGATCTTCACAGTTATTGGGGTGGCCCCACGGATGTTTGACTCTACCCTGAGTTGTCTGAAGACTGTCGTCTAAAGTATATGAATGCCTTAATTAAGAGCTGTGCCATATATACCATTTTTCCCACCAAGAACAATGGGCTGTGCAATGTCTTCCTGTCCTACACAGACAGAGTATTGTCAAGATACAAAACAGCTTTTTTCCATGATATAGTGGACAACTGAAATTGCCAAAAGATGAGAGAACATTTATTTTTTTTAGCGAAAAAAAGGAAATGCTAATTTATTGACCAGAGAGATTTTTAATGTGTGTTTAATAATCAGTACTTTTGGTACTCATAAGTGTCTATTAATACTTGAATAGTGGAAGTGTATCTAAACCTAATTAAACCAGCAGTATGTTCTTACTCATGTTCATGTAATATCAACATTTTCAGACCTTTAATTTATACGTTCTGCACTTTCTCACAATTTTTTGTGACCATATCTTTTTCTGTAGAAAAAAAAGGAACAATGCTCAGTTGAGCATAGAGATTTCCCAGAATGTTGGACTAAAGCCAGGTTTATTTTTGTCATTTACAAGCACAGACTTGTTAATTGTATTCTATTCTGTCTAATTCTCACTAAAAAGATTAGATTGGTCCCATTTGTATGAGTTTGTGATTGTATTAATATTAGTTACCAGTTGCAAGATTTTGTCAACAGACCCCATTTAAAATAATTTGGATTGAATCTCACTAGAAATCACTAGAGAACACAGCAAGGTTTAATTTGCATATGAATAGGCATACCTTGAAAGAGAGAGCTTGTAATCCTGTACTGGTGTATGGTATTTTTTTTACTATTTATTGCATTAGCGTGAATCGCTTTTAGGTACCAACTTCTCATTCAGGAAAACAACATCTGTGTGTTTCTTTATTGCAAGCTGATATTACGCAATGTATTCCAAGATGTCACAGTTCTGGTGCAATTATCCTGAACTTTGGCTGACTCACATAGCTGTCAGAGAAGGAACAGTTTGGAAAGGCATGGCTATGTAGATTGATGTTTGAATGCATTTACTTATTAAGTAGTCTTGACGTGGCTTTGGAGCATTGGTTTTACGGAATACTATTTGGCACACAGGATTTAGTTTCTTAAAATAATTATATGTCTGCAATGAAATAAATGTATTATGGTTCTGCAAGCTGCATCATGTTAGGAGCTGCACACAGACTGGATTTGATCATCTATATTCTGTTAATCAGTATTTAGACATACCGAAAGTAAAAATTCTAAAACAAAGTTTATTATTTAACATGAAGAGACTTTGGATATTGGAGATTGGTGTGCGGACCCGTGCTACTCTTACCACATAACATTACATATTATTATGTTATTTATTTTTGAATTTTTTTTGCAGTAATTCAAAATAACGATCTTGTATCTGTTGGTACTGGCATCCTTTTTTTCAATAATATCAGAGTATTTGATCGGCAGCAGTTTAATTGAATTAGTGTAACTTCTATTACTCTTGCCCCCACCCACCAGTATACAACATCCTAACCAACAGTACCTAAGCGTTATCCACATTTAAATGTATGTTATAGATCTGGCTGAAGTATGGGCAAGGTCAGGGTCTAATTAGTCCCAGTTTCTTAAGCAGGAATTTTGGCAAACATACCTAATGCCAAGCGCAGGGAGTTAGAGCTGGATTAGAAGGGGTAATCTACTTAATTTGCTGATGCAATTCTTCTGCAAGCAATCGTTTGTATTAATTTGTAAATACATTTAAAAAGATATTTTAATGTGTACATTGATGATGATGCATAAGGTCTAGAGCACTGTACATTTTTATGGATCTATTTTTCATACTTCAAAAGTTAGGAATAACATAAGAATGCGTAACCATATGTTTCAGTACTTTACATAATGACCTTGTACGTTTTTTTTTTTTTTTTTTTTTTAATAAATAACAATGCTAAATAACTCACGTTGTTGTTAGCAAATAAATAGATTTTGTTTTTGTAAAGGTCAGTTTCTTTCATCACGTAGGCTGACAAAGAGAGGTCATCTGTTATAATTAATCATTCGAATCATTAGCAAATGCCACTAGCACAGATGCAATATCCATGTTGTCATTAATTTAGAAGTATTACCCTGTTCCAGTTAGCTAAAACAAGAATCAGTTAATGCTCTTCTAAATTTAATAAAATTTAACAGGCCAGTACATGTGTGCTAGTTTAAAAACATTTTTGTTCAGCATAGACTGACTGTGCATGTGTGTGTGTTGTCTCGTCTCACAGAGCTTTCCTCCATTTTATGAGGGGTCGTAATGACCAGTGTTAGAAACTGTTTTACAATAGTCAGTAGACTGATGGTGGTCAGGTCAACTTTCTTGATATGGGGGGAGGGGGGGGGTTCAAGTGCAGCTTAATTTTAATTTTTAGTAACTCAAAAAAAAAAAAAGAGACTGCATATATGAAGTAGGAGATGATCAGAAACTAGAAACATGCTACTAGTAAAATACTGCAAACATGCTATAGGAGTTATTGGACACTGGGGAGTAGACACAGGGGTTGAGGCGTTGCAAATAGGGTTTTGACTGAGTAGGGAACATTGCTCTTTGCAAGGATATTTGCCCCAGAGCTTATTTAATGAGGTGAAGCTCTGCTTCTATCATCCAATCAAAAATGCTTTTTGCATTAGTAGGCATTCTTTACAAAGTGAGATTTCACCACATTCTCTAAGCTCTGGGGACAATTCCCTTACAAAGTGCAACTCACTTTGCAAAGTTAACAGCCTATTTGCCTATAGTACCCCATTATACCAAATCACTATTGGCCCACAAACCTTCACTGGCTTAAGTAGGCACCCAGGCAAAGAAAAACAGACTACTGTGTTCAGGGGTCCCCAAGGATCACACAGTAAGTGCCAAAGATTGGACACCAGGGATGTAGACTGTTAAATAATTTACAATGTTTAAATTAGCTATTCTTTAAACATATAATACAGATTTTTTTTAAATATATAAATAAAGGTGCCAGTCTTCAAGGAAGTGTAAATTGCCTAAACAAAAATGGGACACTTAAGCCCCATACACACGCTCGGACAATCCGCGGACAAGGTCGGTCGGACTTTGTCCGACGTACTTTGTCCGATGTTGGCGTTGCGTACACACGGTCGGACTACGTTGTCGGAATATCCGGTCCGGAAGAACGTCGTGACGTAAGTCGTCGTCCACGAGATTACAAAAGGGAAGTTCAGCACCACGTCAGGCACCCGTTGGGCTCCTTCTGCTGATCCCGTGTTTATCGAGAGTTAGTGGAAGTTTGGTGACTTAAGATTCGCGCTTCTCAGTTTTCTGACTCAGATCGTTACTGCTCTTCAGTTTGTGCTTGTCGTGCGTATCTGTTTATTAGTGCGTGTAGTCAGTTCGCATTTGTTGGTCATTGCGGCCTATATCTTGATATAGGACGCTTTGATTTGCACTGCTTATTGTCTGCTCGTTGCTGGTATTCACTTCGTTCTTTCAGGCCTTGCTGTTTATCGGTGCTTTCTGTTTGTCCGTTCTGACCAGCCGACCTTTTGTGACCTTCTGAGCGATGTTTCCCGTGCGTACTCGTCGCCGAGTTCGTGCTGTACGCGGAATTGGTGTCGGGCTTTTAGCTTTGACCCAAGACCCGTCCATGAACAGAGTGACGAGGAGTATGTGGACCAAGAATTGGTTGCTTCAGCGTGACCAGTTCTCGCACATGCCTTTGCTTCGTGAGATCCGGGAGAATAATCCTGATGATTTCAGGAACTTTCTCAGGATGACGGACCCCGATTTTCACCGTCTTTTGGCTTTGCTGACCCCCTTTATCAGCCGGCAGGATACCTGCATGAGACAAGCCATTACTCCGGAGCAGAGGCTTGTTGCCACGTTGAGGTACTTGGCGACAGGGAGAAGTCTTCAGGATTTGAAGTTCTCTTCAGGTATCTCTCCCCAGGCCCTGGGAATCATTATTCCAGAGACCTGTTCTGCCATCATTCAGGTCCTGCAGGAGGACTATATTAAGGTAACATTTCTACTTTACTATTCCCTTCTATGTATGCTCTGTTTGCTAATGACTTGTATTTTTGACCTCCTTCCCTAATTACCATGATTGCAATATGTTCTAATATGCTGTGCCCCTTTTCTCCTTCATGCATTTTTCCCTTCACTTACCTCACCAGCATGCTCTTCTGCCCCAATAGACACCTATGGCCTACTCACTTAAGCAATGTCTTTTGTCTGCTGCATAGTATTGTTTGCCCCAAAACACCCCCTAAAATATGCACAAATGTTTGCTGTGTGGTTTACTTCATGTAGAGCCCCCTTTTTTTGTTCTTTTGGTGGGGGGGGGGGGGGCAAACTCATTAGGAACCCCCTCCCCCAACTGCTCTGTCAGATGGTACCAATCCTTTATCTGCTGGCTTTCCCAAGGTCCATACACACTATATACCTACCTCTTTATAGTGCGCATCTTTAGGGATGAATTCAGCAAAGCATGTAGTGCAAGGGACTGCCTCCATACATTCCATTTCCTATTTTTTTGTCTTCTTTCCCTCCTATTAGCTTGCTTGGTAATTTAATAATGTCACACTGTGCCTGCCTTTTTTGGGGGGGGGGGGGGGGAAATGTTATTTGATCTTTCCTGTGGCCTGCCAATAGTGTTAAGTACAGAGGGTCTGGCCAAACTAGGCCACATTATTGAGCCATTTGCCAATCAATGAAGTGCAGAGGGTTACCTGTCCACCACCCCCCCCCCCCCCCAAAACCATAGTTATTGCCAATGTCCCATCAGAAGTGGGGGGATTGATGGGGGGGTGAGTAATCTGTGAAGGGGAGCCTCTACTTTTCTGTGTAAATACTTTCCAGCCTCCAATTTTATACAATGCTCTTGTTCCAAGATGTTGATTGTCTAATCTGCTTGCAATGTTTAGGTGCAAAGTGACTAATTTTTTTTTCTTGTTTCACTCCACAGTTCCCTTCCACGCCACAGGAATGGCAGACTGTGGCCTCCCACTTTGCCAGCCGTTGGGACTTTCCTAACTGCGGAGGGGCAATTGATGGGAAACACGTCCGCATCGTCCCACCGCCCAACTCGGGGTCCTACTATTATAATTATAAAGGGTTTAATAGTGTAGTGATGTTGGCGGTGGTGTCGGCAACATACGAGTTTATGTATGTGGACGTGGGGATGAACGGCCGGATATCGGATGGTGGGGCCATTACGCACACGGAGTTCTACTGGCGTCTCCAAAGTGGCAGTCTGTGCTTGCCACCTCCAGAGGAGAATGCCGAAGGACTCCCCTTCGTCTTTGTCGCAGATGAAGCGTTTGCGCTGACTCCCCATGTGATGAGGCCGTTCCCGATGAGGACCCTCACCCCGGACCAGAGGGTCTTCAACTACAGGCTGTCCAGAGCCAGAAGAGTGGTGGAGAATGCTTTTGGCATCCTGGCCAGCCGCTTCCGCCTGTTCCTGACGGCATTTAACTTGGCGGAATACAAACTGAACCACATAGTTCTTGCCTGTTGCATATTGCACAACTTCCTCAAAAGACATAACAGGAACTATGTGGTGCCCGTTGGCCCAGATGTGGAGGGCCCTCCAAATGCGGACCTCACAGCCCTTCGAGTGGCACGTCCAGGCTTGCCCCCTCTCAATGCCCGCGTGGTCCGGGACCAATATATGGAATACTTTGTGGGTAGGGGGGCCATTGCTCTGCCTGACGATGTGTGAGAGGCATTTTTTAATAAATCTGATATTTTAACCAACCTCTGATTTCTTGTCATTTCAGTCTTCTTTTTAGCTTATTTTACTTTGACATTTTTTCCCTTTGCCTTCGACAGTGGTAATGCACTTTCTGGGCAAAAGGAGGTAACAGTCTCTTCTTCCCAAAAAGATTATTCTCATGTGTGTTTGCTACCTAATCTTTGGTCTAGAGAAGGTTTGTCCTGCATAACTGACACCCAAAATACTCCTTTTCAGCACCAGGTGTGACATGTGTGTATTCTCCAAAATGCTGTGCTCCGTGTTTTCGTACAAAGCACTGTGGGTGTCATTTACATAAGTCAAATCCGCTATGCTCTACAAGTGCATTGAAAAAGTTCCCTGGGAAAGGAAATTGCAGTGCAAAGTGGATTTGCCTTTAGTAAATAACACCCATTGCCCCCCATATCCTTTACATTTTACATACATAATGCATTGTTTTAGTTAAATAAGGAAGCCACACATTTTGAAAAGTAAAAAAGTTTACTTGGAAAACATTCACAAGTGCGTTTACAATCTTCACGCCAAAACTGACAACATCTTGGTTATTTACAACATTATTTACAAAGATTACGCAATTTGTAAAACCAGGCATGGAGCTAAGCAGAACCTATGAAGTAGGAAAGTTCAACTTTGTAAAGTGAAGACAAGATCAGACATGACTATATGTTCAAAGTGTGTTTGATCTTGCCTTCATCACATGGGGGGGGCACCCCCGAAAAGTGGAAATTTGGAACATGCACACAATTTGGTTCTGAAAATGGTCATTAGATGGTAAAACACATGCCTAGAAGCTTCAAAAGTGCCATTTTCCATCATGGGGATGAATGGACGTTTTTTGGGGGTGCAACCCCTTCACCACAACCACTTTCGTAGTTCGTAAAGTGTTTGCACCCCCAAAAAAACGTTGCCATTCATCCACCATGATGGGAGCTAGCACATGTGGACACAATGTGTGCATGTTCCAAATTTCACACAGTTTTTAAGTTGCAAATGTGTTCAGAAGCTGGCACAAATGTGTGTAAATTACTTGGTGCTTTTTCATATTTTTCCTAAAACATCAATGATGTTCTTCAATTTTTGTTGAACATCATTGATGTTTTGCTTTATGTAATCTAGATCTCGATTGCAGACCATTATCTCTCCGATGAGTACGTGGGCACTCTCTGTGGTAAAGTGCGATTTTTCTTCCACAACATCCACGTCACCTAAAAACCACAAACAAAAAAAAATGGGGTGTTGGAAATGAGGCAGCCATACATGGATTAGCTTACCAGTAGCTGTGTTCTCCCACACTCACCTGTTGTGGTGACAATTTCTCCAAGTTCGATGATCTCTCCTTCCTCCTCCTCCTCCTCTGCTTCTGCTCTTTCCCCTTTTTTGGGAGGTGTTGGTTTGGGGGTTTCCTCAGACGGCCCAAGTTTTCGCTC
Organism: Lithobates sylvaticus; assembly: GCA_028564925.1. Lineage (NCBI taxonomy): Eukaryota > Metazoa > Chordata > Amphibia > Anura > Ranidae > Lithobates > Lithobates sylvaticus. Next base: position 222,469,031 of record CM053029.1, read on the forward strand.
CCCTATGAGAATGTCCAAAAGGAAGATTTAGCAACACAAACTATTGAGGGCAGAAATAGGAAATGACAAACATTGCTTGAAAGTGACGGACACTATTTTAGTTTGGCCAGTTACAAATGTCAACTACATGAATGTAGTCACTTTGTAAAGGTGCTAAACTGACTAGCTTTTTGGTAGAAGTTTGTGTGATGGAGACCCCCCTCTAGTATCCACTGGAGCACATGTGTGGAAAAGGCTAATAAAAAGGGGGTTTGGGTGTCCCAGCACTAGTGCTCTCGAGTCCAGATGGGTAAACACCTACTGGGTGACCTCTCCTTTACATTGAATAAATTGCCTTTACATTCTGGATGACATTTCTAGGGAGAACAAACTTCCTTTCCCCCAAAAAAACACCAAACATCGTATTATAAGTGGCCGCACGATCGAGGTTGCGTACGATCGAATGGACACACACACGACCATGACAGTGGCAGAAAGATCGAGGCTGAGTACGATCGAATGCACAGACGAACATGAAAGTGGCCATTTTGGAATGTACAACTTTGTAAAAATCAAACCACATGGAGCAGTATGCAAGCAAGAAATCAAACACAAAACACAACTACTTACTTTTTTGAAGAATTCTCTTGATCTTTCTGTACTGATCGGCCTCCCTCAGTTTCAGGTCTGACCAGCGTTTCCTCAGTTGCTCCTTGGATCGTTGTACCCCAAAATGATTGTACAGCCTCCTCACAACTTTAGACATGATCTTGGCCTTGCGGACATTGGGGTTGAGGTAAGGCCCATACTTCCCATCATAGTCGCTCCTCTTTAATATGTCCACCATCTCCAACATTTCTCCAAATGACATATTGGAGGCCTTGAATTTCAGGCTCCGGGATCGGGACGTTTCTGCCTCCGGCCTTTCCTCGTCCTCCTCCTCGTTGGGGGGATATTTGGGGCGCACCTGCTGTGTCCCCGCCATGTGCTCTCCCCACTGCGCCGTAAAGAGAAGGGGTGGGGAATAGACGAGAAAGATCGTCAGGGGCGGGCGGAGTTTGACGCATGCGCACTGTATATAAAACGTCACACGCCTGTGTCGTAGCCACGATCTGGGAGACGAGGGGAGAGAAAGCTCACGCACGAGACGATCGCTACAAACGAAGGTACAATTTGACGTTGGTACATAACTAGCCTAGACTGATTAGAACTTGAGGCTTCTTTATGGAGAAGATTAGGAGTGTTTAGGCTGACATTATTTATATTGTTTTGTGTGGCGTTGTGTCTTGCAGAGGTGATGGAGGCGTTCTACAACGTGAGCTTTCTCCCACACTTCATTGATAAATACCGGCAATTCCCCCTCTTATGGCAGGCAAAACACAGGGATTATAGCAACAGACCAAAGAGGTACGCAGCCCTGCTGAAACTGGTGGCATTTGTAAAGCCTACCCTGCCCATGGCAACCGTCGCAAACTTAAAAGTGAAGATAAACAACATGAAGACTACCTATTTCCGGGAGCGCAATAAGGTCCTGAAGTCACAAGCATCTGGAGCTGCAGCAGCTGATGTCCATGTCCCCACGCTCTGGTACTATGACAGGCTCCACTTTCTCAAAGACCAGGCTACTGTCAGGAAGTCACTCTCGACTCTTCCTTGCACGCGTCCTTCCACGCACGCCACCCCTGATGAGGCTTCCGAGGACCAACCTGGGCCTTCCAGTCAGGAATATGTGCAGGTGCCCAGCTTGTTCCAGGTATAGTAGTTTTGGAACCAGTTTGTTGAATAATGAATGATGTTCAGTTAATTCAGGATCCCCAATTGCTTATTTCCTAACGTGATTGACATATCAACAGACAGTGGTGTGGGAGACATTTTTGGGAAGAATCTAAACTGCAGGGCTGAGAATTGTATGGTTTTGTATTTGAAAACATTTTGCAACAGTCACTAGATGAGAATTGTGTGTGTTTGATGAACAAATAACTGAAACTATGTCCCTTTTTCAGACACAGGAAGACCTCAGCCAGGAGGTGGCTGTGGAAGGTGGCAGTCAGGAGGAGGCAGGGGGTAGTGGCAGCCAAGAGGGGGGTAGGCGTAGGAGCCTGACTGTCTCCCAAGTCTCTCCCCTCCGCCTTCCCTACAGAAGGGCGAAAAACATGGGGGAGGTGGGAGAGTCAGCGCTCCAGCTGATAAAAGATGCCTCAGCCTCCCTCTATGCCACACCCACCTACGAGGAGGCCTTTGCCTCCTTGGTTACAAGTAAATTTACGGGTATGGAGGCGGGGCAACGCAGCATGTGTGAGGAGGTCATCCTCAAAATCCTAAATGAGGGGATGGCTGGGGAGATGACTCCCCTCACACATGTTTGCGAGAGTGACCTTGCTCCGCCTCCTCCTCCTCCTTCTGCCACCCCACCAGCACCAGCACCACGGCGTGGAAGGAAGCGTACAAGGAAGACAAGAGAGTGACAACCTGGACTCAGTCTGGTCTGAGAGAAGATGGAGCCTCTCGTAGTACCAGAGCCTGGGGACCTAGATGGCATCTGCTGCAGTTCCGGATGTTTTGGACTTCAGGACCAGATTGCGCTCCCTTATTATTTAGATAGGTAGTCTTCATGCCCCCAATTGTTTAAGTCTGTAAAATGATGGTTGCCATGGGTGTCCAAGGCTTTGCAAATTCCCCAAGTTTCACCATGGCTGCGTTCCTCTTTGGTCTGTTGCTGAGACCTAAATAAAGGTTTTTTTGCTTTGAAATAATCATTGACTATTGTGTTTTACTTTTCTACAATGACAGTTTTTCTTTGAGTAGGCAGGTACATTTCACTAATCCTAGAAATAACAAGGGGCACCAACAACCAACAAACTCCTAGTAAATGTAAGCAAGAAATACAAATGTTAATAATGTGGTTTTGCTAAGTTGAGACATACAAACCCCCTCCAAAAAAAAAAAAAACATCCTTCAAATATGTATTCCCCCAAAAAATAAAAATCGGGTTAAAAAAATAAGAAAGATTGTATTACGATCTGAGTAAAAATAAACATGTAGTGTATAAATGGTGCAAAGTAATAAAGAAGTAAGTTTGTGAGAAGTGCGGGTGAATAGGAGCAGCTAAAAGATGTCATTCTTGTTGCATTTTAAAGAAAAAGAGAATGCGCTGCATTAAAGACATTTTAACATTGCAGCGTGACGAATGTGCTGTGTCGATTAGGAAAGGTAGTTTTACCTGACCGAGCGCTTCCGTCACAGAATTTCTTCTGAGCATGCGTAGCACTTTGTCCGTCGGACAAGCGTACACACGCTCGGATTTGGTGTGATCGGACCGGGTTGACGGGAAATCTTTCCAGCAGGAGATAAGACTTTGTCCGACGGACAAACCGACGAACACTGTCCGATGGTGCATACACACGGTCTGATTTTTCAACAACCTTGTCCGATCTGATTTTTCAACAACCTTGTCCGATCGACCAAATTGATGAAAAAGTCCGACCGTGTGTATGGGGCTTTTATGGATACTAATGCACAGAGCAGGTAAGTATGACATGCTTGTTATTTTTTTGTTTGCCTTTCATATCACTTTAAATTGGAAGCTGAGCTGAAGCTAGGTACACACTAGAAGTTTTTAATTTTTTTCATTTCATTCAACCCAGCAGGCTGAATGAAAAAAAAAAACGTACTAACTAAGCGATGTTAGTGCATTGATCTCCCCTGCTGAGCTATAGGGGGACTACTAACCCATAAACCCCATCAGAAAACACTGATCAACGCTTGCAGTCATTGGTTGCCAGCACTGATCAGATGCCGGTTTCCTAGCTTGCTATCTGGTGCTATGTTAGATAGATGTCCCCTCACTTCCTGTCCAGCTGACATTAGGGTCACCAGACAGAAAGGGAGGGAAAATCTTCACCGGACAGAGACAGAAATAAAATAATGAAAGGAGCTATAGCATTCCCATAATCTACAAAAGCAAAAACATTTTTATTTCTGTCAATGTTGTTAGTGGAGAGCTATCTTCGCTTTCTTTCTTGTAAAATAATATCAGCAGCATGACAAGAAGCAAGGGGACATTTCTCTAACCTGGAAAGCAGTAAAGACTGGACAGGGTTTCTTATCCTTTCCTACTCTATCCAAAGCTAAAAAAAATATTGGGCCATACATACACATTAAGACTCATTTCATAGTTTTTCAGACTCTTGCATTTCATATACAGTATGTTTGTGTTTTTTTTTTTTTTTCTTCATTCCACTAAAAAAGTTGGCACTTGTGCAGAGTGTGTGAAGAGCTTGATAAGTGTATTTACTGGTTAAATTATTGCTAAAGGCCCACAAATCTTTTTTAAAAAGAGAAGAGCATTTAACTTCTGGGAAAATCAATGTCAATGTAAAAATATAATAGATATTACATTATACGACTGTAAGATAAGAAATATACATGACTTATTTGATTTTTTTTTATTTATTGAATGTTTAGTGAATAAAAAAAACAAAAAAACCCCCAAAAAAAACAATAGGCATGGAGAGTGCTAGTGGCTGCTGTGTTCAGTTGAAATCCAAAGTCCTGGTTGCTTGCTGATATCTCTGCATTGGTGATGTTCCGGTGCTGTGGGGGTTAATATGAGTGTAGCTGTGACAAGCACTTGTCAAGTGTCAACTATCCACGCCCTTTACGCCCTGCGCTCCATTCATAGAAACCATACCATCAGTTCCCACAGTGAAAATCATTCCATCAATGGCGGACAGACAGATAAAGGAAAGATCTGCCTTCTATTGGCTGATCCCAGCGAAATGAAATAAAAAAAAAATAGTTACAATTAGAAAAGGAGGGATAATATTGTATTCAAACAGACTGTGTAAGAACTGATGTTGGGATTGGTTTACTAAAGGCAAATATTATTATACAAGGTTTATATAGCGCCAACAGTTTGCGCATCACTTAACAAAATTAAGGCAGACAAATAGGCAGTTTACTCCTTAGGGTAAATTTCCTTTGGCTTAGTGAATGTGGTGAAAATTGACTTTGCAAAGAATACCCAATCACGTGTAAGGAAAATAAAAGAAAACGGCATTTGTGCTTGCACATGATTGGAAGATGGAAGTCAACAAAGCTTTACTTCATTAACTAAGCTAAAAGAAAATTCCCCTGAAAAGTGAACAACCTATTTGACTTCAGTAAATCAACCCCTTTGCCTCCAAAGTCTGAGTGCTCACAGCTGCTGTCTACAGATTGGCAGAAAGCTATGACATTAGAGAAGGAACAAGAAAGAGCTTACAACATACAAAAGCCTCTATGCATAAGTATGGTTCAATGATATAGCAAGAGAAATGGCATGATTCAAAAAAATAAAATAAGAAAAATATATATTATTATTATTATATAGGATTTATACAGTGCCAACAGTTTTCACAGCGCTTTACAACATGAGGGCAAACAGTACAGTTACAATACAATTCAAAAAAAAAAATATATATATATATACACACACACATACACATACAGTATATACACAGGTACATACTGTGTATATACTAAACGCCTTTGATGTAAGGATAGTATTTTTCAAATTATGTGTATTGGGAATTAACTTAAATTATTACTGTCATTAGAATTAAAATTCTACTCCATGCAACAGTTGTAAGGATGTCCTTTCTGTTACCTCTTTAGTTTGTTGTCTACAGAGAATTCTGTCTTTAATAAGTCAAATCATTATTTATTACCAATGAAACATAACATGGCAGTCTTACAGGTTATGTGATATCATTTGTTTCCACAGAGCCATGTTAGATTGATTAAGCAGATTATTGGGACTCCAAAGCCATATCTTTGGCAACAGCTGGGGGATATCTCACTGCCTTACCCAGAAACACTAGGTTTAACCAATGTATTGCCAGTCATCAGGATTAATAATGGATGGAAGTGATTTATAGTGACTTGAAAGTGTCCTGGTACTCTTGGAAGGAAGTTGAAGGGGCAACAGGCTTGAATAAACACATTTTTCCTTTTTGAAGGAAGCTTGTAATTAAATTGTCAGCAGAATGGCAACTGAAAAAGCCATTTTAAGTGCTGACATTTGACCTATGAGTGTTAGAGGAGTGTTATGTCACATTATAAAATGCGGAATCAAAGTTTAAATACTTAATTAGAGGAAATACCCTCAGAAGTTAATTATTCAATCCAGATGTAGATAAATGTCTTCTATTCTGATTTAGTTGTGTGGACCTTTTATCTGACCCCAACTGTTATACAACCATGTGGACAGTTCTAACCTGTTCTAACCTGTTAAAGCAGTTGAAAGATACCATATTCATTTTGACTAGTGTTAATTGTTCTTAAAAATAAAGTTTCAGTTTACAAAACAGAGGCTCTTGATAACAGAAAACAAATATAGCTACACTATAAATCTAACTGACATTACACTAGGGATAAAAATAAACAGACAGGCCACATTTTAAAGACAGACAAATTTAAAGTGGAAGTAAACCCTCCTATCATTTTCAGCCAAGGAAGCTGCCATTGTGGCCTCTGTTCAATCTTCAACTGCCATGGTGCTGCACATGTAATCAGCTATGACACCAGCCATTGGATGGTTTGACAGTTTGGTTGAGAGCCAATGTGACAGTTATTATTTCTGGCATGCTGGGAATGTAACTGTTTTTTGAAACTATGAATATGGTGGGTTTACTTCCGCTTTAAATGCACAAGGTGGTATGAATAATTAATTGTGTATGTTGTACTACACATATTGGGCACACAAGCTATTGCTCCTTGTATGCGGGTATATGTATATATAAATATACATAAAATAAGATGCATCTTATACGGGATATACTTGCTAGAAAATATATTTACAGGGGTTTTACTAAGAATTGGACAGAGAGAATCAGGACCAGTTATGTGTGACAACCTATCAGCTTCTAGCTTTCATTTATAAAGCTTAACTGAAGAAGCTGAAGCTGGAAGCTGAATGGTTACTATGCACAGCTACTCCAGAATCTGTCTGCTCCAGTTTCAATAATTGCCCCCTATTGTGTGCCTGCCAAAAAAGATTAATAATATAAGTGTATGTAACTATTTATATGTAACTATTATAATTTACATACTGTACCTGGCTTCTATTTTCAAAAGCAGAGTATCTGTTATTCTCAATCAATAAAGTACTTAAACTTCACATCTCTGATTGTGCTTGTGGTGTGTGAATTCCCGTTGCAAGTAGTATATATGACAAGACAGTTCTCTTCTGCTATCTGTCCAGCTGGAAGACTGCCATTGTAGCATTTATATTTTTAGTGTGGGCATTCCTCATACATAGTCTGGCATACTGTGGTCCACTGGGACCTTGTTTCTCTCCCAAATTGCTAGATGAAGCACGTGTGTGTTTGCAAAATGGCAAAACCATTGGCAAGCTGCTATACAACACAATTGAATTACAAGCCAATAGTACAACAAGGTCACAATTTTATGCATCTGATAGTTAAATAAAACTCTTGTAAGGTCAAAAATGAATGGATGCATTTCCTATTTTGTGACAGGTTTATAGAGCGTTCCATACAGATTCAGCCTATTAAAAAACTGTGCTAAGACAATGTACGTAGCATTTCTTCAAAGTACACATCCAGCCAAAACTTTAAGGTTTTGATAGACTTGGAAAAAAACAGAACTTTCAGAAATATTAGGTTTTTATTGCTGTCCAAGTTTGACTGGGCAGGGTTCAGAATAATGACAACAATAAAAGCTGATTACTTTTCCACTTTATTTAGTGTTTTTATTACTGTTGGTGTGCCAAGTAGATAGATCTTCTGTCTTAGTGACCAATGTCACTGAGAAAGGCAGTGAGGAAAATTCTCTCCAGTATAGACATAGACAGTAATAAATACATGAAAGAGGTTCTAAACATTCCTTAAAATTGACATTAAATCTCAAAACGTTGTAAAAATAAGTGGTGCACAAAAAAAACATCTGCCTGGCAGCAGATTAAGGTTTGACCGCAGGTTATTTATATTTTGTATATGTTTGAAAAAAGCAATTCACTTTGTAATTACCCCCCCCCCCCCCCCAATATCTTATCTACAGTGTAATATCACCATCAATCTGTCTTCTTGGTATGAATGAACACTAAAGCTGGGTGCACACTGTACATTTTTTTTTACCGTTCAACCACCAGGCTGAATAAAAAAAAAACTCACAGATTCCTGTATCCACACAAGCGACGTGGATACAGGAATCTATCCCACTGCGCTATTGTATTCTAACAGCACTATTGTACTCCTCCCTTCAGCATATACTGATCAGTTCTGCAACCATTGGCTGTTTTTTTAGCAGCATCATTTGACAAAAGCTGGTCTAACGATCGGTTTCTTTTGAGAAGAGATGGTTACACACATATCGAAAATCAACCAGTTCCTGCTAAACCAGCCAAATTTCGGTCCGTGTGTACCCAGCTTAAGTTTTTTTGAGAAAGAATGGCATTATACATAAACAAATGTAAACAAATGTTTAATAAATGTTTTATAAATGTTTTATAAGTGACTGATATAGTTCAATATTCTGATGTTCTTTACAATGGGGCCTCAAAACTGCAATATTTGATTTGGTATTGGTGTTTTGCAGCTCCCCCCTCTTCGTGAGTCTTGTGGTAGCGCTCTAAACCCTCCCTTTCTCAATCTTTTTTACCCCAGAGGAACCTTTAAAGTATTTTCAGGTTTCAGTGACCCCCTGCTAAAATTATTTCATCAGGGGTCAGTGGAATAATTTGCCTTACCTTGGTGACCATAGCATTGGTGTTTGAAATGTAACAGTACTTGGTAGGAGTGCAGTCACACCACAGACTTTCAGCTCCGTTTTGGTCTGTCCGCAGTTTGTCCTCTTTGTACTTGGGACATTAGACTGGAGCTAGTGTTCAAACTCTGGTCTTTGATCCCTGTAAAATCTTAACATGCCAATAATGTAAATCTGTATTGATGACTTCCAAGCCATGCATTTCATTGCTTGTTTACAGTTATTATAGAGGGCTCAGAAGTTATTGTTTTAATACCTGAACCTTTTTTTTTTTTTGGAGACAGTGGTTAGAATATAACAGTGACTGGTAGACATGCAATAAAAGCATGACTACCAGCTTCATTTTTGTCTGCCATAGCTTTTCCTCTTTGCTCTTTGGACACTAGCCTTGAACTTATGTTCAAAGTCTGTTTTTTGATCCCTGTGACATTTTACCAAACCATTAATGTAAGCCTATATTAACTACCAATTAAGCAAAGTAAAGCAGAAATGTTGCAGAAGGCCTCACAAGGTGCCTGCTATTATCAACACAGAGTTGTCCCCAGCGCATTGCTACAGCTCCCAAAAAATGGTATATGAATGACAACTTTCAGAAACAGAATATACCGAATAGGACTAATAGGTGGGTTGCAACACCACACCCCAAAACTATGAACTAAGACAGATAAAAATAGTTTAGGCTCTCCTCCATACCACACATATAACTGTGTTCAGACCTGTTTGGATAGCAGCAGGCCCCTTAATCCTAGTGCACACTACTATTTTTTTTTCCGTTCAACTCTGCGGGTTGAATGAAAAAAAACCTCACAGCTCAGGTCAGAGCAGATGTACTAACTATGCGATGTTAGTAGAGCGATCTTCCCTGCTGTTCTTTTGTGTTCTGACAGGGGGACAGCCTTCACCAGAACATTCCCGTCAGCACTCTCAGCCATTGCCTGAGAGCGCCAATTAGGAGCCAGTCGGCAGACCTTTCTTGGTCATACCCCAAACAGCCGACTTCTGACGGACCAACTGCAGTATACATGAGTCAAATGTCTGCCCAACATTAAGCCTGTGTGTACTAGGCTTTGGGGTATCTAGTGCAAAACAACTCCTTTGCTTAGTAAGTAGCTAGTAAAGTGGAAAGCTGTGGATTATTATAATACAAAAATATTCATGAAGACTTTTGTTGCTGAACTGTTTATTATCATTTTCATTTGTACACATATATGCAACTGTGTTCCATATATTAATATTTCAATGTGTTTTATTATAATTATTATTATTGTTATAGATTTCTCATCCTACCAGTTCTGTCTTTTTTTAAATGAAATGACTTGTAATATAACTTTTTATTTTATCTTGGAAAAGAGCAGAAGAAAAAAACTGCATGGTAGAGTTTTAATATTTTAATGTACTTCTCTCTTTCAGCCTAAACTTGAAGAAAAAAAAAACTGAAATTACTTATTTTTGTATATTAAAAGCAATTACAAGCACTTTTCCATTTCTTTTCAGCAGGCGCAGCCTAACGCAGACTGGCGTATCTCTCAGGCTCAAAGACCCGGACCCAGCGGGTGAGTGGATGTTCATCATTTTGTCATTGTTTTTAAAAAATGTGGGAGGAAGCTAAAGAAAATAATACAGTGTTCCCTAAAGAGACACTGTCATCAGACCTCACTTTTTAAATAAAAATCTTACAGCACTAGATGATAATTAAAAACACTTGCTTGATTCCCCACTTTATTTTAGTTGTTTTTTAGCCATTTTGTGAAATGTATAAGTTCAATACTAGTCAGAGCACTTTCTGAAAGTGTAAATTCTTCCCTATGCCGACCCCTGCTCTTGCCCCCTCTCTCAGCTACTGTGATGGCAGACAGCAGGAGCCTGCACAAGTACTTGTTAGCAATCGTTAGGATTTTAGGTAAAATCAGCAATTTAACCACTTCAGCCCCGGAAGATTTTATTCCCTTCCTGACCAGAGCACTTTATAGTGTGTTCTAACTGTATGGGGATAAGATTGACTAGGAGGGGAGCAGCGGCGTTGCAAGGGGGGTGCGGGGGGTGCGGGCCGCACCCGGGTGTCACCCGACAGAGGGGTGACACCCGGCACGGCACTGGATTGAGACGCACCGCGGCTCTCTCCTCCTCCTCCGTCCACTGAGCACTATCTCTGCTCAGCGATGTTCGGTGAGGAGGAGAAATAATTGTGAGGCAGACAGGCAGCACGGGTTCCCATAGCCCAGTGCACGGCGCCTGCATGTCCTCAGGGAAGCGGCACTGCAATCCCCTATTATCGTGACAGGCAGGCAGGCAGAGATGCCGGCTGCCTATCACAATTACACTCTTTGGAGCCAAGGCTCCTCCTCCACACTGACGGGACACAACAGGAGGAAGAGCCTAGGAGGAGGGACAATGGACATCCATGTGGACAGAGCCATGCTGATCTGAGGTCTGTGAATGTAGGGGGGAGAGATGTATGCAATGTCACTATGGGCAGATATACACAGGGGGGGGGGTGTACATTATGGAGATTACACAGGGGGTACATTAGGGGGGTACATTATGGAGATTACACAGGGGGTACATTAGGGGTGTACATTATGGAGATTACACAGGGGGTACATTAGGGGGGTACATTATGGAGATTACACAGGGGGTACATTAGGGGGGTACATTATGGAGATTACACAGGGGGTACATTAGGGGGGCACATTATGGAGATTACACAGGGGGTACATTAGGGGGGCACATTATGGAGATTACACAGGGGGTACATTAGGGGGGTACATTATGGAGATTACACAGGGGGTACATTATGGAGATTACACAGGGGGTACATTATGGGGATTACACAGGGGGTACATTATGGGGATTACACAGGGGGTACATTATGGGGATTACACAGGGGGTACATTATGGGGATTACACAGGGGGCTACATTATGGGGGATTACACAGGGGGTACATTATGGGGATTACACAGGGGGTACATTATGGGGGATTACACAGGGGGTACATTATGGGGGATTACACAGGGGCTACATTAGGGGGGTATGGAGATTACACAGGGGTACATTAGGGGGTATGGAGATTACACGGGGGTACATTAGGGGGATTACACAGGGGGTACATTATGGGGATTACACAGTGACAGGGGGTACATTATGGGGATTACACAGGGGGTACATTAGGGGGATTACACAGTGACAGGGGGTACATTATGGGGATTACACAGGGGGTATATTATGGAGATTACACAGGGGGTACATTATGGGGATTACACAGGGGGTACATTATGGGGAATTATACAGGGGGTACATTATGGGGGATTATACAGGGGGTACATTATGGGGGATTATACAGGGGGTACATTATGGGGGATTACACAGGGGCTACATTAGGGGGGTATGGAGATTACACAGGGGTACATTAGGGGGATTACACAGGGGGTACATTATGGGGATTACACAGGGGGTACATTATGGGGATTACACAGGGGGTACATTAGGGGGATTACACAGTGACAGGGGGTACATTAGGGGGATTACACAGGGGGTACATTAGGGGGATTACACAGTGACATGGGGGTACATTAGGGGGATTACACAGGGGGTGGTTACATTAGGGGGATTACACTGGGGTACCTTGGGGGGATTACACAGGGGTGGTTACATTAGGGGGATTACACGGGGGTGGTTACCTTAGGGGGATTACACGGGGGTGGTTACCTTAGGGGGATTACACGGGGGTGGTTACATTAGGGGGATTACACGGGGGTGGTTACCTTAGGGGGATTACACGGGGGTACCTTAGGGGGATAACACGGGGGTACTACACAGGGGGGGTTACATCAGGGGGATTAAACTGGGAGGGGATTACACTGTTACATTAGGGGGTATTTAGACTTGGGGCTCAGTCTAATATGCTTGAGTCTATTTTTTGTCCCAGTCCAGGCCTGGGTGACACCATTAAGAAGGAAGTGATATCCGACTGTGATGATGTCACCCCCATCCGTGACAGTGCATGGATTGGCGCACTGGCATAAACCACGACATTTACAGGGGCTGGTTTGGCATGCGCACCATGATCCTGCCGTCCCAAAACTAGCCTACCCAGCACCCTGCAGAGCACTGTGGCAGGCTAGGCAGAAGAGAGCCCGATGCACTAGCCTGCTCAGTGTCTACTGCTCTGTCCTACTCCTGCTGTCACTCCGCAGTGGCAGGACAGAGCACTATGGCAGGCTTGGGGGAGAGCTGTGCTGATGCGCTAGCCTGCTCAGTGCCCCGGATTGCTCAGTGACGGGGGGGGGGGGGGTGACACCATATTTTACCGCACCAGGTGACACCAACCCTAGTGACGCCACTGGAGGGGAGACATGTTTTTTTCCTACTTAGTAGGAACAAACCATATGGCTCCTCATCCCTGACAGCACAGGTAAACACACAAATCCCCATGCCGGCACTCGTGCATGCGAACGCGCGTGGCCAGTGGCGACCATGCCCGACGGCCACGCGCATTGGGTCCCCCAAAGGGAAGGATGTACCCATACGGGATTTCGCCCAGGGGAGCCATTCTGCCGCAGTAAATCTGAGTGAGCCGGTTGGGAACTGGTTAATATTTGTGCGCCCGCAACATAATTCAATTGAACTGCCAGTTGGAGCAGAGTTGTTAGTGTACAAGCAATGTAGAGAAAGCAGAAACTAAATGTAATATGTGCAGAGTGGAGAAGGTGTCCCTGCAAGTTCACTTTAAGCCTTTCTGTCCTGTCATCAGATAAACGAGAGGCTGTTGGTATTTCTTCCCACTTTTTTTTTGTAACTGGAAGGGATAGTAGTACAGTTAAACCTAAGCAGAGGTTCTGACCTTTCCCCATTCCACTAAATAGTTTTCATTTGTGTTTTAACCCCCTTGGAGAGACTTTTCTTCACGTTATGTCCCTCTGAACTTCATCCCCAAGGCAGAAGAGGGGAAGACATCTAACAGGGATGTCCCTAGTTTTGGCCAGAGATCCATCTTTAAATAGTAATTCTGAAGATTTAGCATGATGATACAGATCCTTTTTTGTAAGATGTTACCTGGTAACATATAAAGGACTATGGCCAACATGAAGACCTGCCTTTACTACTGCTTTTGGAGAACATAGTATATCTACACTTGCAGTCATAGTAGATCTTTTTCAGCTGTATGCAGCTGTAATTTACCACCTACTGGAATTCCATGTAAATATGCAGCATAAATTAGGTAGCACTGATGCCCACCATAATGGTTTGCTACAGCCATGGCTAGGGAAGATTCAGGATCTTGGTGCTTGGGTGTTCGTTCGTCCATGGTTCTAGAGATTTGTAAAGAGGCCAGCAAGTGACAAAATTGTGTTGAACTACCTTAACCCTAACCTCGGCTTACAAATGTTACATTGGAATGCTGGGCATTGTAATCTTCAACTTTGTAGCTGTTCCTGCCTATCTATCTTATTCCTAAGGGCTTGTTCACACTTGACTAAATTTCTAGCACTCAACAAGGCGTTTTGCAGGCGCTATAGCGTTAGAAATAGCGACTGCAATCCACCCTAAAACAGCTGCACCATTGTCTCCAGTGTGAAAGCTGGAGGGCTTTTACACTGGAGCAGTGTGCTGGCAGGACGTCAGAAAAAGTCCTGCCAGCAGCTTCTTTGGAGCGGTGAAGAAGCAGTGTGTTTACCGCTCCTCCACAACTGTTCCCCATTGAAATCAATGGGGCAGCGCTGTAATACCGCGGGCAAAACGCTGCTATTGCGGCGTATTGCCGGGGGTTTTAACCCTTTCTCGGTAAAAGCACCCCTCTAGCGGCCGAAATGCGCCGCAAATCCGTCTGTAAAACGCCGCTAAAAATAGCGTTTTACCGCCGACGTTATGGGCGTTGTGGTGTGAAAGGGGTCTTATAGCGTTTGTATGGCGCTAGTATGGGCATCAGACAGGCATCAATGAGCTTTAGTATGGGTATTAGACAGGCATTTTACAAGCATTAATGAGGAGTTAAAATAGTCCCCCTACGCCCTATGGGCAGTTTTGAAGCATTTGACGAGTGCTAAAACTGCTCCACAAATGCCTATTCCAGTACAGTAAATAAACTAATCTTAACGCCCCCGCAACCGCCCGCCAGAGCATTTGCGAGGCGTTACCATAGACTTGAATGGGAGGCGTTGAAAAGCTTCAGACGCCTCCTGACTCGACAAGAGGCTTCAATTTTGAAGCAATGCAAAGCTAACGCTTTGTGTGAACAGCACTATGTGTATTATATTATATAGATACAATATTGTATCTTGTGCATAGATGTTTGAAGGGCCTTTTTAACACCTCTCAAATGCCTCTCAAATGCCTGCTCTTAATGCCAGTGTGAACTCAGCCTAAATGTATAAATACATGTTTTGCCCAGTTGAAAGTGTTCAAATTTAGCTTCTTACCATTAATTTGTTACAATGGATTAAGTGTGGTCACAGCTGTGTCTCTGGAATGTAATGCCTACGTGTACTCATGTCTGTTTGAATAGATATTAAAAGAACACGCTAGTATCAATAGCTTGTGTTTCTATGTCAGTATTTAAACGTGAACACTTTCCACTGGGTACTACTGATATTTCAAGTGCATACATAAAAATAAGGAATAATGCCCTGTCATAAATGCAATTTATAAAGTAAATGATTTTTCTGACTTCCAAGGACAAATTTGCTAGAAATTTGGCCTGCTCCTCAAATTGTGGGCTAACATGCCACATTTCTGTGTAAATGCATTACAGTTTTAGCACAAGTCTTATTAGTGCCATCATATTTCACATCTGTGGGGATTGAAATACAGAAATAATAAGTGTATTATATGACATAAGGAATGCATTATTTATTTTATATGACAAAGTTTTATTATATCTGGGTTGCTGCCAATGTAATGCTGAGTCAGTCAAAAACTAAAGGCGAAAATAGGCTGTATAGTGACGTTAAATGTTTATCTTTGTGTTCCACTTAACACAGCAAAGAAAATCCTTAGAAGAAATTAATAAGAATAAGCTGAAATAGTTTTTATGTTTTAATGGAATTTTCCACTGGCAAAACAAACAAAAAAAAGATATAGTCAGGGAATCTGACCATCATACTAATAAGTAATAACATTCTCCAGGGAATTCAACCACCTTCACTTAGTTTACCATCAGCAGGGACCACAACTGGTCAGCATTGGTGGCCATATCAAGGGTTTTATTCTTTTTTAATGAGAATGAAAAGCCCCTTTGCAGCCAGAGAATTTTACAATCACTGAACATTTACAATATATAGAATCTCCACCTCCCGTGTTTTTTGAAATGTCTAAGTATTCCACAGGAGAGCACATTTGCTCCCCTTGGACCCAATGACCCACATCTTTGTGAGAAGACTTTGATCACACATCAAGCCTCCTTACGTTTTTCCTGTGCACAGTGAGGGAGGCTTCTAGAAAACCAAGCAAGAATTCTTCAAAATTATCAAGAATTGAGTTTCCTACAACTTTCTCACTGGAGAAAAATGGATCACAGCTTCTATTTCCTCTAGACTACACAGCTTAAGCTTAGAATCAGCAGAACTATATCATGTACATGTCACAATTTCAAACGTATTCTGTGCAAAGTTACCAATTGTTTATGCATTCATACAAAAGGCATGAAACATTTTTGTGAAAAGTTTCAGCTTTTAGTTCTGCAATAATAATATTTCCACATTAATTTCACAAATTAGAGAGGTATATGTATTGGAATGTTAGTTTTAGCACCCAGGACTTAAAGTGGATGTAAACCCCATTTTTTTTTTTTGATGTCATAATGTAGAGAATAAGATCCTTTCATTTGAGCCCAGTCTTGTCACACAGATTTACTCGAGGCCTGAGCAATCCTCTTTTATTGTTCAGTTAGAGAAATCTTGACAAAGTCTTGAAAACTTTGTCAAAAACGCCCCCTTGCTGTGAGTGACAGGTGATTTACATATCTCGTGCACTAGCCTGAGACAGGTTATCATCAGATCACTGGATGTTCTACTCTGCCCAGCTCTGACTACATACATGTCCCCTAAATCACTTGTCTGTCTATAGTCTGCTGACTGTTCACTGCATCCCATGATGAGAAACATCCAGTCAAAACACAGTAAAGCTGGGAGAGCTGAGGGGAGGGGAGGGGAGGGGGATGTGAATTGTGAATGTTTTGCACAGGATGGGCCTGTCTCAGGCTAGTGCATGATAAGTAAATCACCTGTCACTCACAGCAAGGGGCCTTTTTGACAAAGTTTTCAAGACTTTGTCAAGATTTCTCTAACTGAACAATAAAAGAGGATTGCTCAGGCCTCGAGTAAATCTGTGTGGCAAGACTTAGCTCAAATGAAAGGAAATCGTATTCTCTACATTATGACATAAAAAAAAAATGTTGGGTTTACATCCACTTTAAGTAGTAAATTGTATTTGCCCAGTTATTTGCCCAGAGTAAGTATGCACATCAGGAATTTTGACTTTACTTGCTGCATGCTTGCTTCTGGTCAGTGACTCAAAGGATTACAATCTTAGGATGAGCCAGCATTTTTAGAAGGAAATTGGTAATGGCTGGCCTATATTCCTTTAATAAATAGCAGTTAGTAGAGAGTGTCATTTTCAAAGTTAATTTGAGTCAAAGCCTACAATCATGTGTAAGCCAAAATCATGTTTTCTTTAAATTGCCTTGCCTATGATTGGGTATTCTTTGCAAAGTGAATGTTTTCTACTCTTTTAGAAAATCAACCTCAATGTGTGTTTTTCAACCTTGAAGTGATTGTAAAGGTTTTTTGTTTATATATATATATATATATATATATATATATATATATATTTATACACTATTATATCAAAATTATTGGGAAACATGCCTTTACACGCACAGGAACTTTAATGGCATCCCAGTCCTAGTTCGTAGGGTTCAACATTGAGATGTCCCACCCTTTGCAGCTATAACAGCTTTAACTCTTCTGGGAAGGCTTTTCACAAGGATTAGGAGTGTGTCTGTGGGAATGTTTGACCATTCTTCCAGAAGCAAATTTATGAGGTCAGGCACCGATGTGGACGAGAAGGCCTGGCTTGCATTCTGCACCCTAATGCCCCGTACACACGGTCGGAAATTCCGACCACAAAATCCGTCAGAATTTTTCTGACGGATTTTGTCCGACACTGGTGTTGCATACACACGGTCGGACAAAGTTGTCGGAAAATCCGATCATTCTGAACGTGGTGACGTTCGTTGCGTCCGACGGAACTACGTAGAGGCTAGTAGCCAATAGGTTTGGTCTCCTAATTTGATCTGAGCATGCGTGGCACTTTGTCCGTCGGAATTCTCTACACACGATTGGAAAAAGTCTGATCGGATTTTGTTGTCGGAAAATTTGAGAGCAGGATCTCAAATTTTTTCCGTCGGAGATTCCGACCGTAAAAGTCAGATGGAGCCCACACACGGTCGGATTTTCCGACAACATGGTCCAATCGGACATTTTCATCCCAAAGGTGTTCTATCGGGCTGAGGTCAGGATTATGTGCAGTCCAGTCAAGTTCCTCCATCCCAAACTTGCTCATCCATGTCTTTATGGACCTTGCTTTGTGCACTGGTCTAAATCATTTGGCGAGGAGGGATTATGGTGTAGGGTTGTTTATCAGGGGTTGGGCTTGGCCCCTTACTTCCAGTGAAGGGAACTCTTAAGGCGTCAGCATACCAAGACATTTTGGACAATTTCATGCTTCCAAGCTGCTTGCTTTTAAAAACTAACGTTTTTTCGGGAGCAGTCATTTTAATGATGCATAAAGTGAAAAAAAAAAAGTTAAATATTCCTTTAAATATGGTACCTGGGGGTGTCTAAAGTATGCCTGTGAAGTGGCATGTGTTTCCCGTGTTTAGAACTGTCCCTGCACAAAATGACAAAAGAAAAAAAATCCAAGCTCCCCTGACCCTGTCCTGGTGCCGTAGTAGCAAAGGTACTCATTGATGGCCCTCTGCTGCGTGTGCAATCGCTGCAGCATGGCCAACGTTGAGTTCCACCTGGTGGGCATGTCACATATTAGGCGGTTCTTGGGCAGGTTCAACTCCTTTTGCAGCTCAGCCAGCCGAGCACTGGCATTATACGATCGGCGGAAATGCACACAGACTTTCCTGGCCTGCCTCAGGACATCCTGTAAGCCTGGGTACCTGCTCAAGAACCGCTGCACCACCAGGTTGAGGACGTGAGCCACACAGGGCACATGGGTCAGCTACCCCTGTCGCAGGGCGGAGAGGAGGTTGGTGCCATTGTCAGAAACCACCATTCCTGGCTTAAGCTGGCGTGGCGTCAACCACCTCTCGGGCCTGCCCCTGCAGAGCTGCCAGAACCTCTGCCCCAGTGTGGCTCCTGTCCCCCAAACACACCAGCGCAAGCACGGCATGGCATCTTTTTGCCTGCGTACTCGCGTAGCCCCTTGTACGCCTACGGAGCACCGCTGGTTCCGAGGACAGAGCACTCGAAGAGGCCATGGAGGAAGAAGAAGAGGAGGGGGTGGAGGAGAGAGGTGTGTCACAACCAGTAGTAGCATTTTGGAGGCGTGGTGACGGAACAACCTCCAACACTACTGCACCTTGTCCTGCATCCCTCCCAGCTGTCAATAGAGTGACCCAATGGGCCGTGAAAGACAGATAACGTCCCTGTCCATGCCTGCTGGACCATGAGTCAGCGGTAATATGCACCTTACCGCTGACCGCCCTGTCCAGCGAGGCATGGACATTGCCTTCCACATGCCGGTAGAGAGCCGGAATCGCCTTCCGTGAGAAAAAGTGGCGTTTGGGAACCTGCCACTGAGGAACTGCACATTGAACAAACTCACGGAAGGGGGCCGAGTCTACCAACTGAAAAGGCAGCAGTTAAAGTGCTAGCAATTTAGCCAAGCTACAATTTGCCTGCTACAATCGGACGTCGGTGTACTGCAAGTACTTGGTTGTGACACACCTAATTCTACACCTTCAGTCCTCTCAGAGCAGCTTTCAGAGAGGACTGAAGATATAGTGGGTTGGAGATCCCAGCTGATGAGGAGCAAGGAGAGGTCCGCTTTGTTCTTTGGTGTGGGTCTTTAATGTGCGCTTGCCAACGAGCTGCATGGCAGGTCGACATATGTCTGGTCATGCTTGTGGTGCCCAAGCGGCTGATGTTTTGGCCACGCGAGATACGCTTGAGACAAATATTGCAAATAGCAGTGGTGCGATCTGATGTACTCATCTCAAAAAAGGACCAACACCAAAGAACTTTTGTGATAATGTGCAGAGGCAGCGCCCTGCACAGGCAGGGCTCTGCGGTGTGATTCAGTTGGTGTGCTGGCCTCTAGCTGGCCTCCGGAGGGCATCCTGCCTCGTTGGACATGTGCCGCCGCCTCCTCCTCCTCCTCCTCTCTCCCTTCAGGCACCCACGTGGAGTCAGTGACCTCATCATCCCCTCCCTCTTCACCACTAGAGCAAACCTGGCAGTAAGCAGCAGCTGGTGGAACATGACTGCCAGATTGCTGTCCTTCAGCATCCCCTCTCTCTGCGCGCACACTACTGCCTTCCTCAAGCTGGGTATCATCATCCGAGCCTTCAAATCGTTGGGCATCCTCCTGGAGCATGTACCCAACACTGTGCTAAAACAGTTCGGGGGACTCCTCAGGAGGACATGGTGGGTCTAGGGAAGGGGTGCCATTGAGTACACGTTGGCAGCTGCTCTGCCAGTACCCTGAGCCTGGGTGAGAGAGGATGAGGAGGATAAGGAGTGCTTGGTCATCCATTCTACCAAGCCTTTGGCATGATGCGGCTCAACATGTCCAGCTGCCGAAAACAAGGACAAGCGTGTCCCATGGCCACGTGCTGATGACGATGCACGACCACGTCCACGACCAGCACTGTTGTCTCTAGAAACAGAGCCTGCTTGCCCTGTGTTCTTGCCCGGGACTGTCTGCCTCTCCTTGGTGGTCTTCCAGGCATTGTAGTGGGTAGTGTATATTGTGCTGGAGTCACACAGCACACACACTAACTCCTGCAGATGGATGCCTTAGATGACAGCAACAGGGCCTTATGGCAGATAGAGGCTGCCTTAGATGACAAGAACTGGGCTGACACACACACACTAGCTCCTATGTGTGCTGACACACACACACTAGCTCCTATGTGTGCTGACACACACACTAGCTCCTATGTGTGCTGACACACACACTAGCTCCTATGTGTGCTGACACACACACACACACACACTAGCTCCTATGTGTGCTGACACACACACACACACTAGCTCCTATGTGTGCTGACACACACACACTAGCTCCTATGTGTGCTGACACACACACTAGCTCCTATGTGTGCTGACACACACACACACACACACACACACTAGCTCCTATGTGTGCTGACACACACACAGAAGCTCCTATGTGTGCTGACACACACACTAGCTCCTATGTGTGCTGACACACACACACACACTAGCTCCTATGTGTGCTGACACACACACACTAGCTCCTATGTGTGCTGACACACACACACACTAGCTCCTATGTGTGCTGAGTCTGACACACACACACTAGCTCCTATGTGCGCTGACACACACACTAGCTCCTATGTGTGCTGACACACACACACACACACTAGCTCCTATGTGTGCTGACACACACACACTAGCTCCTATGTGTGCTGACACACACACTAGCTCCTATGTGTGCTGACACACATACACACACTAGCTCCTATGTGTGCTGACACACACACTAGCTCCTATGTGTGCTGACACACACACTAGCTCCTATGTGTGCTGACACACACACACACACTAGCTCCTATGTGTGCTGACACACACACTAGCTCCTATGTGTGCTGACACACACACACACACTAGCTCCTATGTGTGCTGAGTCTGACACACACACACTAGCTCCTATGTGTGCTGACACACACACACACTAGCTCCTATAAATCCCTGCCTGCCTGCCTGGGATGGGACAGAAGGTTGGGACAGAAAGTTAGGGTGCAATGCTGTACTAACAGCACTGCAATTGGTGCTACTGCAATGCTGTACTAACAGCACGCACACACCAGACTAATCCCCAGCAGCAGATAATGTCACACTCAGCAGTGCAATCAGCAGAAATGATCAGTGTTGAATGAATCAGCAATGGTTTAGCAATGAATGAATCAATCAGCAGACTGCCTATTCACTCTATCAAAGCCGAAACACATGTGCACTGGGCCGACGGCGCGGCGGCCTTTTATACAGTGGGGCGTGTTCTAAAGCCCCTGAGCTTTAATTGACTACAGGCGTCCTGCCTGTATATACAGTATCTCACAAAAGTGAGTACACCGCTCACATTTTTGTAAATATTTTTTGATTATATCTTTTCATGTGACAACACTGAAGAAATGACACTTTGCTACAATGTAAAGTAGTGAGTGTACAGCTTGTATAACAGTGTAAATTTACTGTCTCCTTAAAATAACACAACAAACACAGCCATTAATGTCTAAACCGCTGGCAACAAAAGTGAGTACACCCCTAAGTGAAAATGTCCAAATTGGGCCCAAAGTCTCAATATTTTGTGTGGCCACCATTATTTTCCAGCACTGCCTTAACCCTCTTGGGCATGGAGTTCACCAGAGCTTCACAGGTTGCCACTGGAGTCCTCTTCCACTCCTCCATGATGACATCACGGAGCTGGTTGATGTTAGAGACCTTGCGCTCCTCCACCTTCCGTTTGAAGATGCCCAGCAGATGCTCTATAGGGTTTAGTTCTGGAGACATGCTTGGCCAGTCCATCACCTTTACCCTCAGTTGTTTTAGCAAGCCAGTGGTCATCTTGGGTGTTTGGGGTCATTATCATGTTGGAATACTGCCCTGCGGCCCAGTCTCCAAAGAGAGGGGATCTGCTTAAGTATGTCAAAGTACATGTTGGCATTCATGGTTCCCTCAATGAACTGTAGCTCCCCAGTTCCGGCAGCACTTATGCAGCCCCAGACCATGACACTCCCACCACCATGCTTGACTGTAGGCAAGACACACTTGTCTTTATCCTCCTTACCTGGTTGTCGCCACATACGCTTCACACCATCTGAACCAAATAAGTTTATCTTGGTCTCATCACAGGACATGGTTCTAGTAATCCATGTCCTTAGTCTGCTTGACTTCAGCAAACTGTTTGCAGGCTTTTTTGTGCATCATCTTTAGAAGAGGCTTCCTTCTGGGGCCACAGCCATGCAGACCAATTTGATGCAGTGTGTGGCGAATGGTCTGAGCACTGACAGGCTGACCCCACCCCCCTTCAACCTCTGCAGCAATGCTGGCAGCACTCATACATCTAATTCCCAAAGAAAACCTATGAATATGACGCTGAGCACATGCATTCAACTCCTTTGGTCGACCATGGCGAGGCCTGTTCTAAGTGGAACCTGCCCTGTTAAACCGCTGTATGGTCTTGGCCACCGTGCTGCAGCTCAGTTTCAGGGTCTTGGCAATCTTCTTATAGCCTAGGCCATCTTTATGTAGAGCAACAATTCTTTTTTTCAGATCCTCAGAGAGTTCTTTGCCATGAGGTGTCATGTTGAACTTCAAGTGACCAGTATGAGAGAGTGAGAGCGATAACACCAAATTTAACACACCTGCTCCACATTCACACCTGAGACCTTGTAACACTAACGAGTCACATGACACCGGGGAGAGAAAATGGCTAATTGGGCCCAATTTGGACATTTTCACTTAGGGGTGTACTCACTTTTGTTGCCAGTGGTTTAGACATTAATGGCTGTGTGTTGAGTTATTTTGAGGGGACAGGACATTTACACTGTTATACAAGCTGTACACTCACTACTTTACATTGTAGCAAAGTGTAATTTCTTCAGTGTTGTCACATGAAAAGATAGAATAAAATATTTACAAAAATATGTGAGGGGTGTACTCACTTTTGTGAGATACTGTATATGTTATGCTTACCTGCTCTGTGCAACTTTACCATTCCCCCTTCAGTTCTCTCGGTTTCTCCTCTCTTCTCGATGCTTCCTCATGCGGGCTCGATCCTGAGTCGGGCTGCATGCGTCTATTGACACACCCAGTGTTGCTTGGCCCCTTGCCTCACTCCCTCCTCACAGGGTTTGACTGACAACATCAGAAGCCATTGGATCTCACTGCTGCCTCTGAGTCCTGTGAGGAAAGAAATAGCATCGCTACAGCCCGCATGCAAATTGCTGAATCAAGATCTGCCTCAGAAAAGTATAAGGGGGACTGCGGGGGAGCTGAACATGGAATTTTTTTTCCCTTCACCCCTTCAAGCCTAAGGGTAAAACAAATCCTAAGGCCTAAGCACAATTTTGCAACGTTGACATGTGTTAGTAAAACCGTACGTATCATCACAACTACATTATGCATCCAGGTGGATTATACCACATGTTTTTCAGACAAATTGGGCTTTCATTTGGTGGTAAATGATAATGGATATATCCTGATTTGTTTGTTATTATTAAAGGAAAAATTGTTAAAAAAAAAAATAGCTGTATATTTCTTCCTAACACCATATCCTTCCACCAAAGAACAACCCAAATTAAATTCTCCTCTTGATGATCACAGTGATACCACATACAGTGCCTTGCAAAAGTATTCATCCCCTTGGCTTTTTACCTACTTTGTTACATTACAGCCTTTAGTTCAATGTTTTTTTGAATCTGAATTATATGTGATGGATCACAATAATCTAAGTTGAAGTAAAATTAGAAAAATATATACATAAAACAATTTTTCAGAAATAAAAAACTGATAATTGGCATGTTGGTATGTATTCACCCCCTTTGTTATGAAGCCCATAAAAAGCTCTGGTCCAACCAATTACCTTCAGAAGTCACATAATTAGTGAAATGATGTCCACCTGTGCAATCTAATGCCCCATACACACGGTCGGAAAATCCGACCACAAAATCCATCGGATTTTTTCCGACGGATTTTGTCCGACACTGGTGTTGCATACACACGGTCGGACAAAGTTGTCGGAAAATCCGATCATTCTGAACGTGGTGACGTTTGTTGCCTACGACGGGACTACGTAGAGGCTAGTAGCCAATAGCTTTGGTCTTGTAATGTGATCTGAGCATGCGTGGCACTTTGTCCGTCGGAATTCGCTACACATGATCGGAAAAAGTCCGATAGGACTTTGTTGTCCTAAAAATTTGAGGGCAGGAGATAAAACTTTGTCCGTCGGAAAATCCGACGGAAAAAGTCCGATGGAGCCTACACACGGTCGGAATTTCCGGCAACATTGTCCGATAGGATATTTTCCGTCGGAAAATCCGACCGTGTGTATGAGGCATTAGTGTCACATGATCTGTCATTACATATACACACCTTTTTTAAAGGCCCCAGAGGCTGCAACACCACTAACCAAACACTGCCATGAAGACCAAGGAACTCCCCAAACAAGTAAGGGACAATGTTGTTGAGAAGTACAAGTCGGGGTTAGGTTAAAAAAAAATATCCAAATCTTTGATGATCCCTAGGAGCACCATCAAATCTATCATAACCAAATAGAAAGAACATGGCACAACAGCAAACCTGCCAAGAGATGGCCTCACACCAAAACTCACGGACCGGGCAAGGAGGCCATTAAAAAGGGGCACGTTTTGAGTTTGCGAAAAGGCATGCTGGAGACTCCCAAAATGTATGGAACAAGGTGCTCTGGTCTGATGAGACTAAAATTTAACTTTTTGACCATCAAAGAAAAAAGTATGTCTCGCGCAAACCCAACACATCACCCAAAGAATACCATGTTTTTCAGCAGTCGGGACTGGGAAGCTTGTCAGAGTTGAGGGAAAGATGGATGGTGCTAAATACAGGGATATTCTTGAGCAAAACCTGTACCACTGTGTGTGATTTAAGGCTAGGATGGAGGTTCACCTTCCAGCAGGACAATGACCCCAAACACACTGCTAAAGCAACACTTGAGTGGTTTGAGGGGAAACATGTAAATGTGTTGGAATGGCCTAGTCAAAGCCCAGACCTCAATCCAATAGAAAATATGTGGCCAGACTTAAAGATTGCTGTTCACAAATGCAAACCATCCAATTTAAAGGATCTGGAGCAGTTTTGCAAGGAGGAATGGGCAAAAATCCCAGTGGTAATATGTGGCAAGCTCATAGAGACTTATCCAAAGCGACTTGGAGCTGTGATCGCTGCAAAAAGTGGCTCTACAAAGTATTGACTTTAGGGGGGTGAATAGTTATGCACATTTACTTTTTCTGTTATTTTGTCCTATTTGTTGTATGCTGCACAATAAAAAAAAAAAAAAAACACCTTCAAAGTTGTGGGCATGTTCTGTAAATTAAATGATGCAAATCCTCAAGGCAACAAAACACAAAAAATGCCAAGGCGGTAAATACTTTTGCAAGGCACTGTATGTGTATGTTAGTTGTTGTTTGTTCCAGTAGTACAGTCCAAAAACAATAATGCACATTTTGCTTTTAACTGCTTTTAGTTAACACACTGACACTGATACTAATTAAATAAAACAAAAACATTTCCAAAAAAAAAACTGATCCTGGCACATTCACAGAGAGAAAACACATGGGTGGGCTTCTCAGTTGGGGGTCCTGATCGTTAGTAGGGGCCTGGGGCTCTCTCCATGAGACCCCGGTCTCTGTATGTACTGTATGTACAGAATTCCTAATGTGGCTGCAAAAAATTTAATACACTATTAAGATGTTAGTGGTAAAAGAGCCCCATTGCAATCATTGGGTCATTGCCTTTTCTGAGCACTCATTGTACCCCAGTGTTTGAAGAGTTTACTTTAACACCTTTGTGTAGATCAAGGAATACCTCTGCAGCCTTTCTCAATCCACATACTTGACATCCCGCTACATCCCACTACTTCTTATGACCTTGATTAGAATCTGTAAAGCTATGAACAAGAAGCTGTGAATGCTAAGAAATGGGTAATAGGTCATATTTTATTGCCTTCAACTGAGGATTTCTTCACCATTCACCATACACAATTGTCAAATATGCCTGTGGGCTTCAGTCACCCGTACATGCAGTGCCAGATGACCTCCATTCATTCAGCAGTGAAAGGAACTCAGCTCAAATGGTCACCAATTAAAGTCTATACACACAATTTCCAAAGCTGAGGGATCGCATCAACCCGTTTTCAAAAGAACTACCCTTTAGGGCAACCACTAAAAGTTCAGTGATTTGGAGTTAACAGATTAGTATCTTTTTTACATTTTTTTTTCTTATTTAAAACACTGAGACTGAGTATCTGATTGACATACACTATATTACCAAAGTATTGGGATGCATGCCTTTACGCAAAAAATGAACTTTAAAGTGGAGTTCCACCCAAAAATGAAACTTCCACTTTTTGGAATCCTCCCCCCCTCCGGTGTCACATTTGGCACCTTTCAGGGGGGAGGAGGGAGCAGATACCTAATACAGGTATTTGCTCCCACTTCCTGGCATAGATCACCACGGTGATCGCGGTGACCTACGCCACTTCCGGCGCCTACTCTGTCCTCCCCCGCTGTCTTCTCGGAGAAACACAGGTTCCAGAAGACAGCAGGGACCAGTGAGGATGCGCAGGGGTTGTGCAGGGGTCGCCGCTGGCGGCGCGCTCGCGACTCGGTCGGGAGCTCCGTGACCACGGCCGCGGGACCAGCGGACCCGATTGCCACTGGTGTCCCACGATTGGGTCACAGAGCTGAAGAACGGGGAGAGGTCTGTGTAAACAAACCTCTCCCTGCGCTTCCTACACTGCCTGTCATTGATCTGCTGATGAAGGCTTCCTGGGTGGTCTTAACTTGAGGCATGCTCTCTGGAACTGGATGATGAGAGGATCCTGTGCCCACCTAACCCCGGTCAGGGCGGATAGTGCTAAGACCTGCACCTTCAGAGTGCTGGAGCCGAGGCCCTTGTCCAGCCCCGATTGCAGGAACTCTAAGACCTGGGATGTCAGTAGGGAGGATGGATCCCAGCCTTCCTGATGGGCGAAAGAAACGAACTTCTCCCTCCGGTAGGTAGTGTTCGGTGGGTTTTCTGGCCTGGAGCAGTGTATTGATTACCCTCTGGGAGCAGCCCTGGTCTAGATATCTAGCCCTCTCAGTTTCCAGGCCATCAGGTGCAGCTTCCCCGGGGGTTGGGAAGAGCAATCGTCTGACCTCGTAAAGAGGACTTGTTTTCCTCTCAAAAGAGGACTGAAAGCTAGAAGGGCCTGGAATGCTGCCTCATCTCCAACACATTGGAGACAAAGGTCCCGTGCTCTGAACGGCCAGCGGCCCTGTACTGCATGCTGAAGGTAGTGAGCCCCCCATCCTTCCAGACTGGCGTCTGATGTAACGACTTCCAGAGGGGGAGAGACAATGTGTCTGTACCTGTTCAGATTGTGGGGACGGGTCCACCACTCTAGAGATCGCTGGACTTCCCGAGTGATATGTATTAACTGGGACATGGATGAGCCGTCCCATTGGAGAAGGAACGAGATCTGGAGGGGTCTCGCATTCCACTGCGCCCACTGGACCATCGGGATGGTAGCTGACAGGGAGCCTAGGAGGCTGAGGCACACTCTGGCTGGTAAGGGAGATGTTGAGATTGCCTTCCTCACTTTCCTGTCCAGAGGAGGAACCTTCTCTGGGGGTAGCTCTTCCTCCAGTTGATGAGCCATCCCAGGCCCTGTAGCGTGGAGACTAGGATCTCCCTGTGCTGTATGAGGGACTCCTGACTGTTCGAGAGGAGGAGGATATCGTCCAGATAGTGATGGACCCTTAGACCTCTTTCCCTCAGGGAAGCAATGACCGGGAGAAGGACCTTCGTAAATGTCCTGGGGGCAGTGGAGATTCCGAACGGGAGGCTCCGGAACTGATAATGGTGGTGGTCTATTGCCGGATGGACAGCCACGCCCCCTACTGCTGTTCCCTGTCAAAAAAAACACAACACGTCAAAAAAAAACACAACACGTCACACTTAGCCCCTCCCCGCCCCCTAGTGGTTAACTCCTTCACTGCCAGTGTCATTTACATAGAAATCAGTGCATTTAAATAGCACTGATTTCTATCAAAAGAGGACATGAAAAAGCTAGAAGGCTCTGGAATGCTGCCCTCATCTCCAAACATTGGAGACAAGGTCTTAATGACAATGGTCCCTTCTCTGGGGGTAGCGGGGGAGTTTTGCCCCTTGTCTAGAAGGGACTCCCAGGAAGACCATCCTCTGGGTGGGACTGAGCGTTGCTCTTCCTCCAGTTGATGAGCCATCCCAGGCCTGTAGCGTGTGGAGACTAGGGTTCTCCCTGTGCTGTATGAGGGACCCTGACTGTTCGAGAGGAGGAGGAATATCGTCCAGATAGTGATGGACCTTAGACCTCTTTCCCTCAGGGAAGCAATGACCGGGAGAAGGACCTTCGTAAATTCCTGGGGGCAGTGGAGATCCGAACGGGAGGGCTCCGGAACTGATAATGGTGGTGGGTCTATTGAGAACCGGAGGAACTTCTGAAAAGGCTACATGTATGGGGATATGCAGGTAGGCATCTTGTTGGGTCCCAAAAATGTGTCAAAAATGTCCGATGTGTTCGCCATAATGCCGCAGTCACAATAAAAATCCCTGATCGCTGCCATTACTAGTAAAAAAATAAATATTAATAAAAATGCTATAAAACCATCCCCTATTTTGTAAACGTTATAACTTTTGCGCACCAAAAATATGTAGAAGAATACGTATCGGCCTAAACTGAGGAAAAAATATGTTTTTTTTTATATTTTTTTGGGGATATTTATTATAGCAAAAAGTAAAAAATATTGCATTTTTTTCAAAATTGTCACTCTGTTTTTGTTCATAGCGCAAAAAATAAAAAATGCAGAGGCGATCAAATACCACCAAAAGAAAGCTCTATTTGTGGGGAAAAAAGGACGCCAATTTTGTTTGGGAGCCACGTGGCACGACCGCGCAATTGTCAGTTAAAGCGACGCAGTGCCGAATCGCAAAAAGGGGCCTGGTCCTTTGGCTGCAAATTGGTCCGGGCTGAAGTGGTTAAGAGTTCCTTCCACTAGAACTAAGAGGCCAACCCCAACCCTAGAAAAACAACCCCACACCATAATCTCCCCTCCACCAAATGATTTGGACCAGTGCACAAAGCAAGGTCCATAAAGACATGGATGAGTGAGTTTGGGGTGGAGGAACTTGACTGGCCTGCACAGTCACTATGGGATAAATTAGAGCCTGCGAGCCAGGTCTTCTTGTCCACATCAGTACTTGACCTCATAAAATGCACTTCTGGAAGAATGGTCAAACATTTCCATAGACACACTCCTAAATCTTGTGGACAGCCTTCCCAGAAGAGTTGAAGCTGTTATAGCTGAAAAGGGTGGGCCAACTCAATATTGAACCCTACGGACTAATACTGGAGTGCCATTAAAGTTCATGTGCGTGTAAAGGCAAGCATCCCAATACTTTTGGTAATATAGTGTAGATGTGATCTGGCAGTTAGATACTAAATGACTGAGAAGGTAAATTTAGTCATGCAGTGATAGGATCTGTGAATGTATGTGGTCAATATGCAGCATATTGCTTTCCTCCGCACACTCTGTGTATTGAAGATAATGGCTGTATGTGGACCCGGAAAAATTAAAACAAATATTGGCTAAGATGACAATGGTATAGAATGCAGACTATAGGTGTGCGCAGCCATTTGCATTAGGGTGTGCATCCTAAAGCTCAAACACACGTTTGTGTGTCTACATTTATATAACCCTGGCACATTGATCTCCCTGCCAGCACAGTGAAAGATAAGTGAGTAAACTATTTTCTTATGGCAGAGATGGTAAGAGGGATATCTTTCCCATCTTCCTGCCGGCAAACAGATCGATAATGTGAATACACATGGGGTGATTAGGATGTGCCCAAGCACACCTGGCTTACCCTGTGCGCACGCCTAGACAGAGGGAGATAGAGATCAGCTTTGCATTACCAGTGGACTCCAGTTCAAGTGATAAGTATATCCCAAACACTTTATCTCTCAGGTCCTACATGTAGCATACATATTAGTTGGAAGATTTATCAAAGTCCATGGGGAATTTTCTAGTATCAAGGTTAGAGCGCATGGTGAGGCTGATTTACTAGAGGAGTTGAGAATCTTCTCTAAATTAATTGTAGCTGTGCTCACTTTGAATATTCAGTCATGTGCAGATGAAATACATAAATGGATATTTGCTTTTCACATGATTGGATAGTTAAAGTACATTTTACAAATTTTTTTTAAGTTAATATTTTCAACTCCTTTAGTAAATCAGCCTCACCAAGTCCAGTTGAAGACCTGGAAAAGGAAAAACTCTAGGCAGGACAATCACTGAAGTGGGATCATAGACATACGATTTACAAATCTAGCTTTTTTTAAATCTAACATTCCATATGATCTTTGGAAAAGCACTCAACATTTTTTGATGAAAAGAGGATTTGTTTTACTGCCAGGTCAGCATTCGACTTCTGCGATGTGTCCTTCACTGTGTCATTAGTCAAGGAAACTTTTCAGGAGACACAAAATTAGACTAGATAAGGCTCCCATGCAGATCTTCCTAACAGTGTTCAACAGATCTTGAACGATTTGGCAGTGGACCTCTTGGACAAATTGTGTAAAGTTCTGAGTGATGCCGCGTACACACGATTGGACTATCCAGCGGACTTAGTCCGGCGGACAATCCGCTTGTCTGTGTGGTAGTCCGCCGGAAAAGTCCGGTCTTGTGTGGGCGTGTGTGAACAAGTCCGCTCGTTCTGAAAGTCCAGCGGACCTCCGCTGGAAAGTCCGGCGGATTGTCTGCTGGATAGTCTGATCGTGTGTAAGCGGCATTAAAGATAATCCATCAGTTTCAGTTTGGGAAGTGCATAGCTCCTATTATGTTGTTTTCTGAGCTGCACAATCTCTTCTGCTATCCTCTGCCCTGGATGGAGGTACGTATAGCTACTTATTCATAATGCACCCTTCTATATTGTAACAAGGATTGATTGGCAGACGCAAAGCAGTCAGTGTTTTTTTTTTCTGAGTGAATCATAAATTTATAACCATGTCAATTAATACATTTTTGTCAATTGGCAATGTAACAGATAACCCAGTTATACTCAGCCCCCCACCGTGCTCTTTTACACCATTGGAGCTGGCAAAAAATACACAGTGCTTCTGGGTTTTGGGAGGGCATATGATATCCTCCCAACATGTGTTGTTTTTAGGTGGGATTTAGTCATCATGACATTATAGTAGATGGGTATTTGGTTGTATGTTTGCTTAGGTATACACTATATAACCAAAAGTATTGGGACTTGCCTTTACACACACATGAACTTTAATGGCATCCCAGTCTTAGTTCGTAGGGTTCAATATTGGGTTGGCCCACATTTTGCAGCTATACCAGCTTCAACTCTTCTGGGAAGGCTGTCCACAAGGTATAGGAATGTGTCTTTGGGAATGTTTGACCATTTTTCCAGAAACACATTTGTGAGGTCAGGCACTGATGTGGATGAGAAGCCCTGGCTCGCAGTTTCTGCTTTAATTCATCCCAAAGGTGTTCTATCAGGTTGAGATCAGGACTCTGTGCAGTCCAGTCAAGTTCCTCCACCCTAAACTCTCTCATTCACTTATTCTTTATGGATCTTGCTTTGTGCACTAGTGCACAGTCATGTTGGAACAGGAAGGAGCCATCCCCAAAGTGTGCCGACAAAGTTGGGAGCATGAAATTGTCCAAAATGTCTTGCTATGCTGATGCCTTAAGAGTTCCCTTCACTGGAACTAAAGGGCCAAGCCCAATCCCCTGATAAGTAACCCTACATCATAATCTCACCTCCACCAAATGATTTGGACCAGTGCACAAAGCAAGGTCCATAAAGACATGGATGAGAGAGTTTGGGGTGGAGGAACTTGACTGGACTGCACAGAATCCTGACCTCAGCTCGATAGAATGCCTTTGGGATGAATTAGAATGCAGAATGCAAGCCAGGCCTTCTGGAAGAATGGTCAAACATTCACAAACTCCTAAACCTTGTAGACAGCCTTCCCAGAAGTGTTGAAGCTGTTATAGCTGCAAAGGGTGGGCCAACTCAATGTTGAATCCTACGGACTAAGACTGGGATGCCATTAAAGTTTATATGCGTGTGGTGGCAGGCATCCCAATACTTTTGGTGATATAGTGTATATACTGATAAAAGGCAATATTAAAAGACCGGGTAAAACACAAATCATAAAAGACAGGCGTTTGTCCCTTTAAAATATTGCAGCAGCGCTAAAGATACAGTCTTTTTGTGTTAAAAAAGTTCATTAAACAGCATGGTAACCCAAAATAAAGTTCATAATGGTGCAGTGAGCCTGAAATCGCAAAATTAGAGTGATCCACCTTCCACCGGATATCCAAAATTTTCACCGCGTGCAGCACACACTCCCCTTTGGGGATGCACTCACCAGAAATATGAGAAAAATGGGCATTTAAATCATAAGCCAAAGGACTCTGCTACCGCCTCAGCACGGTCACCACTTCACCTTCTGCAAGCCTTAGAAAGGATCCACTCCAACCCAGCATACATATGAAGAGAAATAATGGTGCAGATAGCGTAGTACAGTTTGGCAAAATTCCACTTTATTTGTAATATCCAATCCCCCCCCTTATTAAAATCTGCGTACCAAAAAACAGATAGTAATCAGCTTTATAAAAATTGCACTCTGCCTGTTAGTCCCGTCCGTCCGCCGGAAATCGGGCTCCAAATCGATGTGTAGAGCGGTGTCAGCCTCTACTTCCTGGTCGTTTGGTGGCTGGAGCGCACAATGGAACGCATGCGTCACTTCCTGCGAGGTCACGACCCTGACGCGTTTCGTCACTTCCGGACGTCGTCTGACACCCTCAGACGACGTCCGGAAGTGACGAAACGCGTCAGGGTCGTGACCTCGCAGGAAGTGACGCATGCGTTCCATTGTGCGCTCCAGCCACCAAACGACCAGGAAGTAGAGGCTGACACCGCTCTACACATCGATTTGGAGCCCGATTTCCGGCGGACGGACGGGACTAACAGGCAGAGTGCAATTTTTATAAAGCTGATTACTATCTGTTTTTTGGTACGCAGATTTTAATAAGGGGGGGGATTGGATATTACAAATAAAGTGGAATTTTGCCAAACTGTACTACGCTATCTGCACCATTATTTCTCTTCATATGTATGCTGGGTTGGAGTGGATCCTTTCTAAGGCTTGCAGAAGGTGAAGTGGTGACCGTGCTGAGGCGGTAGCAGAGTCCTTTGGCTTATGATTTAAATGCCCATTTTTCTCATATTTCTGGTGAGTGCATCCCCAAAGGGGAGTGTGTGCTGCACGCGGTGAAAATTTTGGATATCCGGTGGAAGGTGGATCACTCTAATTTTGCGATTTCAGGCTCACTG
The DNA here is from genome assembly GCA_028564925.1 of Lithobates sylvaticus. Classification (NCBI taxonomy): domain Eukaryota; kingdom Metazoa; phylum Chordata; class Amphibia; order Anura; family Ranidae; genus Lithobates; species Lithobates sylvaticus. The sequence goes on from CM053029.1 coordinate 222,503,165, forward strand.
CACCATTATGAACTTTATTTTGGGTTACCATGCTGTTTAATGAACTTTTTTAACACAAAAATACTGTATCTTTAGCGCTGCTGCAATATTTTAAAGGGACAAACGCCTGTCTTTTATGATTTGTGTTTTACCCGGTCTTTTAATATTGCCTTTTATCAATTGTATCGTATCTTATAGTGGCTGCTTTATCAATGCTTAATAGCGATATCAGGTATTGACACGTGTGTCTAGTATTTCTATAGTACGTTGAATCCAGGAGCGCGGAGAGATAGGCCCTTTGGACGGCAGATTTTGTGGCACTATCCTTTTCGATAGTGTATATACTATACATGCTTTATTGCATTGCTAGTTGTCGCTATGTGGCCTTGACAGTGAGGCCCTGTATGTCCCTGAAACTATGGCTTATGGGTACGCTATGGTTTGCAATGGAATGCTGGTGACATCTCATTGTTTCGGTATGAAGCTGTGGGCATTTCTGAGCAGGCTGCATTTGCGTACAGACTGTCCTGTTAATGCTCACACGTGGTACTATGCTTACATGATTGAAAGGGGTAAGCCAGTTATACTAACGCTGGGAGGACACGGCCAGATAATGCTGGGTGTCCCCAAAATAAGCAGGCTCTACCTGACATGCTGCAGCTCCTAATGTACATTGTGAGTAAAGCCAACCATACATGGATCAGAATTTAGCCAGTACAGCAGAGGCCAGACAAATTTCGATCCATGTATGGCCAGCATAATTCTGTACAATCTGCCTGTTGGATGAATGCAGCTCAATCAGCACCACCAGCTATAGCCAGCAGTGCTGATCAGATCAACCAAATAACATCTTGAATGTGTGAATAAGGGAATCAGGTCAGTTGGTTGAACAAAAAACAATGAATTATCTATGGGCTGCTTAAGGAATATCCGTGTACAACTGTTCAAGATTAGAGACTTGCCGGCCACCCTATAGCAGTTTTACTGCTACAGGGTGGCAGCTGTGCGGCGGATCAAGTATACTGTATATACAAGACCCTACACTTTCGGGTAGGGGACACAAATGTGCACCACAGGCAGCTCACTCCCGCTGTGATTACATGCAGAGAAAGCTGTTCGGCGGGTACAAGAGACCAGATGTCCATCTGCACCAGCCGATTATCAGGCAGAGACACGGAACTGCGGACTGCCTATGTAAACAAGGCAGATCACCTTTTTGACAGGGGGGAAGGGATGGAGTTTGTGTCCCTGGGAAGCAGGGAATAAATTCTATCTCTTACCCTAGTAAAAGCACCTCACACAGTTCAAATAAACACTGGTTAGGCACACATCGCTCCTGATGTTAACCCCTTCCCACCCAGTGTCATTAGTACAGTGATAGTGTATATTTCTTAGCACTGATCACTGTATTAGTGTCACTGGTTCCCAAAAAGTGTCAAAGGTGTCAGTGTTAGAGTGTCTGCCGCAATATCGCAGTCCCGCTAAAAGTTGCTGATCACCATCATTATTGGTAAAAAATACATAAATAAATAAAAATATCCCATAGTTTGTAGACGCTAAAACTTTTGCACAAACAATTTAATATACGCTTAGTGGGATTTTTTTTATCCAAAATATGTAGCAGAATACATTTTGACCTAACTGTATGAAGAAATTAGATTTTTTTTGATTTTTTCATTGGATATATTTTATAGCAGAAAGTAAAAAATACATATATATTTTTTCAAAATTGTCTGCCTTTTTTAAGTTTATAGCGCAAAAAATAAAAAATGCAGAGGTGATCAAATACCACCAAATGAAAGGGAAAAAAAATATATATTTTATTTGGGTACTGTGCCACACAATTGTCAGTTAAAATAACGCAGTGCCGTATCACAAAAAATGGCCTGGTCATGTGGTCAAGTGGTTAAAAGTAAGACTAAAGTTCAGTTTTCACTTCCTGTTCCTATCACACATATACAAGGAATGTGGCAGCTACAAGGACAGGAAGTCACAGGCAGCATGGTCAGACATTTTAACCCTTGCCCAATCTACTAAAAATGTGTTTTTGTTTTTGTCTGTTTCCCTGTTCAAATTACAAGAAAAGTCTAGCTATGCATAAAACTTAAGCTGGCCATTTCTATCAGTGGGACAAAAAACAAACTTTTGTTTAACTTCAAATATATATGTATAATAACCTAAACCTAAAATAATTAAGATAAAATATGTGTGAGAGAGGAGTTATCATAATGATAACCTTCCTTTGTTAAACAGAAAATGTATGTGTCGTGAAGCTGTGTACCAATAGGTTGAATACATATAATTGTCCTGTGGGCAAACGCTATTTTGTATACAGAATTGCCTATCATCATGTTTTGTTTTCTAAAACATAGTTCAGTAATTATAAGAACAACTTCATCATTGTTGTGCAGTCCTGTAAATTACAGCCTTACCGCTGATGATCTCTGCTAGTATTTCTGTGTTTTTTTACAATTACTTTTGTTTCTTAATGGTAATTGTGCTTTGTCATTATGATTTCTTTAGAGCTCAACCCACAGAGGAAGCTGGAGTATGGCCAAACAACCAGTTTGAAACCGAGAGACTTCAGGCGATGATTCTGGCATCCGCCAACGGTCAGTGCTCTATAAAAGCATATGGGAGAACAGCATGTTATATTTAATAATTGATATAGGCCTGCTATCTGTCAAATCCAAGCAAATCACGATTGTTAATTTAAAATAGATAAAGGACAGTGAAGGTGTAGCCAATAGTTGTTAAAATACAGATCAAACTTTTCGGTTGCAAGAATTTGAAAGATATTACATGCAAGGCCACTGTTAGTTATCATTGGGCACACGCTACATGACGGGGGCCCCCAACCCCTCTCTCTATAGGCCCTCTGGGTGAACTGATGCCCCAACCCAGGGAACATGATTACCACCAGGGAACCATAGTGGGGAACATAATCACAGTATGTATACCCTGTACATGAAGCCTGAAGCTGACGGCTGGCCAGGCCCTTCTGTTAAGTGACGGGGCCCAGGCCCCCTACAGGAGGCCCGGTGGTACCACCTTATCAGTGGCCCTGATTACATGATTAGTCATTTTACATAAAATTACATCTTCTCTTCTACCAAATGTTATAGCTCAGTCTATGAGGATGCAAAATGGAAACCATGCAAACACTTTTAGTGTATGGTATTTTTAATTCAGTACAGAGATCTGTGGACCTTATGTGCTCCTGTATGTGGTGCAGGCTTGGATTTTCCACAAGGAGCATAAAGGCACTGTTGTTATGTCCCACAGCATGTTTAGGACCTAGGAATAAAAAATCATCACCCCCCATATTTCCCCCTTTTTTTAGCTTATTAGTCAAAGCAAAGCATTTTTTGACAAACAGTCCACTACCTTCCGTTCTTGGGCTACAATCCTGGTGTTGGTTATAGTTGTCCTGCTTGATTTATAGAATGCACAGCCAAAATAAATGTATTCTCTGTTCTGAGAAAAACGCTATGTTTTATTTGCAAAATGGCTGCTGGCCAGACCCTTTAACTGTCTTATTACAGCTCAAAAGGATGTGTCATGTGGTGCCCATGCTACATCACTGGCTGTACCACCGTCACAATAATTGTTCCCAACCATAACTGAACCTCCCTGTCCCTGTTTCAGCTCTACAGCTGATCTGGTGATCACATTAGTGTTGCTAAAGCATCTTATAATGGCTCCTGATTATCTGAAAGAGGAGAAAGTGATAAAGGGATTCTTATGTAAGGGGTGATTGGAGGTACAGAGAATCACAGTAGGGAGCACTTAGAATGGACTCCTGTGTGAAGCAATGTGTAACACTCATAAGACAAAAACCCAACCTTTTTATTTTTTTACTTGCTAGTGTGTTGTTTCAAAGTTCCGCAACAGCTGGAGGGCCACAGGTTGAGCACCTATACCTTACAGCATGGGTGCTCAACTTGTGTCCCTCCAGCTGTTGCAGAACTACTAGCATCCTGCCTCAGCCTTTGGGAGTCAGCCTTGCAATACCTCATGGGACTTGTAGTTCTGCAACAGCTGGGGGGCCACAGGTTGAGCACCCATGCCTTAAAGGAAGCTTTCTTGTGTAGGTGGCAATACTGTCCATACACTTGGATACTCAGCAATGCATACATCTAAAATATAGTGTACAGTGTTTGAGATTTGAGCAACATGAATAGTGGTTTCTATAATAGATCTTTTACTTACTACAGTAGAGGGGAGCCTAATACTGGAGTGCTAAATTGCCCTCTGTGTGAATCATATACCTAAATGTAATATTCAGAATAGTAAAGTTACAAAAGCATTTCTGTAAATGGGACCAAATTGAAGTTGTTCAAGCCCATAAAATGACAGTCTTTAGAATAGTCAGCCAAAGCTTTTGGTGTAGCTGTGACCCCTGCAGATATATTTGGGTCATTGTTAAGTCTTTTTTTGCTTGTTTGTGATGTTTTATTGTGTACTAACATGCCATGGCTCAGATTGGAGATTTAATGTGTGGGTATGAACTAGGATTCAAAATAATCCTAGGCATATCAAATGCACAAGCCCACATTTGTGAGCAAATATTACTTTGCCCAATGCAGTAGTAATATTTATAAATTGACAACATAATTATAGACCTAAAAATTAGGAACTGAGTGCAGAATATGCACTTCAATGAATATTGCTAAATTGTTTAAACAGGGATAAATGAGACTAAGCATACAAAACAAACTCCCTGCAGCCCACAAGATACTCACAAATACAGCAGTTTTTCTGCTGAATGTCTGCTTTGAGATTAGATTTCAGTCTTGACTAGGTGTTCATTGATTATACACAATTGGAATTAATTATTCAAAGGGTCTGACATACTAAATATTTTTCTTGCCCCAGGCATTTTATTCCCTTTATTATTCAATATCATATTGTGGATCAGATGTGAATCTAGTTGGTGGCAAAAAAGGGGCTATTGACTACTTTTAGTGGTCAAATTATTTTGACTAAAGATGGGCAATGTACAGTATCTCACAAAAGTGAGTACACCCCTCACATTTTTGTAAATATTTCATTATATGTTTTCAACACTGAAGAAATTACACTTTGCTACAATGTAAAGTAGTGAGTGTACAGCTTGTATAACAGTGTAAATTTGCTGTCCCCTCAAAATAACTCAACACACAGCCATTAATGTCTAAACCACTGGCAACAAAGGTGAGTACACCCTAAGTGAAATTGTCCAAATTGGGCCCAATTAGACATTTTCCCTCCCTTTGGGAAATAGACATATGAGTACTGCCAGCATTCCTGCAGAGGTTGAAGGGTGGGGGGGGGGGGGGGGGTCAGCCTGTCAGCCCTCAGACCATACACTGCACACTGCATTAAATTGGTCTGCATGGCTGTCGTCCCAGAAGGAAGCCTCTTCTAAAGATGATGCACAAGAAAGCCTGCAAACAGTTTGCTGAAGACAAGCAGACTAAAGACATAGATTACTGGAACCATGTCCTGTGATCTGATGAGACCAAGATAAACTTATTTGGTTCAGATGGTGTCAAGCATGTGTGGTGGCAATCAGGTGAGGAGTACAAAGACAAGTGTGTCTTGCCTACAGTCAAGCATGGTGGTGGGAGTGTCATGGTCTGGGGCTGCATGAGTGCTGCCGACACTGGGGAGCTACAGTTCATTGAGGGAACCATGAATGCCAACATGTACTGTGACATACTGAAGCAGAGAATGATCCCCTCCCTTTGGAGACTGGGACGCAGGGCAGTATTCTAACATGATAACAACCCCAAACACACCTCCAAGACTACCACTGCCTTGCTAAAGAAGCTGAGGGTAAAGGTGATGGACTGACCAAGCATGTCTCCAGACCTTATCCCTGTTGAGCATCTGTTGGGCATCCTCAAATGGAAGGTGGAGGAGTGTAAGGTCTCTAACATCCGTGATGTCATCATGGAGGAGTGGAAGAGGACTCCAGTGGCAACCTGTGAAGCTCTGGTAAACTTCATGCCCAAGAGGGTTAAGGCAGTGCTGGAAAATAATGGTGGCCATACAAAATATTAACACTTTGAGCCCAATTTGGACATTTTCACTTAGGGGTATACTCACTTTTGTTGCCAGTGGTTTGGACATTTGAGGGTACAGCAAATTTACACTGTTATACAAGCTGTACACTCACTACTTTACATTGTAGCAAAGTGTCATTTCTTCAGTGTTGTCACATGAAAAGATATAATAAAATAGTCACAAAAACGTGAGGGGTGTACTCACTTTTGTGAGATACTGTATGTTTATTACTAAATATAAAAGAATGTATCCAACTTTACAGTCTTCTTAACAATCATCCTATAGTACTTGTGTGAACTACACCGTACCTTCAGCTTGCAGGCTGTGACCACAGTAGTGGGGTACTTGCAATGACACAACAGATGGCACTGTTTGAAAGTTCAAGGGGTATAAAAAATCACAGAACTTCAAGTAATTTCTTTTCACCTTTTTTTTCAAAGCATCTTGTCATAAAGGTAAATGACAGCCCTTCAGGACATGATTCTCTGTGTACATTAGGTTATGAATTTCCCAGGAAATAAAGTGCCTAAACAACATAGCAGGTTCACTAAGTATTATTTTATTGAAAGTTGCAGATTTAAAAATATTGACAATTGTCAATTTTTGATTAATTTTACTGACATGGTTACAGTTATATTTTGTGGTTCAAAGAAAAATAAATGATCCAGTCAAGTGTAGGGCCATGGTATTTTTAGTCTTATAAACTAAAAGTCACATTACTGCTTGCATTGCATAAATATCGTAGCAGAAGTTCTGCCATCTGTTATCTGGCTCTTAGAGTAAGATGAATTTTTCCATTGACAGAACAAAATGCAACATGTCATAAGAGTGAAAAAAACACATTGAAATTAGTTCTTTTGGCAAGTTTAAATGTTTATTTTTTGGCATGTATTAATACTTGGTGTGTTTTTCCAGGCTGAGTATTGTAGCTTATTAATTCACATAAAGTAAATTGAATATATTGGTATGGCTATCTTTTGTGTGTTGACTAGTGCCTCGGGCTGACATCAATAGGAAGAGGGATACACACGCACGCACACATAGACATACCCACACATACATATATACTGTATGGTATATATATATATATATATCCACACACACAGTATCTTACAAAAGTGAGTACACCCCTCACATTTTTGTAAATATTTTATTATATCTTTTCATTTGACAACACTGAAGAAATACTTTTGCTACAATGTAAAGTAGTGAATGTACAGCTTGTATGAAGTGTAAATTTGCTGTCCCCTCAAAATAACTCAACACACAACCATTACTGTCTAAACCGCTGGCAACAAAAGTGAGTACACCCCAAGTAAAAATGTCCAAATTGGGCCAAGTTAGCCATTTTCCCTCCCCGGTGTCAAGTGAATCGTTAGTGTTACAAGGTCTTAGGTGAGAATGGGGAGCAGGTGTGTTAAATTTGGTGCTAACGCTCTCACTCTCTCATACTGGTCACTGGAAGCTCAACATGGCACCTCATGGCAAAGAACTCTCTGAGGATCTGAAAAAAAGAATTGTTGCTCTACATAAAGATGGCCTAGGCTATAAAAAGATTACCAAGGCCCTGAAACTGAGCTGCAGCATGGTGGCCAAGACCATACAGTGGTTTAACAGGACAGGTTCCACTCAGAACAGGCTTCACCATGGTTGACCAAAGAAGTTGAATGCACATGCTCAGCATCATATCCAGAGCTTGTCTTTAGGAAATAGACATATGAGTACTGCCAGCATTGCTGCAGAGGTTGAAGGGGTGGGGGTCTGCATCAAATTGGTCTGCATGACTGTCATCCCAGAAGGAAGTCTCCTCTAAAGGTGATGCACAAGAAAGCCAGCAAACAGTTTGCTGAAGACAAGCAGACTAAGGACACGGATTACTGGAACCATGTCCTGTGTTCGGATGAGACCAAGATAAACGTATTTGGTTCAGATGGCGTCACGTGTGTGTGGCGGCAACAAGGTCAGAAGTACAAAGACAAGTGTGACTTGATTACAGTCAAGCATGGTGAAGGGAGTGTCATGGTCTGGGGCTGCATGAGTGCTGCCGACCAGTGGCGTCTCCAGCTTTCATATTTAGTGGGGCACATGGGGGGACAGGGACAAAAGTAGGGGGGCAACTATAAAATGCAATTTTACTACGATCCCACAACAGGTCCTTTTACATGTTCTGCAGTGAGCTCCCTTCCTACTGTATTGGGGTCCCCCAGGGTGGCAGAAAACAAGAGATATATGTCACCAGCATACCAAGAGAATATAAGGGTCCAAAGCAGTGGGAGAACTATCAGGGTTGCAAAGGTTGTCTTGCCACTGGGCCTTGGTGTTCTGCCACTGTGGTGTTCCCCAGCCTCCTCTTGCTGTCCGTCCTGCTATTGACAGTGCTGGTCTGGCATCTGTCTCCTTGGCAGCGGCGGCAGTCTATTAGGACCTAGTGCTGGTGACATGGGTACATGCAGGGGAAGGCTGGCACTATTGGTTGTAGAGAGCTGAGCCCCCAGCTGGTCACCTAGCAGCAGTAATGCTGTATAACCTTCTCTGTTGACATGCTGATTGGGATGTGATCCAGGTGATGCTCCCAGTCAGATCTAATAAACACAGTATTTATTAACATCAAGAGTACAACCACATCAACCGTTTGTTTAACAGCCATGTGGGCTCTATGCCTGTAAGGTGTGGGCTTTGATCAATAAAATTACTATGATATTTAACACTAGGATTTGACTAGGAGCATCACCTAGATTGCATCAAGATCAGCATGTCAGAGAAGACTGCACTGCTGCTAAGCAACCTGCAGGGAGGTCAACTGTCTACTCTACAACCATTAGAGATGGGCTCGGGTGTGTTTGAAATCCCACATGCCCAATCCCGCCAGGAAGCCAAAACTGCACATGGCTAATCACAGGCAGTGAGACATTCCTGATCTGTGCAGCTGCGGATCGGGAAATGTCTCACTGCCTGTGATTAGCGCTGTGCAGTGTGGGCTTCCTGGCGGGCTCGGGCATGTGGGATTTTGAACATTCCCAGCCCATCTCTAACAACAAATTGTGCTGGCCCTCCTGTACATCAGCCCCATAAAGTAACCAGCACTAGGTTCCAATGTGCCGCCGCTGCCATGGAGACAGAGACCAGCGCTGTGAATATCCGGGACAGGACAGCAACCCTGGTAGTTCCACCACTGGTCCACACTGGGAGGATTTCCCCATCCACCTATAATGTGTAGATGGGAGAATTGGATCATTTCTTTTTTTTTTCATGCAACCTACTAGTTGCAAAAAGTTATCAATATATGAGCTGCCTACGTGCTAAGACCAGCCATAGGCAGTTTAAATCTCAGCTGGTTCAGCAGGAACTGGCTGAGATTTGAACCATTAATGAGCAGGCTGAATGTACCAAGTTGATCGGTCAAATTGGGAACAACCAGCCTGCCAGATACTCTTATGATTATCACTAGTGGTTGCTATAGCCATTAGTGATAATCACTGTTTGTTGGGAGAATACAATTGCTGGGCAGGAAGGATATTCCCCTGTCACCACTGTCTGTGTTGATGGGGGAATCATGCAAGTTTCTTTCCTGCAATCTGTGGATGCAGGAAATAAATTTGCACCGTCTATTACCTGCCTAACTGAAAGTGAAAGTAAGTTGTGAAGGTCTTGAAAGAACAGGAGAGGGGTATGGACAGATGGGGGAGAGAAGGGATGGAGATAATGCAGTTCAGTGATTACAGTGTACTGCAGTGCACACACTTACCCACGGGTCCAGGCTAGAAGCTCAGGCATTGACACACAGCCAGGAATGCTGCTGATTTTCATATTTCCCGCCCACACATCCCCTCTCTTTAGATGCAGCTGCACACCGGGGATAGTGTGGGTGGGACTGGAAGACTCAGGAGGAACAGGGGCGGGGGAGGAGGAGGAGCTGTATTCATCTCTGCTCTAACGTACATGAGGAGAGTGAGGGGGTGGCTGGACTCGCTGGGCTGTGAAAGAGTGTCATAGACTGACACTCGGCTCAGCTTGCAGTCACCACTCTTGGAATTTACATGCTGGTTCTCCTGTCCTAAGGACGGGAGAAATCAGTCTGTTTTTTCAGTAACTGAGAGTCCTGGTGGAGTCCTTCCTGCAACTCGCTCTTCTCCCTGCCAATGAGGATGCAGGGGAAGGAGCAGATCGGGCGGCTGTGGTTGTGTGAGCACTCGCATTATGCAGTGTCAGCGAGCAGAGGGAGGGGGAGGAATCACCCGCAGGAGCTCACTGGGGATAATCTCCCTCTCAATAGAGACTGTGTTACTCCAGCGGCGGCCTGAGTAAGATGTGGCGCCTCTGCTATGAATACAAACAAAAAGACATTTTTGGGGGGGCACATGGTGGGGCACAGCATAATGTTGGGGGGGTCAGGCCCCCCTCTGCCCCCCCTAGGGACGCCATTGCTGCCAACACTGGGAAGCTACAGTTCATTGAGGGAACAATGAATGTCAACATGTACTGCGACATAATGAAGCAGAGCATGATCCCCTCTCTTTGGAGACTGGGCCACATGGCAGTATTCCAACATGATAACGACCCCAAACACACCTCCAAGATGACCACTGCCTTGTTAAAGAAGCTGCGGATAAAGGTGATTGACTGGCCAAGCATGTCTCCAGACCTAAACCCTATTGGGAATCTGTGGGGCATCCTCAAATAGAAGGTGGAGGAGCGCAAGGTCTCTAACATGCACCAGTAATGTCGTCATGGAGGAGTGGAAGAGGACTCCAGTGGCAACCTGTGAAGCTCTGGTGAACTTCATGCCCAAGAGGGTTAAGGCAGTGCTGGAAAATAATGGTGGCCACGCAAAATATTGACAGTTTGGGCCCAATTTGTACATTTGCACTTAGGGGTGCACTCACTTTTGTTGTTTGTTTGGTGTGTTGAGTTATTTTTACACTGTTATACAAGCTTCACACTCACTACTTAACATTGTAGCAAAGTGTAATTTCTTCAGTGTTGTCACATGAAAAGTCATTGTAAAACATTTACAAAAAAGTTTGTAACTATTGTGAGATACTGTATACTGTATATATATATATATATATATATATATATATATATATATATATATCAGCTGAATTTTTGCAATTCTGTGTGGGCACTCTTGCAATTCACTCACCATGCCCCACACTATATAGCCAAGGGTTAGGCAACTTAATACATTTATGCCTTATCTGCTTAGAGATAAAATATATCTGCTTTAAATAAGCTGCTTGAAAAGAAAAGAAAAAAAGCTTTACTTTACTAACTGTGATTAGTTCTACCCTTAGTAATCCCCTCCTTCATCATGTGGGGAAGAGTAACAGCCTAAATTGCAAGATTCTTCTTATATACATATGATTATTTCTGCTGTATCGTAAACTAAACCTGGTGAAGATACCAAGGCTGCCATGTGAACTTCTAATTTAGTTGCTAAACTCAATACATTTTGTCATTAGCCTAGAACAAGTATGATAATGATTTCTGAGTCTACTCTGAGTTTCGTAATATGGATACTTATTCAGGGTCAGTGAATCAAAAGGGTCTGTATAACAGCAAGGGGATCACCAATGCTGATGCCATATCCATTTCAGGAAAATTTTCTTTAATGTAGATCTTCCTTTCTAATGCTTCCTTGATGATCAACTTACATTTTTAGCCCATGATCCCTGTGAACAGAATGAATCGGGTTAGGTTAAGAGATCTGTCACACTCAAGCAGACATAAAACAATAACCAGTGGTACAAATTTCAATGATTGTAGATCCAAACAGAGTTTCTGAGGTCTTCAAAAACACAAAAATAATATGGCCGGAAAATACATTTTTAGAAACTAAACCTTTAAAACTCAGACAGTCCTGCCATTGCTGCCAATACAAACTTAGAGGAAAAGAGATCATACCAGGAGCACATGGCAAGCCTTTTGAGTAGGAATTTATTTCTGTTTTGTTTTTACAGGCTGAGATTATTAGTATTTTCCATCTTAAAACTATTTTTAAGTAGGATTGTTCTTTAATGTAAAAAAGCTATTTTTCCTAGGATGGGCAAAAGAATACATTCATACATTTATAGTTATATATTTGTCATTTGGAATTCAGATATACAGTAGTTCTTAATTAGCATTAACAACATTTTAACATATTAACTTACAGAGGCTGCTGAAGGAACATCAGGCCTTGGAGGAAGCACAGGCACCATGGGCCTCAGTGCCCGATATGGACCACAGTTCACTCTGCAGCATGTGCCCGACTACAGACAAAACGTCTACATTCCGGGAAGTACACTAACCCCGACCAATGCTGCAGGGAAGCGTGATGGAAAAGGTGGTGGAAACAAGAAGAAGTCGGGGAAGAAAGACAAAAAGTAACCATTTTAGAGCAGTTTACATCAACAGGGCACCAATGTTTGAGAGTTTTACCATCTTAAAAAAAACAGTATTAGGATGAAGTTGAATGTCACCTTAGGAAAATATATACATAAAATCAGTATCAAGAATGTGTCATCGTTATTTCTGGCTGCACATAATGTCCTTTAGCTGGACATTTATCTGCTTCTAGCCTTTGTGATGAGAACATTATGTTAAAACCTCTGAAATAAGTGCCCTGATATATTCATCAATATTTTGTACTAGTGCAGGCTATTTACCTAGCTAATGTATGCACTCTTTTTACAAACTTCTTCAATTTGATTTGCTCCCACATTTCCATCTTGTGGAATTTCTTCCAATGTATATAATCCCAGCAGAGTAGATATTTATAATTTATAAGCATTCGGGTAATTAAGTGTTTTTTTACCTGTTTCCCATTATTTTTCCATTGACTAACTAGTGGCACTAGTCAGTGTGCTAAAAGTAGTGATATTTCACAAAATTAAAAAAAGAAATACTCCTAAAGGGCTTGGTACATATGAAGGCAAGCCCTGATAAATGATAAAAATGGAAAACAATACTCGCCAATATTCTAAATCCAGGGCCAAATTTTGTCCAGCTCATAATCTTTCCTGCTAGGTATTACCCTGCCCATTTTGTCATTGGGTCTGGAAATATTGGTAATTATGGATAATTTGTGTTGTCATTGCCTACAAGAAGTGAAGGCATCATTATACTAAAACTCTTGTGCCCCACTTGGAATTTAAGCTGTAGTCCTAAAAAAAAACTAGGTTAGCTTGCAAAGTGGCTGCCTCCACTGAGTATAAGTAATGGAAACACTTTAACTGAGTTTATTTTGCTTAGATATGTAAAAACAAATATATATGTAGTGATTGTACAACTACTACTTATCAAGAGTGTCAATGGTCTTGTGCAGTACTTCTTTTAATACTGTACTTGTTGATGTTTTGTTTATTTTCTGACAGAAAAAATATGTAAGTTCCCCCAACTATGAATTACAAGTTTCACATTATTTGATGTACAGAAAACACAGATAAAATTGTTCATGCCGACTCACTCCTTCAGGGTGGTAAACTGGGTTCTTTACACTTCTGCACACAGAAATGCATGTCTAATTTTCACATGGTGTCTACAGTTTTCCACCAGATGTAGGAACTTTGTTGCATGTAGCCAGCATGGGGGTCATTCATTCTTTATATAGAATGGTTAAAGTAAGCCTGTGTAGTGCAGGGAAAATGTTTGAGTATATTGAGTACTTTCACTGGGGGAGGAGACTTAGACACAAACTAGACTATCCTACATTTTCATAATTAAATGTAAATCAAAATATTTCTTACAGTTCCAGTAATTTATGTGAGAAATTACATAAAATAGTCACATTTCAAAATGCCCTACTGCTTAAGTTATGAAGAAACTAATGAACAAATTAACTCCGCTAAAATGTTGAGGCTTATTTAATCAGATAGGGACCAGTGTGCAAAGTGAAGCAACCTATAACATCCTATCAGAAATCATCTTCTGTCTGCTATAAACTAAGGAAAGATGAAATTAGAATGGCTGATGTGGAAAACAGCACATTGCACACGATCAATGCCATTATCCTATTATAAAGTAAGCCTCTATCAATATTGTTTGCAGAGGGAGGTAAAGTTTGGACGCTGGGGTCTCTTGTGATATATAAGATGAATTTGGCCAAAATTCTTTAGAAATTGCCTTTTTGAAGGCTACTGACGTTGCTTTTATTAATATACAGTAGTAACTTGCTTTTTAAATTGGGCAAAATTCTTACATTTTATGCCAACGTAATGTTGCTTTGCTATATTTCTCTCTCCTTCACTTCAGTATCAGGTTAGATAAAAAAAATAAAAAAAAATGCTAAAAAAAAGGAAGAAAACTTTCACCATCCTCCTCCATGTCTCTTGTAATAATAGTAACCATCCTCACTGCTTGTAATACTAATAACTAAGGCAGTAACGTGAGTCTTTTAGCGATAGATTACATTTTTGCTATTTTTCTTTTCTTTCTATTGAAACAAAAAATAATATGTCATTGTAGAGATACTATTGTCTTGTAAGAATGAAGTGCTTATTTCATCCCAGTAGCTAACTTGTGAACAGCAGTATTTTAATATTCTCCTATCTTTACGTGTGGTTTGTGATCTCAATGTACATGAGTTGAATTGCATCTGTCCTTTTTAATGTGTCTATTAATACTGAACTACTATATCTACATATTATATAAATATATATAGGCTTATTCCCTTCCCTGTATCCATATACCCATGTCACGGTATTACATGCAAGTTTTATACTCTGTTTTTATATTGCTTTCTTTCTTCGGGAGAAAAAAAAAATAAATAAAATGTTTTCTTCAAAATTCCAGTGTCTGGGACCCTTTGTTATGTAGATGATTGTAGTGCTTGCTTCGTATTACACAAAGCACAGATAAGTCTTCTTATTTCCTTGGAGAGATTGCTGCCTTGCTAAGCTTGTTAGAGATGACCCATATTTCTTAATGATTTGTTTGGTATGGCTGTTGGCTCAATGTGAGCGTGCCTGAACATGTGATTTACAGAGTGCCCAAAAAAATGCATATTTTATCATGGAAGAAATAGGTAAGACCAGCTGACAAAATGAAGACAAAATAACTCAATCTTGTATTGTGGGTTAAGTTTATCCTTCCTCTGTCTAATTGTTTTAAATTATTGTAATTTGTTGTATGATTTATGACACCTTGAAAGTCTTTGTATATTTAAATTCTTTGTGTTTGTAGAACATTTTTTTGTTTGACTATTTAGATTTACTTTAAAGTGACACTAAACTTTGGTTAAAAAAATATATATATTTAAGTATGTATTCTTACCTCACATAAGTTCCTTATATTGCTCTCAGCCTCCCCCAAATCTTCACATTCCCTTTTTCTGCTACTTTGATCTGACTTCCTGTTAGCGGGTGGCTACGTTCGTACTCCATGGTCCCACTGTACGTAGAAACATAGCCACCCTATCTTGCTCACTCCTGGGATGGACTGTGAACTATGGGATTCGTAGTGCACATGACTAACATCAGTCCAAAAAAAAAAGGAAGTAAGTGGGAAAAGGAGAAGTTCAGAAGCTCACAGAAGACGTAACAATGAGGCAAAAACAGGGTCAATAAGTAGTGGATGTGTATATAGTTGTGTTAAATAAGGTTATCATTTAGTGTTAAAACTGAACTCCAGGTATTGCATACTTACACTGGTCTAGCTTTGACCAAAAGAAGTATGCTTATTTCATATCTGAGAGCTGGGGAAGCCGACAATCAATTAATTCAGCTTTTAACTATCAGGACACCACATCGCTATACAGTATATATAGTTTAAACATGAAAAATGTAAATGCACCAGGACTTTTGAGGTGTCATAGGTCACACCACACATTACAATCATTTAAAAGACCAATTTTATTTGTCAATGTCACAATATAAACATATCAAATATATACTTCCATAGAGGATGTAAAAACAAGGTAAAGGATAACCTCACAGTGTGTGTACCTATACATCTACCCTTTGCCTGTCCACTATACAGTTTGTATACTCTGTTACAACACCTTCCAGAATACGCTGATGGTCAACAGTAGAAGGGTGGTAGTTTTTGTCACATTTCCCAGACCCTATTCTGCTTCATCAGAAAGTATAAGGAGGCATATATGGTACTACATTTTGGAAAATGCATCAAAAACTAACATCCTCCTGTTATTGACCATTAGCATATTCTGAAAGGTTTTGTTACAAAACATAAACGATGCATAATGGATGGGCAAATACCATAGTTGCACATGCTGTGATGTTATCTTGTAAAGTATATCTAAAGCCAAACCTTTTTTTTTATTTTGCAAAGAGAAGGAGGGTTAGTATACCTGAAGTCCAGATTAATTCTGTGCATATTATTACCTGTGTTAACGTGTGTTGTGTTAAGGCAGACCATTCATTTAGGCTATCAACGAACTGCAATGTAGGTTTTTACACACATGCACCTTTTTTTCAATGCAGTATTTTCACAGCGCAGTGATTGCATATGTGCATTGTGGTGTGCTAAAATGCATGTGAGTTGTAGTACGCTGAAGGATACCGCTTAGGATGAACATTTACTTTTCAGTCCCACATCACACCACAAGAACTTTCGCAGTGTGTTTTCCGCTTCCACCAGTGATTCCATAGTTTTCGCAGACCATGCCTCTATCCACTTGACTTTATCTGTCAATCCTCTATAGCAAACTGGCAACTTAATGATAGCCTGCTCCAAGATAAAGAAAGTATGCTTGAGGTTACAAGAGAACTCACAGCTTACTTCAAAGACAATGATACTGCAGAAATGTCCTCCTCAACTGTGGGAAACCCAAAAATGTTTTTTTTTTTTATAAAGCATGGAGTCTGTCCAACGCTTTCTCCAATGGTAGACCTTATACTCATACTTATAAGTTAGAATCCTTCCAGAAAAAATCTCTTGCCCCTGCAGTACGTCGCAAACTCCTGGCCCTATAGGACAGACTGAATTCGCTCCTACTTGATGATCTTAAATGGAAACTTGTGAAGGTTTATAGATCCTTTTACAAGTTCTGTGGCATGCTGGCAACAGCCCTTAGGGATCCATAACAGAAAACCTATATAGTCCCTATATCTTCTCCATCTGGAGCCAAATGCATCACATCTAGTTCATACAAAGCCATTGCACAGAGCAGGTAAATATAACATGTTTGATATTTAAAGAAAAAATATGTGAACATTTACAAATGCTTTAATGCAGCCGGGGCTTGTAATCCGGCCCTATGGAAGCAGCCCAATCTCTCTGTGGCTGGCTAAAATCAATGACATTGAATGCATGGAACAGCTTACGGCCTTCTTATATCATAGAGAAGAGAAATACCAGGAATGAATACCTCCCTCTGATAGGGGACGTCCTCTAGGCAGTGCTGGTCCATTGCATAGCTCTGAGTAACTCGCCGTAACCTAGAACACTCCTGTGGGTCCCTACCATATGCCCTGCTAGGGCGCTCATAGCCCTTGGCTCTTTTTCCCTGGCTCCCATCCAGCCTCCGGTCCCCCCTTAACCCTCCTCTTTATTCACCCTCTTTTCCTTCCCTCAACTCTATTCTTTTTAACATACAGTATATAAAACATAATTGTAGGAAGGCACCGAATTACAAATCCTAATAGGCAGCTTGCTAAGCCTCCTTTTTTTGGGCATTGACCTTTTTTTGCATTATGCTATGTACTTAATATAAGGGGTTATCAACCTCATGGCACGTCTGTATCAGCTGTACAAATTCATCTCTGACTATTTCTCTCAGCTGCATGTGAACTGCTCTGACACTGAAAATGCAACTGTAAACCCATGCCTTTTGTTAATAAAAAAAAAGATATAATATATATAAGGGTCCCCACAAAAAAAAAGTCAAAATGAAGGTTAGTGCTTAAAGATATGGCTTAGCTGATAAACATATGGTTGTGACATGGTCACCTGGTCTTTACCCAGCTGCTATCCTTGATCTGGATGCAATTCCTCACCTCAGCCCCAGGGGAAATCGATATTCCTGCCCTCTGCATCCCCTGGACATAGGTTGGGCATCACCTTTGGGCCGGATTGTAAGTTATAGCCCCCCTTTTCTTGAGAGATGGTTCTCCGTTTAAAGGTTATCCCATATTTATAGATATTCTTGATTTAATTTCAGAGCATCAACCTTCTTCCGCAGCAACCCAATTCTTCCAGAGAGATGCATTTTATTGACTTCCAACACAGAACAAAGTCTTGCAACGGATGATAAAATCCAACAGAGTATAATTACGACAATGCTAGTAAATATTTAGAGCCCCATGTTACCTAGACCTTGGTGTCTTCATAACCACACACCGTCTGAGTAGAATAGACTGAGCGCAAGGTTATATTCAGCTGCAGTCATAAACTGCCCTAATTTGCATTCTTGCATATTAACATCAACAAGTCCCCTTTGATATGTGTGACTACTGATTAGATTAAGAGATACCACATGAACACCCTTTTGAGGTGTAGAATAGACTTGTATGGAATGCCTCTATCCCTAATCTATATTCTTGCATATCAACATCAAGAAGTCCCCTTTAATATGCGCAATTAGATTAACAGGCCATACCTCACACACCTAGGTAGACTTGCATAGGATTGAACAACAACCATGAGCAATCGCTTATGTATATTGGTTTTATGAATGGATGAGTGTGTCTATGCATTTGCATTGTTAACCATGTTGTATTATATTCTGTACAATAACTTTATATTTAAACAAGTGTATTTAAACAAGTTTATCATAGTAAATTGTGTCCTGTATCCCAGATTGACATTTTTTATGATGTGATTTGTACTTAATAAACAAATTTAATCAAAGTATCCATTCAGTGACATGCCTCATTCAAAGTCCCATTTCCCTCTCTTTTCAAATGTTGGAGATAAACATTTGCTGTTGTCTTTACAAATCCTAAAATGTGGTGCTGGAATCACTCCTAAATGGAAAGGAAATAAAATTGTGCCTTGCTAATGGTAAGTCATTTTATGCCTCACAATCCTTCATTTTGGCTGCCTGTGTAAGCAACTTAGCTTGGCCAAATATCTATTGGTGCTGGTGAGTGGAGCCAAGTTATGTGTACTCTGGCTGTCCTACCAATTCAACCTCATGCCTATGGTTTGACACAAAAAGGTTGATTTATTAAAAGTAAATAGACCTTTCACTTTGCAAGGGAAGTTGAACTTTTCAGGGGAATTATCCCCACAGCTTAGTGAATAAAGTAAAGCTCTGCTGACTTCTGTCATCCAATCATGTGCAAGCACGAGATTGGGTATTCTTTGCAAAGTCAAATGTTACACTATTCATGAAGCTCTAAGGAAAATCCCCTTGCCAGGTGAACAGTCTATTTGCCTTTGGTAAATCAACCCCAAGCAGTCGGGGCAGGTACAAGTTACATGGGCAGTACTGTCCTTGTTTATGTACAGTATCTGCGCAAACACTGTGTAAAAGAACACTCATGTACATCCACATTATTAATTTGTTCAAGGAATGGAAGCACAAGCAGTCCAGGTAAGCCATACTTTAAAAAAACTTTTATTTTAATTTTTTTACATTAACTTTTAAATTACTGTATGATGCATTAAAGCTGTGCCCTTTGTGAGCCTAGACTTTAGTCCAAGTCTAGGCAACTGGACAGTCAGTTTAGAGCAGGTGCAGTTGGGAACACAGGACTGCATAAATGCATGCTGGAATTCAGCATCCAACAGGCCTATTCACTAAAGACAGAAATGGAATCAAGGCTGCATATATACCTCTATATGTGGGGACATGCCTTTTCCAATATAATCAATAGAAACGTGAAAATGTGGGTCAATGTCCATTCACTTAGGTGATCTGTGTTTATTTGCATCATTACCATTCATGTTTACATGCATTTTCATGTATTTTGATTTTAATGGAAAGCATGTGCATTATACACAAGTGCAGCCTTAAGGTAATATTCAAAGTGGGGTATCCCACTACAATCCGTGATCTTATTACCTCACTGCAACCAATCACTTTTTAATTAGTAAACTATTATTTCTGAGTTCTATGGGTTACCTAAATGTTGTTTTGTACCTTACTGAGTAAAAGTTCCCATAATATTCAGTGATAGTTTGTTGACCGGATGTAATATAACTGCCATCAGGGCATATTGCTGCCAAAGTACCGCACAGCACAGCACTCTATTAACTCATAAGTTCATCTGAACATACAAGCAGCCTCTATAGAGAGATGATGGGAGTGAAGCAGAGAACAGGTCACTTACAAAACTTTTAAGAAATTAATAAGGATCGTGATGGATTTTCTAACCATTCCAATCACTTGTTCACCCAGAAAGCAGACAGCCAGCTGGGCCAGCCATGGACACGATATTTATAAAAGCCATATTGGATAACTTTGATCTGGTATCTACAGATTCTTTTAGATGAGGGGTCACCAAACTTTCTAAACAAAGGGTCAGTTTACTGTCCTTCAGACTTTAGTCTGACTTTTGCCAGCAGGAATGGGATTTTTTTTCCAGCATCATTGGGAGCAAATAGTGTCCTATCTTTGGTATTAGTGGGAGGAATAATGCCCCATTGTTGATGTCAGTGGTAGGAATTATGCCCTAATGTTGGTGTCAGTGGGCAGAATAGTGTCTTGTATCAGTTGGAGTAATAGATGCAAGTTTGGAGACAACTGCTTTAGACTAACTATGTCTAAAACTGTCCGTAGATGGATCAAAATGTGGGTGGTTCAGCAGGGACTGGACAAATTTTGATCCATCTATGTCCATTCCCGATAAACAGATATTCACCTTTACCTTATTAATCCCTCTGTCATTTCGAATTTCTAAATCTTTATAATTTGCTTTGCTTGTGATTTCCTGAAGCTGCTGTCATTCAATTGAAAAATAACAATTACTGCTCATCTAAATTTAAATTGAATTGTTTCAGAGATAATCAAAGCAAAATATATCTTGTCAAGTAAACACAATCCAAACTAGTTCAAACACACAAGTCTATATCCTCAGTAACAGGATAACTGCTATGTGCAAAAAAAAAAAAAAACAGACAGGCAAGTAATGGAAGGAAAATTAAGGATTTGAGAAAATTTGGTTTTATTGTGCAGTGTATGATATAGGTTTTATATACTTTAAAAATAAATATTACATACCACATGTGTTTCAGGGATCTACATTTGCCATTAATGTTTACCCAATGACACAAAAACTGTCACAACTATGGTGGGTTGCTGCAGTATTTGCATTGTGACCATCATCAGTCACAGGTCATTAAAGAACGGGGAAGCGAATCCCACATCACAGTTGCTAAGCTAATCATAAATGTGACTGTATGGTACTCAATAAAATTGGGGTTGATTTATCTGTTGGGCAACATAAATAAATGAAAGGGCTAAAAAAGACTTAAAAGAATCAACTGCCATGTAGCTTTTTTTTTTTTTTTTCACTTTGCAAATTAATTATTTAAACGTGGTAATTGTATAACCAGTTCACTGCACTTAAAGTCATTGTCAAACTGCAGTAACATTTTGGGTGTTACCGCTATTGTTCATTGACTGGAGTCTGCAATCTGCAATGGTTTCCCAGAGAGTACGATAAACAACAGGGACTCAATGAAATTAAAAGAACAGATTAGACAGTTTCCTGCATACAGGAAGCACAAGGATAAGATGAAAACAGATATCACTGTAACCTGTCATCCATTTAAATCACTCATATTGTCCTTTGAAAAGCCCTTGGGATAACAGTGTCTGTACACAATATAGAAAAGCAGATACATTATTTATTAAGTAGTCTAACAGAAAACTTGAAATAGTCCGCGGGATGAGTTTATCTCTTTCTTCCTCTGCCCAAAATGTGTGCATATAACATCTGCTTCTCTCACTATGCACAGCCAACTTATTCAATCCCTTTTTTCTTTCTCCGCTTGCCGCATACTCTACTTTTATTTTATGTCTAAATTGTCATGTGTGGATAGTTCCAGGGATGCAAGTAGGGCCATAAGGACCACAATGGGGCCCAAAAGTGATGTAATAGTGACACATGACATCATCGTTTAGGTCACTTGCAGGTATAGCTGAATAATTGGCATCCCAATCCTGCATCCAGAACATCTTCTTGCCTTTGCTCCTCTGTCTGTATTTCTAGACACATCTCTGTCTCTCAGTAAAACATATTTAATCTTATTTTGCCTTGTACCTATTCATGTCTGAATTCTTTACTTCCCAGCTGCATTAAAAGTTACTAGACATGTGCAGAACGAAAACATTTGTTTTGTTTCGATTTGTTATTTACATAAATTAGTTTGGTTGAATTTGTTTAATTCATTTTCGGAATTTGTTTATTTTATTTGTTTTCAAATCAATTAAAATTTTCTTTCTATTCTATTCCTTTATATTCTATTCTAGTTTATTCTCTTTGGAAAATGCAGAACTATTCGAATTCGGAAAGTTTTCGAAAACGATTCGAATTCGATTTTTTTTTCTTTATTTCGGATTCATTTTAAGTTTGGTACTATTCTAATTCGAAAATTAGAATACATCCGAATTTCCAAATAACGAAAATTTGTCCGAATTTTAATTTGGAACGAAACAAACCGCACATGTCTAAGTTACACCACATGCAACTTTTGGTAGGCAGTAATGTGTAATGCGTGCAGTTGAGGTGTAATGGTGCAGGTTTCAGGGTTAAAACAAGTGGGAAGCTGGTGACCTATGGCCTTCCAGCTGCCTGTCAACAACCCTCTGAAAGTTTATTGTGGGGAATCACTTTACAGATGGGCAGCAAGGGCTGAACAAACCTTTAAACGCTTACCCACTGGGCACTTAAAGCCCCTTCCTAACCAGACCAATTTTCAGCTTTCAGGGGTCACATTTTGAATGACAATTACTCAGTCATGCAACACTGTACCCATATGACATTTTTGTCCTTTTTTTCACACAAATAGAGCTTTTATTTGGTGGTATTAAATCACCTCTGGGTTTTTTATTTTTCGCACTATAAATTAAAAAAAACAAAAATTCGGTAAAATTCGGTATGTTTTTAATTTTGGCACGGAGTTCCCCTTAAAATCCATACCAGACCCTTCGGGTCTGGTATGGAATTTGGGTTAACCCCCACGCCATTTTTTTACATTTTGGTGCAGGGTTCCCCTTAATATTCATACCAGACCCATTTTGGAAAGCAAACACGTATATTCTAGGAGGCATAATAAGTCTTTTGAATGTGTCATTTTTTTCCACAAGTTTTTTGGAAAATGTGGAAACAAAGTTGTTCATTTATACAATATTTCTAACACATAGCATGTACATAGCCAAAAATACACCCTAAAATATATTCTGCTACGCCACCTGAGTATAACGATACCACATGTGTGAGACCCTTACACAGCTTGGCCACATACAGAGGCCCAAAATTCAGGGAGCACCATCAGGTGTTCTAGTGACATACATTTCAAATCTAATTTGTCTACCTATTACACTTTTGTGAAACATTGTAGTGGCACTGATGGTCACTGTAGTACTCAGCCATGCCATCCATACAATGGATGGATGAGTATGGATGGTATGGCTGAGTATGGATGGGATGTCTGAGCATGGATGGATGGATTAGTATGGATGGCATGGCTGAGAATGGATGGGATGGCTGAGCATGGGTGGCTATGTTTGGATGGGATGACTGAGTATGGATGGGATGGCTGAGCATAGATGGATGGCTGAGCATGGATGGATGGCTACATGGATGAATGGATGAGTATGGATGGCATGGCTGAGCATGGATGGATGGATGAGTATGGATGGCATGGCTGAGCATGGATGGATGGCTGAGTATGGATGGGATGTCTGAGCATGGATAGATGAGTATGGATGGCATGGCTGAGTATGGATGGCATGGCTGAGTATGGGTGGGGATGTCTGAGCATGGGTGGGATGGCTGAGTATGGATGGGATGGCTAAGTATGGATGGATGAGTATGGATGGCATGGCTGAGCATGGATGGATGGATGAGTATGGATGGCATGGCTGAGTATGGATGGGATGGCAGAGCATTGATGGATGGCTGAGTATGGATGGCATGGCTCAGCATGGGTGGCATGGCTCAGCATGGATGGATGGCATGACTGAGCATGGATGGATGGATGATTACAGATGGGATGGCTGAGCATGGATGGATGGCTGAGGATGGATGGCATGGCTGAGCATGGATGGATGGATGAGTATGGATAGCATGGCTGAGCATGGATAGATGGATGAGTATGGGTAACATGGCTAAGTATGGATGGCTGTGAGTATGAATGGCATGGTTGAGTATGGATGATATGGCAGAATAAGAATGTCTGTGAGTACGGATGGCATGGCTGAGTATGGATGGCATAACTGAGTATGGATGGCTGTGAGTATGGACGGCTGTGAGTATGGATGGCATGGCTGTGAGTACGGATGGCTGGGAGTATGGCTGGCATGGCTGAGCATGGATGGATGAGGCAGGTATGGGACAGAGCTATGGGCACTACAGGTCCAGCCCACAGCGCTGTTGCACCCGATTTCTCCCCTCTTCCCCCGCACTGTACCAATCAGTACGGAGAGGGGAGAGATGAACCGGGCATGCACCAGCTTGTTTACAACTGATTGCTGTGTCATTTGACGGCCATCGGCCCTATACAGTGATCCGGGAGCGTGATTCTGGGAAGACGTAATAGTATGCCCTCCCGGGTTGAACCGACTGCCCTGCAGCTGTTTTTCGGCTATGGGCGGTTGGCCTTTATTTATCTATTTATTTATTTTGAAATAACAAAAATGTTTTACATACCTGTTCTATGCAATAGTATTGCACAGAGCAGCCCTCATCCTACTGCTCTGGGGTCCCACACCAGCGCTCCTGGCTCCTCCTGCCTTTGAGTACCCCCCAACAAACTGCTTGCTAAGGGGGTACTTGTACAGGCTTGCTTTGAAGCCCCGCTGGCTGCATCTATAGGCACAGACAGCACGGTTTTGCTCCACCCCACACAAACATCATAGGATTTTGCTCCACCCCACACAAACATCATAGGATTTTATTGACAGTAGCAGGAGCCAATGGTACCCACTGCTATCAATCTGCCCTGTGAGGAGGGAGAGATAAGAGAGAGCCGCTGCTCTGGTGCACATTGCTGCATCAAAATCAGGCTCAGGTCAGTATAAATGGAGGCTGCATGGGAAACCAGGACACAGACAAAGAACGCACAGAATGCATTAAGGAAAAAAACTTGAGACTTTAAGCCGGCCATACGGTAGATGGTTCGAATCATATATGGGCAGGCTGAATGTAACCAAGTTGATCGATCGATCGACTTGGTTAAAACCAGCCTCCCAATCTTACATGTGATTATTGCTTGTAGCTGTTATAGTTGCTAGCAATAATTTCTGTGTCATCCCAGCGGGGGCGGCTTAACCTTGTCATGGTCACCTATGGTTGCAGGAAAGAAATTTGCTGCAGCTATGGTCGCAAAATGTAATTATGTAGAATACAATTAGCACACAGGATAAGATTTTGCAATTTACTTCTTCAGTCCACAGTCCATCAACCAAATGCCAAAATTACACATATTGGCTTACATCTGGCCACCCATAAGGATGCATTGCAGTCCGTTCTTGATCCATATAATCATGGGAAAAAATTATGGAACCCCATGTGAAAAAGGCCTAAAGGGAAAAAATGTCTAATAACAGGAAACTAATTAAGCCAGCGCATCCAAGAACTGAAAAAAATATGACATTCTTGGGGGTCTAGATATGATTTAGGTTAATGTAAAGAAAGATAAAAACGACCAGTCTAATATGTTTTTTTTTCTGTTTGTTTTTTTATGAAAGTTCAACATCGTAGAGAACTAAAGACAAAAATGTTCTCAGCAGAAAACAAAATGCATTTGGCCATTGCATTGTAGGTATTCAGTAATTAAACACAACTCTTATCAGCACTGGTTATTTTCTATAGCCAATACTATAATACTGTGTAGCTTTGATTACAAGAAAATGAATTACAAGTCTGAGTGCTGTTTCATGAAATGGTCTTCTAAAGCTTGGTTAAACACATTCATGCTGCCCTAGGCAAAGCTAAGTAATGATGACCTTTAGTACAAACTCCACCCCTTGTATCATGTGATTATTTTCTCAAAATCTTCTTTACAAATGTGACTCTTTCAAGCATCCCCCGCACCTCCATCCCTTTATGGTTCTCTTGCTGAATTCAGGAACAAATGTCAACAGCTGGACAACATGAGGAGCTAAAGGGCCTTGCAAAACATTCACCTCCCTTGGCATTTTGTTGCCTCACAACCTGGAATTAACATGGATTGTTTGAGGATTTGCATAATTTAATTTACAGAACATGCCCACAACTTTGAAGATGTTTTTTTTTATTGTGAAGCAAACAACAAATAGGACAAATAGAGCAAACTTTTGCGGCGATCACAGCTCCAAGTCGCTTTGGATAAGTCTCTATAAGCTTGCCACATCTTATCACTGGGATTGTTGCCCATTTCTCCTTGCAAAACTGCTCCAGCTCCTTCAAGTTGGATGGTTTGCGCTTGTGAACAGCAATCTTTAAGTCTGACCACAGATTTTCTATTGGATTGAGGTCTGGGCTTTGACTAGGCTATTCCAACACATTTACATGTTTCCGTTAAACCACTCAAGTGTTGCTTTAGCAGTGTGTTTGGGGTCATTGTCCTGGAAGGTGAACCTCCATCCTAGCCTCAAATCACACATAGTGGTACAGGTTTTTCTCAAGAATATCCCTGTATTTAGCACCATCCATCTTTCCCTCAACTCTGAACAGTTTCCCAGTCCCGACTGCTGAAAAACATCCCCATAGCATGATGCTGCGTTTTCTTTGATGGCCAAAAAGTTAAATTTTAGTCTCATCAGACCAGAGCACCTTCTTCCATACATTTTGTAAGTCTCCCACATGCCTTTTCACAAACTCAAAACGTGCCATTTTGTTTTTTGCTGAAAGTAATGGCTTTTTTCTGGCCGCTCTACCATAAAGCCCAACTCTATGGAGCGTATGGCTTATTGTCGTCCTATGTACAGATACTTCAGTCTCTGCTGTGGAACTCTGCAGATCTACCAGGGTTACCTTAGGTCTCTGTGCTGCCTCTCTGATTAATGCCCTCCTTGCCGGTCCATGAGTTTTGGTGTGCGGCCATCTCTTGGCAGGTTTGCTGTTGTGCCATGTTCTTTCCATTTGGTTATGATAGATTTGATGGTGCTCCTAGGGATCATCAAAGATTTGGATATTTTCTGAAAACCTAACCCTGACTTATACTTCTCAACAACATTGTCCCTTACTTGTTTGGAGAGTTCCTTGTTCTTCATGGCAGTGTTTGGTTAGTGGTGTCTCTTGCTTAAGTGTTGCAGCCTCTGGGGCCTTTCAAAAAGGTGTGTATATGTAATGAAAGATCATGGGACACTTAGATTGCACACAGGTGGACATCATTTCACTAATTATGTGACTTCTGAACAAAGGGGATGAATACATAAGCACATGCCAATTTTGAGTTTTTAATTTCTGAAAAATAGTTGTATCTATATATTTTTCTAATTCTACTTCACCAACTTAGACTATTGTGTTCAGATCCATCACATATAATTCAGATAAAAAAACATTGAACTAAAGGCTGTAATGTAACAAAATAGGTAAAATGCCAAGGGGGGTTAATACTTTTGCAAGGCACTGTATCCCAATCTTGAGGAATTATCCAAATTTGTACTTTTTAAGGCTTAGTGCTGCCCTTTCTATCTCTGCTGGCCAACGCATTGGTCCACAAGTTTAGTGTGTTAAATTAAGAATAAAAAAAAATAAAATGGTTTATATTTATATTAACCGGTTCCCGACTGGCGCACAATGATATACGTCGGCAGAATGGCACGGACAGGCAGGAGGGCGTATATAAAAGTCCCTCCTTTAAACCGTCCATGCCATCGGGAGCGCGCCGGGACCGGTCAGGACCCCCGTGAGGCCGGCCGCGGGTCCCGCGGACTCGATCGCCGCGGGGACACCCGCGATCGTCTCACGGGAAGGCAGAACGGGGAGATGCTGTCTATTTCCGCATCTCCCAGTTCTGCCTACCAACTAGTGACGCCGATCTCTGCTCCCTGTGATTGGAGCAGAGATCAGCATTCACTAGCTGACAGCCACGCCCCCCCCCCCCACAGTAAGAAACACACCCCTAGGCATACTTAACCCCTGCACTGCCCCCTTTTGGTTAACCCCTTCACTGCCAGTGTCATTTTTACAGGAATCAATGCATTTAAATAGCATTGATTGCTGTATAAATGACAATGGTCCCAAAAATGTGTCAAAAATGTCCGATGTGTCCGCCATAATGTCGCAGTCACAATAAAAATCGCTGATCGCCGCCATACTAATAAAAAAAAATGATTAATAAAAATGCTATAAAACTATCCCCTATCTTGTAAAACGCTATAACTTCTGCGCAAACCAACCAATAATCGCTTATTGCGATTTTTTTTACCAAAAATATGTAGAAGAATACGTATCGGCC
Organism: Lithobates sylvaticus; assembly: GCA_028564925.1. Taxonomy (NCBI): domain Eukaryota; kingdom Metazoa; phylum Chordata; class Amphibia; order Anura; family Ranidae; genus Lithobates; species Lithobates sylvaticus. Next base: position 222,531,692 of record CM053029.1, read on the forward strand.
TAAACTGAGGAAAAAAAAAGTATTTTTATATATTTTTGGGGGATATTTATTATAGCAAAAAATATTTTTCAAAATTGTCGCTCTTTTTTGTTTATAGCGCAAAAAATAAAAACCGCAGGGGCGATCAAATACCACCAAAAGAAAGCTCTATTTGTGGGAACAAAAGGACGTCAATTTTGTTTGGGAGCCAGGTCGCACGACCGCGCAATTGTCAGTTAAAGCGACGCAGTGCCGAATCGCAAAAAGGGGCCTGGTCCTTTGGCTGCAAATTGGTCCGGTCTGAAAGTGGTTAAAAGTAGGTACATGTATGGGAAATTTTACTGTACACCTATTTTTACTGGGTCAAAATGTGTAACTCCTTCGTGACAAGACTTTTGCAATCAGTACAAGACTGGCAAACAAATTCACCATACGTGGTCACACTGTGTAGATTAGATCATCACCTAATAGGACACGCCTAACAGTATGATGTAGCTGTCACAGTAACAGGCAAAACAATGCTTTTCTACATATTCATTTATGCATCAGTGGAATGTATTCTGTTAGGGAGAGGGTTAACGTGAGTCAGTGTGTGCGTGTTCACTGCAAATCCATCAGCAATTTTGCATTATAGCACTTTGGACACTGAGGGAACAGCGTGATTCAGAGCTGAGAACACACTGCCAAAATGGGGGGAGGTGAAGAGGAAGCGACGCACACAGAAAAAGACGATAATTGTATGCATATAGTCATGCCAAAGACATTTTAACCAGGAACAGACAACTCAGAGAGGTTATAAAAGGTTATAAAGCAACTCAATCTCCAATAATGCAATCACATAATGGAAGCTGGAAATAGCAGAGGCGTTTGTTTTTGTTAACCATGATAAAATCATGTATAGAAATGTTGGATCAATCCTGGGAGAGCATATACGGCCCCCGTTGAACACTTTGTGGGTGGGGGGTATAAACGGAGCCAGATTTTCTAAGCCCAACCACTGTGCTCATTAAAATGCGATGCCATTCAGACAAATGACAGTAGGGCTGTCACAACTACAGCCTGGCTTGTGATCTTTGAGAGCTCAGGAACTCCCACTATCCACCCAACGTGCATTTTTCATGGCTATCTCTGCTCAGAACCCACACCTTCATACTTAAGCTGGCACTCAGGCAGAAGACATGCCTACAATAACCTTTCACTTGGGTGCTAATCCAGTAAAAGCAAACTCTACCCAAAACCTAATTCGTTTTAGACAGATTATGGAATGGTTAAAACCTCTGTCAGGTTTTCATTGTTGCCTGTGCCTCACTGGAGAGATTTTACCTTTCTTCCTGTCCTTGTGATGCTAGGGAGACAATAGTGGCTTCTAGTAATAAAATTAGACTCTATTATAAACAATGTTGTTTATCATTGACAGCCACAGAACTGTGTATACTGGATGGGATCATGAAGATCAGCAGAATTTGAACCTTACTCATTGGACAGAGTGGATATGGCAAAAGCCTAAGTTGGTCAATGTGCACCAGATTAGTAAGGGATCTATCGCCAAACCTCTGCTTTGATATCACAAATAATGAGCAAGTTGAATGTTTATTTTTGCTTCAACAAACTGACTGCATCAAAGAGTCTTTGTAATGGAGAATGATAAGGAACCCTACTTGTGATTTGTTTAAAGCAGAATTGATCATTGTATTAACTGTAAACTACAGCTCTGATTTTTTTTCACAGAAAATAATTCTCGAATCATGTATCAGAAGATGAATCTTTCCTCTGTCTGAGACCAGTGATGTGCCAGTCTGTAGGTACGTTGCAGGTCTGCCCAGCAACATCTCACACATGCAAATGACTTTATAGCTGTTGCTAGGCAGAGCTGTGTAATCTCAGTCCCAGATATCTCCTTCATGTCACTGCCTGCAGCAGAGAAAGAAGTGCAGAGTATGCTAGTTCAGATGCTTTTTCTAAGTGATCTTGCTGTGTAATTTATAATAAAGAAATTAAAGCATCGTCGTTTTGATCACTTGAGTCTTCAATGTCTGTTTGACAGTAACATTAACCTTTTGATGTGAAAAGATGAAATAATATCATAGAAATACGTATGGCTTTCATTAAAGCCGATATCAATTAGGTCCTGGACAGAACATTAATACGGGACCTTTGGCAACATTACCTTTTACTGCATTAATCAATGTTCTGTATGATATATACTGTACTATATTGCGTGTTATATGTACACCAAGTTTTCTAATCAAAGCCTGCAAGAGGGTCTGCAATGACTATAAAAAGAGGAAAACAGTAGAGCCAAATACTCTGCAGAGGCTGTTAAGGAATGCTGAGCTCCTCTAATTCCAAATTAGGTCCCACCCCAGATCAGAACAACTGCTCCTGGTTGTACTTACATGAAACCCACACAAAGTACCCCAACAGCTATTTAGCAAAGCAATCCTCTACAGCTATCCTTGTGGTTACTTGCCCTCTACCTGTTTAGATTTCCAGTCTCTCAAAGTCTCGTAAAGGCTAAGATCACCTTTTGGAACATGTTACATAATCCACCTGTATTTAGGGTGGAACATGTAACATGTTCCAGCTCCTGCAGCCTCTCCCCCCAATTCCTGTCCCTGTGACCACGCAGGACTCCGCCCAAACAGCCGCATCCTTCATTTACAGTTTCCTGTGAATGAATATACAGTATCTCACAAAAGTGAGTACACCCCTCACATTTTTGTAAATATTTATTATATCTTTTCATGTGACAACACTGAAGAAATTATACTTTGCTACAATGTAAAGTAGTGAGTGTACAGCTTGTATAACAGTGTGAATTTGCTGTCCCCTCAAAATACCTCAACACACAGCCCTTAATATCTAAACTGCTGGCAACAAAAGTGAGTACACCCCTAAGTGAAGATGTCCAAATTGGGCCCAATTAGCCATTTTCCCTCCCGGTGTCATGTGACTCATTAGTGTTACAAGGTCTCAGGTGTGAATGGGGAGCAGGTGTGTTAAATTTGGTGTTATCGCTCTCACTCTCTCATACTGGTCACTGGAAGTTCAACATGGCACCTCATGGCAAAGAACTCTCTGAGGATCTGAAAAAAAAAGAATTGTTGCTCTACATAAAGATGGCCTAGGCTATAAGAAGTGTACTCTGAAACTGAGCTGCAGCATGGTGGACAAGACCATACAGCGGTTTAAGGACAGGTTCCACTCAGAACATGACTCGCCATTGTCTACCAAAGAAGTTGAGTGCACGTGCTCAGCGTCATATCCAGAGGTTGTCTTTGGGAAATATACGTATGAGTGCTACCAGCATTGCTGCAGAGATTGAAGGGGTGGGGGGTTAGCCTGTCAGTGCTCAGACCATACGCTTCACACTGCATCAAATTGGTCTGCATGGCTGTCATCCCAGTACGAAGGCTCTTCTAAAGAGGATGCACAAGAAAGCCCGTAAACAGTTTGCTCAAGACAAGCAGACTAAGGAAATGGATTACTGGAGCCATGTCCTGTGGTTTGATAAGACAAATATACACTTATTTGGTTCAGATGGTGTCAAGCGTGTGACGGCAACCAGGTGAGGAGTACAAAGACAAGTATGTCTTGCCTACAGTGAAGCATGGTGGTTGGAGTGTCATGGTCTGGGGCCTGCATGAGTGCTGCTGGCACTGGGGAGCTACAGTTCATTGAGGAAATCATGAATGCCAACATGTACTGTGACATACTGAACCAGAGCATAATCCCTCCCCCCCTTCGGAGACTGGGCCCCAGGGCAGTATTCCAACATGATAACAACCCCAAACACACCTCCAAGACGACCGCTGCCTTGCTAAAGAAGCTGAGGATAAAGGTGATGGACTGGGCAAGCATGTCTCCAGACCTAAACCCTATTTAGCATCTATGGGGCATCCTCAAACAGAACATGGAGGAGCAAAAGGTCTCTAACTTCCACCAGCTCTGTGATGTCATCATGGAGGAGTGGAAGAGGACTCCAGTGGCAACCTATGAAGCTCTGGTGAACTCCATGCCCAAGAGGGTTAAGGCAGTGCTGGAAAATAATGGTGGCCATGCAAAATATTGACACTTTGGGCCCAATTTGGACATTTTCACTTAGAGGTGTACTCACTTTTATTGCCAGCAGTTTAGACATTATTGGCTGTGTGTCAAGTTATTCTGAGGGGACAGCAAATTTACACTGTTATACAAGCTGTACACTCATTACTGTACATTGTAGCAAAGTGTAATTTCTTCAGTGTTGTCACATGAAAGGATAGAATGAAATATTTACAAAAATGTGAGGGGTGTACTTACTTTTGTGAGATACTGTACTACAACTACCATCAGTCACTGAGGCTGATGGCTTGTAGTTTTGAATGAACCGTGAGGGAGCTGATGAGTGCCCTTGTTTTTTCACAAGCCCTGCAGCTTTGTAACTGAGAGCCCATTTGCAAGTACAGGCTGAAAGCTGCAGGGCTTGTCTGTAGAAGCATTTATTAACTTTTCCTAAAGTGGTTGTAAAGGCTGAATGTTTTTTACCTTCATGCATTCGATGCATGAGGGTAAAACATCTTCAGTGTGCAGTGCCCCCCTCAACCCCTCTAAAACCTACCTAAGCCCAATCTTGATCCAGCGATGTACACAAGACCCAAAGCTCTCCTGTGTCTCTCCCTCCTGATTGACCGAGATGCAGCAGCAGGAGCCATTAGCTCCCTCTGCTGCCAATCACAGTCAGTGAGGCAGGAGTGGGGGACGGGGCTGAGCCACGCTCTTTGTGTCTTATGGATGCAGAGAGCCGGCTATGGAGCGAGCATGCACGAGTGTCCCCACAGGAAGCGACTTGCTATGGGGGCACTCGGCAAAGGGGGAAGGGCCCAGTGCACCGCCAGGGGACCTGAGAAGGGGAGGATTGGGGTTGCTCCATGCTAAACCACTGCACAGAGCAGGTAAGTATGACACGTTTGTTTTTTGTTTTTTATTAAAATGTTTCCTTTACAATCACCTTAAAAAGTGAACATATCCTTTAAAGTAATTGTAAATGCTCAGCTTATTTTCTTAAAATACATAAATAATAAACATGTTATATTTTACCTCCTCTGTGCAATAGTTTTGCACAGAGTGGTCGTGAACTTCCTCTTCTGGGGTTTCCCGCTTATGCACTCAGCGGTTCCTCTTCCAGAGCCAGGCTGTATGTATCCATAGACACACTATGAATGCATCCAGCTTGGCCCCACCCCTCCGTCCTGACAGGATTTAAATAGAGAGCAGCAGGAGCAATGGCTCCAGCTGCTACCTCTGTGCCTGTGAAAAGAGAGAGCAGCGATGCTCTCTGGCCCAGAGCTGGGTCGAAAGAGCAGCCAGGTAATTATTTAGAGGGGGCTGGGTGGTGGGGGGGTGATACTGGGGGGGGGGTGATACTGGCAGGTTTTTTACCTTAATATAAGGAACGCATTTATGTAAAATAACCTTATGCCTTTAGTGCCACTTTAATGGCCCACTGGTTTATTGATCGAGGGGCAAAGGCTGCAGGATTAGAGCCTCTCACTCTTCCAGATTACTGTACCTAGCACCAGCCATCTCACCTCTAGCAGAAAGCATCCCCACCAAACAACACATTACCATTTAAATGCCTGGTGAGCACCAACCAGGGCACATAACAATGTACCATCCATGCCAAGGTTCATTGCACAAAATGGAGGGGGTGAGTATCCTGATGGTTTAACCACTTAAGGACGAGCCTCTTTCAGAGAACAGGTTTTCTTGCTAGAAAATTACTTAGAACCCCCAAACATTATACATTTTTTCTTCTAACACCCTAGAGAATAAAATGGCGGTCGTTGCAATACTTTCTGTCACACTGTATTTGCGCAGCAGTCTTACAAGCGCACTTTTTTGGGAAAAAATACACTTTTTTGAATTAAATAATAAGACAGCAGTAAAGTTAGCCTAGTTTTTTTTTTATTGTGAAAGATAATGTTACGCCGAGTAAATTGATACCCAACATGTCACACTTCAAATATGCGCCCGCTTGTGGAATGGCGACAAACTTTTACCCTTAAAAATCTCCATAGGCGATGTTTAAACAATTCTACAGGTTGCATGTTTTGAGTTACAGAGGGTCTAGGGCTAGAATTATTGCTCTTGCTCTACCAATACCTCACATGTGTGGTTGAGCACCGTTTTCAGATGTGGGCGCTGATCACGTATGCGTTCGCTTCTGCACGCAAGCTCAGCCGGACGGGGAGTGTTTACAATTTTTTTTTTTTATTATTATTTATTTTACCTTTTATTTATTTATTTTACACTGTTCTTTAAAAAAAATGGTGTCACTTATTCCTATTGTAAGGAATGTAAACATCCCTTGTAATAGAAAAAAAGCATGACAGGACCTCTTAAATATGAGATCTGGAGTCAAAAATACCTCAGATCTTATATTTACACCAAAAAAAAAATGTAATATCATTTAAAAAAAAAAAAAGATGTTTCTTTAAGAGCTATGGGCGGAAGTGACGTTTTGACGCCGCTTCTGACCTGCAATAGTTTGGAGACGGGTGGGAGCCATCTTCCCCTTACTCATCTCCATACCAAGCCAGGAAGAGGACCCGATCGCCTCCGCCACTACCGACTGCTCCGGTAAGCGGCGGAGGGCACCGGAGAGTGGCGGGAGGGGGGCCCCTCTCCCACCGCCGATAAAAGTGATCTTGCGGTGAAGTCGTCGCAGAGACCACTTTTATCGGAAACCGGACCGCTCACTGAAGAAGAGGATACCGGGGTTATGGTAGCTAGCTCCTGCCATAACAACGATATCCCTCTTTAAACTGCCGACGTATATCGGCGTGAGCCAGTCCGGAAGTCCTTTACAGGAAAAGAACTGGGATGTGCTCTACTCATATCAAAGCTATGAAGGGCTGCTCACAGCTCTCACCATCCCGCTTCCTAGATGCCCTCTCGGGATAGTCTTAAGGTAGGCCGGCAGCTTACTTTTCTGCAGTAGCCAGCCCACATTCACATTCCAGATTCACTGAGCAAATCCCAAAGAAAATCTATAAAAAGTAACTTTCTCTACACCTCGTACTTGAACAGCTGAGTCAATCTCCATTCAAGGAAAGGGCAGGGTGTGGCTCTGTTCACCGTAGCTATAGTAAACCCAGCATTGCTCATATACAGTACATACAATCCTGTTTAATTTGTTCATAAACGATCTGGAGGATGGGGTAAACAGCTCAATCTCTGTTTTTGTGGACGACACCAAGCAAAGCAGGGCAATAACTTCTCCACATGATGTGGAAACCTGCTGCTAACAAAGCAAACAGAATATCGGCATGCATTAAAAAGGGGATTAACTCCAGGGATAAAGCGATAATTCTCCCGCTCTTCAAGACTTTGGTCTGGCCTCACCTGGAGTATGCTGTCCAGTTCTGGTCACCAGTCCTCAGGAAGGATGTACTGGAAATGGAGTGAGTACAAAGAAGGGCAACAAAGCTAATAAAGGGTCTGGAGGATATTAGTTATGAAGAAAGGTTGCAAGCACTGAACTTATTCTCTCTGGAGAAGAGACGCTTTAGAGGGGATATGATTTCAATTTACAAATACCGTACTGGTGACCCCACAATAGGGATACAACTTTTTTGCAGAAGGGAGTTTATTAAGAAACGTGGCCACTCACTAAAAAAAAGAAGTACTATAAGAAAAGAGGTTTAACCATAAACTGCGTACAGTGTTCTTTACTGTAAGAGCGGCAAGGATGTGGAATTCTCTTCCATAGGCGTTGGTTTCAGCGGGGGACATCGATAGTTTCAAAAAATGATTAGATAAGCACCTGTACGACCGCAACATACAGGGATATACAATGTAATACTGACATTTAATCACACACATGGGTTGGACTTGATGGACTTTTTTCAACCTCACCTACTATGTAACTATGTAACATGAAAATAGTTGGTGGACTTCTTTACCACAAATCCAGAGAGTCTTGAAGTCCAGCCTCCATCAAGAGCTGAAGCTAAATTCCATCTATGCACCTTGCCAAGGTTTTTCATTTTAAGCATTTTATACTATCCTGCACATAATGGTGCATTAAACCACAGATCTGTAGGCATTTTTTACCAAAACAGTCAATAGAAATAACCATGTACGCATTACAAAGCAAAACGATTCACTGTATTAAGCAAAATGATGCGATGTTGTTGAGATTATTTAATGTATCATAATCACAACAGAAGTGATTAACTTGAAGGTGCTCAAATGATCTTCTGAGAAGGCAGCTTCTTTTATTGTTGTAAATCATTACAGCGACAAGCTCTTTTTTTCTTAGGACATCCACACATGCTGTCAATACCATGTGCCTTGATATTTTCCACAATCACGATTGATCCATTGTAAGGTTGAGCTTGTGGAACTAATTTGATTGTGTTATACAGAGAGCCTGCCTGGCCTGAGAGCAGCAGTTGCAGCCACGCTTATGAAATTAGAAATCTGGCTGGTAACAGCGGGAGGAAGGGAGGGGGAGCATGCAGTGTTCTCTGAGGGCTCAGCAAGGGACATACAAGAGAAGCAGAGCAAAGAGGAATGGAGGACACAACTGCACTTCAGTGTAGAGAAAAACTGCAAGATACAGGGGCCCTGACGTGAGGCGAGGGGTGAAACCCCAGCAAACAGGATCATGTCATCTTGTGTGACACAGTGAAGTCAATACACAAAAGAAACTGTATATATATATATAAAAAAACAATCGTTCAAAAGTCAAGAATAATGCCCTTGTGAATGTTATTTAAGTTGCCTTTCACAATGTAAATCTAATAATCAACATCTCAGATTGAATATAGTTAGAAAGTGTAACCTATTATTTACTTGTATAAAATTAGTACTGGAAACAAAACATTTAAAAAAAAAGAAATCGTAAGATCGTAAGAGAAAATAGGATTTTAAGAGAATATAATCTAAGAGCATTAGATTAGAAGTGAACATACCCTAACCACTTACCTATCGCCATATGTCTTCAAATGGCAAAATGGTGGATGCTTATTTCAGCAGCGCCATTTATAATGGCCAGTGTAGAAGCTAACTCTTGTAGAGAGACCAATCACAGCAATCAGAGATGTAAACAATGTGAACCCCCCTCTTTCTCTCACAATGGAGGAAAGAGGAACTAATGAATAAATTAATCATTAATTAGTTCCCAAACACTATACAGATCACGACAGGAGCACCCCCTCTCCTCTGCATCTGATCTCCATACTGTCTCTTCAGTCCACCCAGATGGCAGTCCGGGTGGCACAAAACACAGATCACCTGACTCCACCCGAATATATAGGCTCTCCCAGCAAGCCAAGTTCTGAGATACCCCATAACCTGACCTTGAGTTGTCCTTATCATAACTAGTACCACCAAGTGACCGGCCACCTAGTGGTAGAAGAGAAAAGTACAACAAGGCCAAACATTTATAAGAAATCAATGGATCCCTAACAATTTAATTATGGTAGCTACCCCTGACAAGGAATTTGGTGAGGAGCTCCCTGACTAAACCCCAGGGCACTACAGGATAGTATGCCAATAGACTTTGGAAACACGCACAAATACAACATTTCACACAGACACTCCCACAGCCATTACACAGAAAAAATAAGCTAATAGAAAAACTGCTCAGCTCTCCTTCTAGTACCCAGCACAGCATTTCAAAAATATACAAAGTGCTAGTGAAAGAAACAGAACCTGAGTTCCTGCCCTATCTTGAGAAATGGGTGCAGGACCTGGGGATAAGATTAAATGAGCACCAGAAGAGGTGAATACTAAAATGAGTGTGTTTTTCCTCAATAGATGCTAAGACGACATAAATGCCAGATGGTATGTGACGCAGAGGATGCTGCTTCGGGCAGATGTATCCCCCTTGTGTTGGAGGGGATGCAGTTCACCGGGAACCATTGCGTACCTGTGGTGGGAATGCATTAAGATACAGGCCTTCTGGAGGGAGATTGTTAAAGCGTAACTCCACTTTTTGAGAAATAAACATTCCCCCTGGGTGATCTATGTACACTGCAAGGATTATAACAAACTTTGTTGCAGATTCCTACCTTTTGTTATTCTGAAGAAATCCGTGTGTTTGTGCCTCTGGGCTGAGTAGGTCTAATGGGAGTGGTTTCATAATTATCAGTCACCCTGTACTTTACAGCCAAGGAAGCTTCTTCTGTTTGATCTGCAACTGACATGGTGCCGCATGCTTGATCAGTTATGACACCAGCCATTTAATGGTTTTACAGTTTGGCAGAGGACACAAGCAAATGTGGCAGTTAGCAATCCCTGCATTCCAGGAATGTAACTGTTTTTTCAAACCATTAAATTGATGGGCTTAGTTCCACTTTATGATTTACTGCTGCTCAGGGGCTCTGGGCTTCAGCAAAATGGCAGCTCCAGCAAGAAGAAACGGGAGCAATGCTGGAGGCAATTTACAGCACACTCTAATTTTGGTAGCACAATGTGGAATGTATGTTCCTTGCTAAAGAACATTATTTTTTATCAGGTTGTTATGGGTAAAGTTCTGCTTTAATTACACATGTTTAACCCAGTTTTTCCCTCTAAACCACTCACCAAACTTCAAAGTGAAAGTCTGGCAGTAGGAAGCATAACAGTTTGGACTTCATTCAGTTAGTCAACATGAGAGAGTGCAATAGCTACCTCATATCTTGAGTATAAGTACATTTTATTGTCTATATAATGTCTGTAAGTCACTTTAAAGTGGAACTGCTCTTGCAATAATGTGAACAGCACATGATCAGGAACAATTACAAACACAGCATACTTGAACATTATGGCAGACCTTGGCTGCTTGCCTTCTTAAGTGCTGACAGATCAGAGCTGTCCCTCATCTCTCCATGCGAACCCGCCATCTTCTTCCAGTTGTCATCAGGGTTACCAATGCTTCTTTTTGGTTATTGGGTGGCCACTGATAATGTAACATGCGCACCGGATTTACAGTCCCAGTACTCAGATCCACCAAATGTACAATGCACTGTGTATGACCCACAGGCAGTGTACACTATGAAAACGATTGCTAGGAGACAGGGAAAGGTGTTCCTCTACAGAATCTTACAGAAATTCGTTTTTTTAACTAAAGTTCCTCTTCAAAGGTACATTCCACCACCTGTAAATCCTTCACGTAATATACTTCCCTCACTAAATAATTTTTTTCCAGCAAGCAAATAAACTTACAAATAGGAATATGCACCTTTCTTTGTTGGATTCCCCCTTACCCACAGGTCCTTCCTGCCTGGGTTCCAAATCCTGTGTTGCCATTTTTAAAAATAAGGTAATTGTTGGCTAGTTTATTCTACCTTCTGAGTGGCCTTTTCTTCTATTCTTATACAGTGCAAGCCCACTGATGACGTCATACCAAATCTCACATATGCAGTCTATGACACCTGGCACATATGTCCTACAGCAGTGTTTCTCAACTTTTTATGGTGCAGTACCCCTGCAGGTCTAAAAAATTTCTTAGTACCCATGTCTCGAGAAAGTAATTTCTTTTGTTTGGGTGTCATGGTTTGCACGTGTGTGTGTAATGTCAGTATGTGTTTGTGATTATAGGAGGCACTGATAGGCACTGATAGGTGGCACTGATGAGACTGCACTGATAGGGGGCACTGATGAGGCTGCAATGATAGGTAGGCGGCACTGATGATGCAGCACTGATGGACACTGATGAGGCTGTACGGATAGCTGGGCATGCTAGGATGTGTAGTTCCTAAGCAGACACAGGGAGATGAGAAGTGACAGGCAGGACTCACATTACCTCTTTTTCCTGTCTGCTATGTGCAGGATTGCACAGTGGAGAGGAGATCAGGGAACCGCAGCAGTCATCATCTGGATGGGTTCTTCACACAGGCAGGAGATCCAAGGCGTGCTGGAGAGGGGGAGGAGCCAGAAGATGGGAAGACACGGGGCCGCCTACTGACCCTGATTAGTCAGCCCTGGCTGTGGAAACATCTTGCGGCAGCGTGATGGGCTCCATTGATGAAAGGACCCCGGGCAGCTGCCGCCAGCCTGAAACCCCCCCCAATGGTAGGCCACATTGCCACGCTGTATGTGACTGTATGTGTGCACGGGAAATGGCTGCGTGAGGCAGAACTCGGGAGAAACTGGGCGTACTCCCTGCATGTACCCCCAGGAAGTAGGAAAACAATGTAAATGTATTGAAAAGTATTTGTGTAGCACCCCCTAGTGTGCTACTAGTGTGAGAGTAGGTAAACCATATCCTGACTCACACTTAAACCAGTGAGTCTGTAATTGGTTATTAGAGGTCAGGGCAGCATGACTTATACAGGCAAATCACTGGTGCTACTTCTTGGTTCTGGAAAGTTGAGAGCGGTGGCTAGGAGGGCTGTTCTGCATATTTAGGGACACTTAGCCTATCCCCAGGTGGTGGGTCTGGCAGGGAACTAAGTGAGCCCTTAAATAGGAATTGGTCATGCTAGGAAGAGAGTCAATTGGAAGGTGGAGATGCAGTGCTGAGGGAACTGTCAGTGGCCCTCGAGGGACCCCTGCTGGGGAGGGGCTTTATCTCGGGCCAGGGCTCAGGTGATGGCCTGGAAGGATCCTACCACAGGAGAAGTTGAATGGAGCCTTTCCTGAGAGGCAGCGAGAGCAAGGAGAAGACAGTGTGAATACTACAGCATGGTGAAGGGTCTTACAAAGGGAGAGACTGCCACATGTAGCAGGTCTCTCTGGAAGATAGTGGTGTGCTTAAATCTTCCCTACCTTGTTCTGGGAGATCTCCAGAGAGTCAGTCAGGTAGACTGGTGAAGAGAAGCAGCCAGGTGGGCTAGCATTTCCTGCAGTGGTGACCAGTGTCTACAAGGGAGTTGGAGTTACTCTAGAATGCAGTTCACACCATATTGTACTACTTAAGAGGCTGTTGCTGATCTGGCAGAGACTGTTAGCTACTAAAGAGGGATCAATCAGAGTTGTACAGACCAAGAAGGAGGAATCAATTGGAGTTGTACAGGATAAAGGAGAAGATTCAAGCAGAGCTGTAAATAGGGAGGAAGTTGTCCCTGGTTTTGTTACTGTCAAGTTGGGCATCCCATAATTCCTATCCCCGTTGAAGTTATTACCTCCCAATAAAAAAAAAACAAAAAAACAAAAACAAAGCTCAAGTACTGTTCACTGTGTTCGGATGAAAGCTGAAGTTGTGTGCCTGGCTGTGTAGCAGTGGGGAATCCTCTTATCTGCAATTCCTACAGGGATAGTGCTACATTTGATTTTATGAGGTTTTTGGATGGACATGCAGTGCTACTTATGGGGATGAAGGCCTGCTTTAATAATAACTTTAGGCCAAAAAAGCCTTCCTAACCCTTAAGTAAATGTTGGAAAACGCTGTGTAGAAAGCCTTAGAAGGAAAAATGATAAACAGCTTTTTCGTAAAATGATACCCAATCCACTACTGTCCTCATTAATCTGCATTAAGCCATGGTTGTTGTTCAGTAATCAAATAGGATGCTAGCACCACTCCCCACCGTACGCTACCATAGCAACAATAATTCCATTGGATTATACTGCCCAGCAAAAAACAAAATTTTCCAATATGAGCCTGTTATTCAAGGACAAAATGCCTTGCCATTTACAATGCAGCCCTGAACACATTGCTATTCTCTGCAGTATGCTAATTCTTCAGCTGGAACCAGTTCCTTGTCTCGGATTGCTGTTATGCAATGTCACAGACGAGAGAAAAACAAATTCTGTGGCAAAAACAAGCAGTACTGACAGAGAGAAAGAGACAAAAAAATCCTATAAAATGGAGGAGGGGGAGGGAAATGTGAGCACGGAATTATGTTGCCAAGAGCAGAAGCAATGAGACAGGAGAGGAGTAAAGCTGCGTGGAATATTAGCAAGGCCCGTTCCAATCATTATACTGCATAGAAATACTGGCAGAGGATCTGTGCTCATTAATCCTGCTTTCATTCCATCACTGTCATTCCTTCTAAGACCCAAAAATAAATCCGTGAATTGATTTGTCCATGAAGTGATTTGTAAATTCATGGCTTTTGACATCCATGGGTTCAGTACTTTATCAGAGGAAAGCAGTGTTGCGGATTTTGGCGGGAAAAAAAATCCTTTCACTTAAAGAGAACAAAGAGGACAGATGTAAGGATGTGAGGACAGTATGTGAGAGGAAATATGGTGCATTATGTTCCCTGTGACCCTCTTCCTTGTTTATGTAAGCTGTGTCCAGGACAGACAATGATAATGGTGTAATGTTTACACAAAATAGAGCTGTTTTGGTTTCACGCATAATATAGACATCCCTGAAATTAAAACAAAAGTCAAAACTTTTTTTTTTATTGTGCATAGAGTAAGGGAAAGTCATACTCCCTTTCATTTTTTTTTTTGCCATCTGCCATCTGTGTGCCATCGGGGATATTTCTCTTAATTTCCTGTCCCATAATAACAGCAGGAAGTATCTGGAAATATCTAGAAAGCGAGGGAATCCCTGAATGAAACCAAGGTCACCAGAACTAGTTTCTCCATTGGAAGATTTCCCCTTCATTCCTGTTCTGGTAACAACCCAAAATTTGGGTTTTTCTTTCACTTTTTACTCTCAGTGATAACGGTAAACAAATAGGGAGGGTGACTCTTCCCAATTGCAGACAGCAATAGAAACTGGAAGGTGTTCTAATACATCTCCACTCTATCCAAAACTAAAATAATAATTTGGCTTAAAGTGGATGTAAACCCGATTCATTAAATTTGAGCTGGGCATATATACAGTGCCTTGAAAAAGTATTCATAGCCCTTGAAATTTTTTCACATTTTGTCATGAGAAGGCCAACCAAACTGATAAAAGGCACGGAGGAGCTCAGCTATGAGGAAAGTTTAGAGGAACTGAATTTATTCTCTCTTGAGAAGAGGAGATTAAGGGGGGGGTATGATCAACAGTTACAAAGGGGTCCATATAGTGAACTTGGTGTTGATGATATTCACTTTACGGTCAACACAGAGGACAAGGGTGCACTATTTCCGCCTAGAGGAAAAAAGATTTTATCTCCAAATATGTAAAGGTTTCTACACAGTAAGATCTGTGGAAATGTGGAATAGACTCCCTCCAGAGGTGGTTCTGGCCAGCTCAGTAAATTGCTTTAAAAAAGCCCTGGATTCTTTTCTAAATGTACGTAATATAATTGGTGCTAAGTGCTAACGAAGCAAATTGAAACATGCTTTGCTGGGGGTTTTCGTCTTCCTCTGGGTCAACTTTGGGTATAGGATTGGGTATATGGGATTGTATTATATTATTCTTTATTTATTTATTTATTTGGTTGAATCAGATGGTCTTTTTTCAACCTGACTAACTATGTAACTATGTAGGGATTGGGAGCCTAATCCCCAACTAGGCTACCAAGGAAAATGGGGGCAGTTTGGACTATTGCGGTACAATACAAGGGGTACAAAAGTTGATATAACGAAAATATATAATTATAAATATTCTAGATGATTTTATTGATGCCAGAATACAAATCATCATTTACATGTTAAAAACATAATGGTGGTACATGTATACATCACAAATGAGTAGTTAAAATACAATAGTTGATCACAGATGTCAGATGTCATTGGTCTCGACTAGTTTCACGGTCTTTTACCGCTTCATCGGGAGATTATCTGTGATTAAATCAAGAGATTCCATATGATGATCAAAATATACAAATCAAAAAAACAAACAAAACGTATAGCATCCTGATAGGGGAAATCTTTAATCATACAGCGGGGAGAAAAAGCAATGCAGCTTACCTATGCTCCAGCAGGCTAACGGCTCACAGTGCTACCACCTAATGAATGGTCCCCCGCGGCAACTCGGGGGAGCTATGGTGTGGTGGTTGGAATCTGGAGGGATGAGTTTGTAGATAAAAATAATGGGTATAAAATAAGCTTCGAAGAATAAAATGATGATGGTACAAGTTCTTTTATTTTATCCTTATTTTCTACGACAAGAGGTCACACTTAATTTTATGTAACTATGTAACTATGTTACAACCAAAAACATAAATGTATTTTATTGGGATTTTGTGTAATAGACAACACAAAGTGGCACATATTTGTGTGAAGTGGAAGGAACATGATAAATGGTTTTCAATTAAAATATTTGTATTCAGCTCCCTTTACTCTGATACCCCTCACTAAAATTTAGTGGACACAATTGCCTTCAGGTGTCAGCTAATTAGTATTAGTAATTAGTACCTGTGTGTAATTTAATCTTAGTATAAATATAGCTGTTCTGTAAACCCCTTTAGAGGTTTGTTTGAAAACCTTAGTGAACGAACAGCGTCATAAAGGCCAAAGAACACTCCAGACAGGTCTGGGATAACGTTGTGGAGAAGTTTAAAGCAAGGTTAGATTATAAAAATATATCCCAAGCTTTGTACATCTCACGGAGCACTGCTAAATCCATCATCCAAAAATGGAAATAGTATGGCACAACTGCAAACCTAGCAAGACATGGCCATCCACCTAAACTCACAGGCCGGTTAAAGAGAGCATTAATCAGAGAAGCAGCCAAGAGGCCTATGGTAACTCTGGAGGAGCGGCAGAGATCCACAGCTCAGGTGGGAGACTCTGTTCACAAGTCAACATGGACTTTGGATTGAGAACCTGTTCTTAATTTTTCAGATGGAAAACCTTTCTATCGGATTTTCCGATCATGTGTATGCGATTCCGACACGCAAAATTCCGACGCATGCTTGAAACAATTCGACACATGCTCAGAAGCATTAAACTTCCCTTTTATAGTGCAGTTGAACGTTTTTTAAGGCGTGGTGAGACATACTACACGATGGAAAAATTTTAGCTTTTGAGGAACTACACAAAAAGAGGGATATTTTAAAAATGGATAGATGGCGATATCTTCAATTATGTCACTTCGTCAAAAGCCTCCCTCAGCCGATTAGGTCTGAAGGTGATTTAACTCGGCTAGAGCGTATCTGTACAGCTCCTAATACGAAAAGGATGATTTCAAAGATATATAAATTGATGCTGGAGACGGAGAGACGGGGGAATCCGCCATTTATACAAAATTGGGAAAGGGAGTTGGGCACGCAGATAGACACACTCACATTAGGAAAAATTTTAAAGTTAACTCATAGGTCAGCAATCGACGCCAAGACCGCAGAAATGAATTATAAATGTTTGTCAATGTGGTACATTACCCCCGATAAAGCCAGTAGGTACCAAGTTGGAGTTTCCGCGGACTGCTGGAGGGGGTGTGGGGTCAGAGGGACCATGGCCCACCTCTGGTGGAAGTGCCATAAAATAAAAAGCTATTGGGCTAAAATTTTATGTTATATTAAGGAAATCACTCAGGAAGATCTGGAAAATGATCCGTGGGTGATATTGATGCACGGCACCAGAGGCGGGAGGAAGCAATATGAAAAATCTCTGATACCACACCTCCTTAACGCAGCCAAAAAATTAATTTCAAGGAAATGGCGGGACCCTGAAAGCCCGTCTATGTGGGAGTGGGTGGACGCGGTGGAGAACACTCGTATTATGGAGTCTCTTAAAAAGAATGTGGATGAAAACAACCAGGCTATTGGAGAGTATTGGGACAGTTGGAAAAAATTTAAAAAAACCTGGAGCTATGCTGAAGTCGTCAGGATTTAGATACAAGTAAAGGATAGCTAATTCAAGTAAACAATTAAAGATAAAAGGAAGTAGCGATGAGAATTGGGGAGGGAAAGAGAGGTAGGGGAAGGGGAGGTTTCTTTAGTAAAAAGAGGGTTGCGGGAGGGTTTTAGATGGAGGGGGGAAAAGATGGATTTAAATAATTATGCTGAGACAAGATGCCTTATCAGTCTCTTTCTGTAAAATGCAAGATAAATAAAGTTTAACCAGCCAAGATGCCTTATAACATTAAAAGGACAAAGAAGATCGGTACAAAGCTGATTCAAGTCCTCTTTGAAAGTTTAGCTGAGGTGGCAAAAAGAAAAAAAAAAGAAAAAAATAAAGGCCAAGAAACACACCAGACAGGTCGGAGATAAAGTTGTGTAGAAGTTTAAAGCAGGGCTAGGTTATAAAAAAAAATATCCCAAGCTTTGAACATCTCACGGAGGACTGTTCAATCCATCATCTGAAAATGGAAAGGGTATGTGTAACAAAACGTCCCACACTCCGCTTGAGTGCTTTCATCATATACTGCTTCCTCCCAGTCTGAATATAGATATCAGATATTCCAACCTTTAACAACCACAAAACAGACGATACTCATTTGGTTACTGAACATGGACTGTTTATTGAAAACACAGGTGCACAGGTAATACTCTGGACAATCCCCCCATCTTTGCATTCCGGGTGGGATAGACTGTCCAATCAGCAATGAGAGCTGTTGGAGGAATTTGCCCCCACCAATCTCACAGCTAATGTACATACACATCCCATAATATCCAAGGCAAACAGACACAATAGAACATTGGAATAAAGCCACACACCAAACGATTCATCGCCAAACACAAAACAATCTTTAAGGCTCTCCCACAGCAATCCAGGGCCGCCAAAGTCATATCCCTCCGGAGGGCATTCTGTTGTCTCCCCTAAATATCCCTGCTCTGCGTGGCATTGCAGAGTAGGATAATGATTGTCCAGGTCTATCTCCTGCTGGACCAGCCTGTCCAACTCAGTCACCCATTGCTCCTGGGGCCGCTCACCCAGGAATGCCATCTGCAATGCCCGTTGGTCACTGGCCCATTGCTCTGGGGTTGGAAAGCACTTGCCCTGTTTTATACCAGCGAGCTGGAGGGTTTCAATCCAGAGCTCCACCCAGGTCTGCTGCCTGAGCTCCATGTATTTATCCTCAGACACAGTCCTGGTGTATGCTGAAAGGATGATCCACAGCAGCCCCGGGAACTCTGATGCCAGATACATATCTTCGCTGGGGTGACCGAAGTCTGCTATCCTGATCTTGGATCCAGGTGGAGGTTTGGATGTCCCAGACTGCAGGAAGTGTCCCACTGCTTGCCACTAATTGTGACGGAGCGTCCCACACTCTGCTTGAGTGCCTCCATCAGTATATCACTTCCTAAGTCCCTGGAACACGAGACCAATGATTTGGCCTCAGTAACCCCCAAGAACCACCAGTCTTGGAGTACATCAGAAATAGCCTGCTTTATTTGATATCTCACACAAATATATACACCAGGATGACCATACAAACTGTAACCAGAGACCTAATTAACATGAGCTAATTACTAATCCTTTAACCAGACAAGGTGACTCAGAGATATGACCTTTCAGGTCCTAGCCTTGTTGTCTCCTAGCTCACTGACTATACAATACACATTACCATAAATATCAACACAGAACTCCTTCAAACAATAGCAGAGTTAATTAACACAAACAACAATGGGTGAAAGACTCTTATGCCCCGTACACACGATCAGACTTTCCAACAGCAAAACCGTGGATTATTATTCGAGGGATGTTGGCTCCAACTTGTCTTGCATACACACGGTCACACAAATGTTGGCCAACAATTACGAGCGCAGTGACGTACAAGACGTACGTGATATCTCCATTCCGAACGCTAGTTATATCTCCGGCTCGTACTTGATTCTGAGCATGCGTGGACTTTTGTCCGACGGACTTGTGTACACATGATCAATGGAACATACACACGGTCAGACTTTCCGCCAACAAGCTCACATCCAACATTTGTTTTCGGAAAATCTTATCGTGTGTACGGGGCATTAGAGCCCACACTAGCCTTATTTACAATAAGCACATTATAGCAGACAACAGACAGACAGGTGGCTGGAGTTGATGACATCAGCATCTTCTAACAGTATGTGTCCCAACCGTATGAATCAGTCACTATTTCTAATATGGCATATACAGGGTTCCCAAAGTCTGTGTGTCTTGGGGGCACATAGACCTGAATCCAAAGTAATACCACCTTAAGGGTCCCCAGGCATACACCTCACAAAGAGCACTGTTCCCCCAAAATCCATGGCCCATAATCAGTAGGCAAGAGGCCAGCATTCAGTCCCCTCCAAAAGCCTCTGTCCCAGGTGAATCCATCACACATTATCAGGAACCTCGTCCGTTGCGCACTGTAGTGCGCATGCGCACGGGGCTGGCGCTCCGGCGCACAGGAAGAGATGGGTAATGCTGCGGCGGCGCACGCGCGCTCGCGGCTCCGCTGAGCGGCGCGCGCGCATGCGCACTAGCGTGCGCCCCATGTGACCAACCAGCTGGCCTATAAAAGAGAGGCCTTCACACCAAAACAATGCTGGTTCGTCTCTCAGCTGTCCTTGTTCCTTGTACCTGTACCTGCTGTTTGCTTCTTTGATTGATTACCCGCTGCCGACCCGGATCACCTTGACCATCCTGCTTCTCTCAAACCTTGACCCTTGGCTTGCCTACCGGACTTCCCATTTGTCTCCAGTGTTTGACCCTCGGCCTGTACCTACGGATATCCGCTCCTTGCTGCCAGTACCTGACCCTCTGCCTGCCTTTGACCCTGCCTTGTCTCTCCGCCTGGTTACCTCGTTCTGGACTTGTCTACCCGTGTTTGACCCCCTAGCTTGTGCCTGACTAATTTTCTGTGTTTTACCTTCAGCCTGCCTACCGGTGTTTGAGCCTCAGCCAGGATCCCAGTTTCCAGCACATCTCCTGTCTACAACGCCTAGCCATCACCAACAGGTGGCTTGTGCCTCTTGGTGCCAACTGCCTTCTGTATCATCTCCAGGGGCAGTGGGCGCTGAGTCGCAAGGGCAACCGCTCTCGGCATCTTGGCCTCGGTGAGTACTTGATCCCTGATAGTACGAACCAGCCATGACAGAGGCCAACAGAGCGGGATCTCCTTTGGAGATGTTATGTCAACAGGTGTCTGCCCTCATGTCCCCTCCAAAAGCCTCTGTCCCAGGTGAATCCATCACACATGCATTTATTTCAGTCCCCTCCAAAAGCCTCTGTCCCAGGTGAATCCATCACACATGCATTTACAGGCTATGGGGAGTAGACATTTTAGATGTGTACAATCCCATAAAAAAAGAAAACCACTGGTCCACTTGGCTGTTTGGAGACAGCACCTATCCTTACCACCACGGATTCTGGACATCAGGAGCTTCTACGTTTCGACCTCATCTCATCCCCAATGTTCCCTATTATTCTTTTTGGCTACAAGCCCATTCACCATTGGAACCGGAAAGAGGTAATTGCCATTTTGCCTGGCACCACCGCCAAGTTGTTGTCATACCAGGACTTTAAATTTTCGATAAAAAAAAAGGCCGATCATCTACCTCCACACCGGGCCTATGACTTCTGAGATCCCTTTCGGACGCATATTTCCCCTGTCGGAGACCGAGTTAAGAGCTCTTAAAGCTTATATTGATGAGAACCTCGAGAAAGGTTTTATTCTGTTAAATTAAATAAAATAACTGTCAAAAATCGGTACCCACTACCGCTTATCCCAGAGCTCTTCCAGCGGTTTCGAACAGCCAATTTTTCCAAGCTGTTTAGTTAAATTTGTTTAATCTGTTAAATTAGTTTTCAGAATTTGTTTCGTTTAGTTTATTCATTTTCGAACTTGATTTGAATTTGAATTTGCATTCAAACTTTAATTTTATTTTTTGAAATTAGAATTTCTGAAGATGGTTATATTATTTCTATTTTATTCTGTTCTATTCTTTTGTTTTTTTCTATACAATTATTTTCTATTCTATTCTCTTATTTTCAAGTTGTTATGTTCTTTCTTTTTTATTCTGTTCTATTCTATTCTATTGTACTGTTTTATCAATTAAATTCATTTCTATTCCATTCTCTTATTTTCTATTCTGCTCTTTTCTATTATGGTCTATTCTATTCTATTCTAAACTCTATTCTATTTTATGCTATTCTTTTCAAGTCTATTGTTTTTTTCTGTTCTGTTGAATTTTTGAAAATTCTATTGAATTGTATCCTATTGTTTTTTCTATTTTATTGAATTTATTGTTTTTCTATTCTGTTCTATTTTTTTCTATGCTAATATATTCTATTCAAATTCAAATCAGAATTGCCATTCAAATTCAAATGTATTCTATTCAAAAATTCGAATTTGGGAAAACAGTTATATTCTTTCTGTAACATGCTATTCTATTGTTTTTTCTATTCAGTTCTTTTTTTAATCTATTCTTTTCTATTCTCTTCTAATTTATTCTATTTTAATAGAAAATGATTCTATCCGAAATTTGAATTTCAGAAGACGGTTATATTCTATTTTTTTCTATTCTATTGTTTTTTTTATTCTATTCAAATCTATTCTATTTTAATTCAAATGTATTCTATTCTAAATTCTAATACCAGAGAACAGTTATATTATATTTTACTATATTACTTTTTATTTTTTATTCTATTGTTCTATTTTCTGTTCTATTCTTTTCTATTCTATTATAATCTATTCTATTCTAATTCAAATATATTCTATTTAAAATTTGAATTTCAGAAGACGGTTCTTGCTATTTTATTCTATTGTTTTTTTCTATTCTATTCTTTTCTATTCGATTTTATTATTTTCAATTTTTTTATTTTCGATTATTTTCTTTTCTGTTCTATTCTATTCTATTGTAATCTATTCTATTCTTTTCTATTCTTTTCTATTCCTTTCATTTCTATTCTATTATTTTTATTTTATTTCCTATTCTATTTTGTTCTATTTAGCTGGCATTACATTTAGGCATTCCCAGATTTAAATAAATGTTAAAGAGATGATCAGGCTGCACCATCTAGAGGCAGGCACATCTGCTTTTTCTATCTCAGTGTGCCAATGTAATACAGCCACTGTACATGCATAGGCTTCCTCTTCTTCCTACTCCCAGGGGCATAACAGTCAGTTTTCTGCTACTGCTGCTAATGCACCTTCTTCCTCCTCCTCTTCTGCTAATCCTGCCATAGCGCCACAAACTGGCAACTAGGAGTACAATTAATTGATCACATGATCACTGACTTGCTAAACGAGAATGATCCTGGTCATGCAAAAACATTTGTTCTTGTAGATAATAGGAAAGAAAGTGCTCTAGAGAAAGAAGCCATCAGGTAGGGAGCATCAAGATGTAGTGATGTTCTATATGGAGCTTACTACAAAGTGGGCTCCATCAATGAGGGGGTTGATGATGGGGTGAAAAACCATCTGTGGGTGCCACTGAAAATAGAGAAGGAAAGTACAGAGAATGAGGTAAAACAGCAGTGAGGAATGATTTTGTCCAGGGGCAGGGACAGCTTGCAGAGAACTGTGGGGAGCAGACATTCTAACCCATCTGGTGGTACTGCCCCACAAGTACAGGCTAATTATAAGCAAAGAACAGAGCTCTGCAATGTGGGCCTTTTAAATGCATCTGCCTGCAGAGCATCAGCCATGATAAAAGTACCAGCACTTGGATACTATATGTGTGGGACAACACATGACTCTGCACCACAGAGCTCAAAAGGAGCAGCACCTTAATGAGACAAGTCTGCAGCAAAAGTTCCACACTCGTTTTCCTCCTTCTCATTTCTCACTTTACACATCACCCCTTCCCCAACATTTTCGTGCTGCATCCACTGCAACACCTACAGCTTCAAGTGATAGGGAGAGTCTCACATGGTTTTCAGAGGCTAAGGAAGTGGGGTAAATGGCCATAGGGTCATGCTGAAGAAGGTCAAGCAAAGGCTTAAACATCTGTAGAATTCACCCACACCACTATCTCCAGCAGCATCCATCACAAGGCTGGTGTCTTTTCCACAGCTGTTTGAGTGGAAGAAAACAATTGCCCCAAATTACCCCCATGCACAGAGTCTTAATTCCAGCTTGGCAAAACTGCTTGCCTTACAGCTGCTCCCATTCCAGCTCATGGAACCAGCTTACCTTTATGAGTTATGGTCTGTGCTACACCACAGTGGCAAGTGGCAAGTTTTTCCAGGAAGGTCATCCCTGTTCTGCACAAGCATGTGGAACATATTGTGTCTGTGTCACTGGACCACCCTGTCAGCAGCAGGGTACACAGGACTACAGATATGTGGTCCAGTGAGAACTGGGCAGGGGTGTTACATATCTCTCATGGTGCGCTAGGTTAACCTTCTGGTTACTGAGAAGGATGCAGGATGGGACACACCGCTGAACCTGATGGTAACAATGCAATTACCTGTACTTCTTCTCCCCCTGTTTTCATCCTGTACTGTGTTCCTGCTTGTATGCCTGGGGAAAGATGACACACTAGGCCAGAACTGCTAGCAGCTCTCCAAGCCCAGGCTAAAAGGTGGTTGACCTCGCATTTTTAGCCAGGCAAGGTCATGTGAGTCAACGTCACTAACCTGATGATCACCTTTTACCTGAGAAAAATCACACATGCACCTTGCTCGACACATGTCCCAACCCTGATGGTGCAATGGTTTTCAGTGGTCTCCAAACTGCAGTCTGGGGGCCAGATGTGGCCCTTTGCTTGCCCTTAGCCGGCCCTTTGGACACTTTTCCTCCAACTGACACCAATGATGAGGCACCATTCCTCTCACTGACACCATTATTTGGACACTATTCTTCCTGCTAAAAGCAATGATGGGGCAGTGTTGAATCCCACTGATGCCGGGACATTTTCTACTCACACTGGCCACAGTCCAGCCCACCTAAAGCCTGAAGGATAGTAAACTGGCCCTTTGTTTAAAAAGTTTGGATACCCCTGGTTTATATGAAGTACCCTGACTTCCAGGAGGTCCTTCATCAGGTTGAAAGGTTAGTGGCCGCTCTAGGGAGTCATGCTCAATGATGACTCACATGGCAGAAATACAACACTAACTTCAGCTGCCTGCTGCCTGCCACCTTTTTGTGACATACCCACACAATGTGTTTCAAGGTTGTTTCATGCTGCAAAAGCTGCACCAGCATCAGTGTCCCATAAAATTGGTCTCATGCCCCTACTGGAACACACACTGCATTGCTTAATAGACCGGGCACTGGAAGCAGGGGGAGGGGAAGGAGGATTTTCTGCTGTCTCAGGGCCAGCAGGAACCTTTGCCTACTGCCTTCATCCCTGTGAGGCAGAGGCAGAAGGAGGCTGAGGGTGAATATGAGGAGGAGGGTTGGGTGCTAGTGGCAAGAAATGTGAGGAAACAGGCTAGACTTTACGAGGGATCTTTCGAAACCTCCCAAACCCTGTGTGGTATGTGGGTAATGTGTTTTTTTTTAGCATGGTGTTGTCCTTAGCAACTACAAAAACTTAGGGTCCTCTGCAGCAGCCAATTTGTGGCAAATGCAGTCTGTCATGCTAAAGTGCCTGGGCAAGGACCCCAGAATTTAGGCTACTCTCTTCAAACACTGATACAAGGGTAAAATGGGCAATCTACTGCCACCATATGAGAAGGAGTCCAGACTGTGCCACTTTGAGGAGGTGCTGCAAAGGAACCTCTTTGCCAGATTTCCTGATGGGGGCAGGATCCCATCGAATGATAACATGCCTCCAATCCCTAAAAGGAGGAACAGCGGTGGCTGCCTTAGATTAACTTTTTTGGAGTTTTTACACTACAGTGGCCAGTTCTGACTGCAGGTAGCACTCACAAACAGCACCTGAACCACATGTTTGTTGACTACATGGGGTTCAGGGCCTTTGGGGACAACCTGAGAAGTAAGGACACCATTGACTATTGGGTTTTCAAGCTGATCCACTGGCTGAAGCTTGCATAATATGCACTGGAGCTTCTGACTTGTCCTGCAGCAGGGTGCTGTCTGTAATGCCCTTCGGCATATCAGGAGGTTGTATTAGAAGCAAATCTACATGTCTACCTGACAGTGTAGCCACAGACTACATCAATGGTCAGCTACCCTCCCCCATCCCAAAATAAAATTATATCTGCCACCAGTGCAAGCTCCTACCACCTCTCCTGGCCTATTAAAGTGCTCACTATTAGGGAAATTGAGAGTAAATGTGTTTAGTACCACTTTCCCTTTGCTCCATTCAGTTTGGGGTTCGTCAGACCTATTAATTGCCACATTCCTAATGCAGTTTGTCAGCCGCACTTTCCTTATCACAAATAAAGCACATTGTCAATATGGCTGTTGAGACTTTGGCCCTTATACGCCAGGTGACCTAAGCTCAAAGGTCAAGCAGGAATTTGTGTTACAAGGAATTTGGTCTGGCATATCTCTGCATTATTTTGATAGGACCATGAACACCAAACATGTAGTGTTATCCTGAAACCCATAGTAGCAGTGAACCCAAACATCACCCATATTCAGGAGGATTTTCAGACAATATGTATGTTTTTTTCAGGGCACTGCTTGGGCATAATTAACACTTTTGGATGTTCCCTGTAACATAGCAATTTTTCACTTTTTGAGCACAACGCACAGTCAACTTACAACATCTAGAAACTTTTTCAGACTACTTTTGGTCCATTTGAGCATGCTTTTCACTTATCATAACATAACCTTAGGCTGTATCAGGAACCTCATTTTTAAGCAGTTAGTCTAGTGTTCCTTTAGGAAGCCCACTGACTAGGGTCTGGGCTTATGTTGCATTTGTACAGATCTGGAACTGTATTATAATAAGTATACAGTACATATGCACATACGTAATAGCAATATGACAAAATAATAGATGATACAGTACATACAGTCAGGTCCATAAATATTTCGACATCAACACAATTCTAATCTTTTTGGCTTTATACACCACCACAATGGATTTGAAATTAAATGAACAAGATGTGCTTTAACTGCAGACTTTTAGCTTTAATTTGAGGGTATTTACATCCAAATCAGGTGAACGGTGTAGGAATTACAACAGTTTGTATATGTGCCTCCCACTTTTTAAGGGACCAAAAGTAATGGGACAGATTAACCACTTGCCGACCGCCCCCTGTATATATACGTCGGCAGAATGGCACGTACAGGCAGAACCACGTACCTGTACGTGCCATTCTTCCGGCGGGTGGGGGGTCCGATCGGACCCCCCCGGCCGGCGGGGACGGTCGGGATCGCTTCAGGAGCGATCCGGGATGAGGGGACGGCCAGTGGTTTCTGGCCACCCCCTCGCGATCGCTCCTGGCGAATCAGATGCTTCCTCTGTCTGTGTCAATCAAAACACAGGCAGAGGAAGTGATGTCACGCTCGGTGCGCCGGTCTATGTGACCGGAACGCCGAGCTGTGAACGTCTAAAGGTTAGTGCACAAACAGTACACTGACACCAGTACACATAGGCACACAAAACACCCCCTGTCACCCCCAGATCACCCCCCAGATCACCCCCTCCCCCCCCAGTCACAGTGTCACTAATTGCAGTGATCATTTTTTTACTGATCACTGCATTTAGTGTCAGTGTGACTGTAATAACTGTCAGTGCAGTTAGTTTTAGGTCCAAGGTAGCCCCCTACCCCCCCCTAATAAAGGTTTAACCCCTTGATTGCCCCCCAGGTAACCCTTTCACCCCCTTTTGCCAGTGTCACTAAGCGATCGTTTTTCTGATCGCTGTATTAGTGTCACTGCTGTCGCTAGGTAACCATTTTTTTTTTTTAGGTAACCGCCATGTTTATATAGGTTCATAAATAGGTTTATAGGTCAGGTACCCCCATATTACAACCTAAATAAAGGTTTTAACCCCTGATTGCCCCTAGAGTTAACCAATGGCACCCTGGACTGGGCATCCGGAGGCTGCCCTTAGGAGGGGGGCACTGTCAGATAAATACCATACTCCAGTGCCACGTTCCTAGAATGCACACACGCGGTAGAGCTGTTCGGCAGCGCACACAGGTACGCGGGGCACCGGGTGCGCATGCGCGGGTTCGCGGCGCTCGGGTATGTATTATAGCTCACCCAGCGCGGCGCACGTCTATGCACGGCTCTGTCAGAAAGCGAGTGCGCATGCGCACTCGTCCGGGTACCCCACCTGAAGTATTTACCTGGCCTATAAAAGGCCTTCTCCTTTCCTCCACAAATTGCTGGTTTGTTGTCTCTACTTCCTGAGTCCCTGGCTCCAGTCCCTTGTATCCTGTACCTTGTATCCTGTACCTGCCTTATTACCTGTGCTTGACCCGGACCTCTTCTGACCACCGCTGCTGTTACCTGTGTTTGACCCCTGGCTTGCTTCTTGGATATCCTTCTGCTTGATCATCTGTGCTTGACCCTCGGCCTGCCTCCTGGACATTCTCTAGTTACTTACCTGTGTTTGACCCCTGGCTTGCCTCTTGGATATCCTTCTGCCTGATCATCTGTGCTTGACCCTCGGCCTGCCTCCTGGACATTCTCTAGTTACTTACCTGTGTTTGACCCCTGGCTTGCCTCTTGGATATTCTTCTGCCTGATCATCGGTGCTTGACCCTCGGCCTGCCTCCTGGACATTCTCTGAGTTACTTACCTGTGTTTGACCCCTGGCTTGCCTCTTGGATATCCTTCTGCCTGATCATCTGTGCTTGACCTTCAGCCTGCCTCCTGGACATTCTCTAGTTACTTACCTGTGTTTGACCCCCGACTTGCCTTCTGGACACTCTCTTGTTGCTACCTGTGTTTGACCCCTGGCTTGCCTTCTGGATACCCTCCTACCTGACTACCTGTGCTTGACCCTCGGCCTGGCTTTCTGGACTTCCAGTTCACGTATGCACCTCAGGATCATCCTCCAGTGTGTGTTCCGGTACCTCTACAGCCTCTGCCTCCTCTTGGTCCTGCCAGGTGTCTACTTCCAGTGCAGCTTCAGCCACACATGGTCTACACCGCTACTGCACACCACCTGCAACCCACTTGCTGGCAACCCGTGCATCTTTGTGCCCGGTGCCCTCTGTACCCATTCCAGGGGCATCGTGCACCTAGTCGCAAGGGGAGCAGCTCTCAGCATTTCGGCCCGGGTGAATACCTGTGACACAGGGGGAGGGGAAGGAGTATTTTCTGCTGTCTCAGGGCCAGCAGGAACCTTTGCCTACTGCCTTCATCCCTGTGAGGCAGAGGCAGAAGGAGGCTGAGGGTGAATATGAGGAGGAGGGTTGGGTGCTAGTGGCAAGAAATGGGAGGAAACAGGCTAGATTTACGAGGGATGTTTCGAAACCTCCCAAACCCTGTGTGGTATGTGGGTAATGTGATTTTTTTTTGAGCATGGTGTTGTCCTACAAAGACTTAGGGTCCTCTGCAGCAGCCAATTTGTGGCAAATGCAGTCTTTAATGCTAAAGTGCCTGGGCAAGGACCCTAATAATTTAGGCTACTCTCTTCAAACACTGATACAAGGGTAAAATGGGCAATCTACTGCCACCATATGAGAAGGAGTCCAGACTGTGCCACTTTGAGGAGGTGCTGCAAAGGAACCTCTTTGCCAGATTTCCTGATGGGGGCAGGATCCCATCGAATGATAACATGCCTCCAATCCCTAAAAGGAGGAACAGCGGTGGCTGCCTTAGATGAACTTTTTTGGAGTTTTTACACTACAGTGGCCAGTCCTGACTGCAGGTAGCACTCACAAACAGCACCTGAACCACATGTTTGTTGACTACATGGGGTTCAGAGCCTTTGGGGACACCCTGAGAAGTGAGGACACCATTGACTATTGGGTTTTCAAGCTGATCCACTGGCTGAAGCTTGCATAACATGCGCTGGAGCTTCTGACTTGTCCTGCAGCAGGGTGCTGTATGAAATGCCCTTCGGCATAGCAGGAGGTTGTATTAGAAGCAAATCTACATGTCCCCTGACAGTGTAGCCACAGACTACATCAATGGTCAGCTACCCTCCCCCATCCCAAAATAAAATTATATCTGCCACCAGTGCAAGCTCCTACCACCTCTCCTGGCCTATTAAAGTGCTCACTATTAGGGAAATTGAGAGTAAATGTGTTTAGTACCACTTTCCCTTTGCTCCATTCAGTTTGGGGTTCGTCAGACCTATTAATTGCCACATTCCTAATGCAGTTTGTCAGCCGCACTTTCCTTATCACAAATAAAGCACATTGTCAATATGGCTGTTGAGACTTTGTCCCCCTTATAAGCCAGGTGACCTAAGTTCAAAGGTCAAGCAGGAATTTTTGTTACAAAGAATTTGGTTTGGCATATCTCTGCATTATTTTGATAGGACCATGAACACCAAACATGTAGTGTTATCCTGAAACCCATAGTAGCAGTGAACCCAAACATCATCCATATTCAGGAGGATTTTCAGACAATATGTATGTTTTTTTCACGGCACTGCTTGGTCATAATTAACACTTTTGGATGTTCCCTGTAACATAGCAATTTTTCACTTTTTGAGCACAACGAACAGTCAACTTACAACATCTAGAAACTTTTTCAGACTAATTTTGGTCCATTTGAGCATGCTTTTCACTTATCATAACATAAGCTTAGGCTGTATCAGGAACCAAATTTTTAGGCAGTTAGTCTAGTGTTCCTTTAGGAGTCCCACTGACTTGGGTCTGGGCTTATGTTGCATTTGTACAGATCTGGAACTGTATTAGAATAATTATACAGTACATATGCACATACGTAATAGCAATATGACAAAATAATAGATGATACAGTACATACAGTCAGGTCCATAAATATTTCGACATCAACACAATTCTAATCTTTTTGGCTCTATACACCATCACAATGGATTTGAAATTAAATGAACAAGATGTGCTTTAACTGAAGACTTTAATTTGAGGGTATTTACATCCAAATCAGGTGAACGGTGTAGGAATTTGTATATGTGCCTCCCACTTTTTAAGGGACCAAAAGTAATGGGACAGATTAACAATCATCCATTAAACTTTCACTTTTTATTACTTGGTTGAAAATTCTTTGCAGTCAATTACAGCCTGAAGTCTGGAATGCATAGACATCACCAGATGCTGGGTTTCATCCCTGGTGATGCTCTGCCAGGCCTCTACTGCAACTGTCTTCAGTTCCTGCTTGTTCTTGGGGCATTTTCCCTTCAGTTTTGTCTTCAGCAACTGAAATGCATGCTCAATCGGATTCAGGTCAGGTGATTGACTTGGCCATTGCATAATATTCCACTTCTTTCCCTTAAAAAACTCTTTGGTTGCTTTCGCAGTATGCTTCCGGTCATTGTCCATCTGCACTGTGAAGCGCCGTCCAATGAGTTCTGAAGCATTTTGCTGAATATAAGCAGATAACATTCCCGAAAAACTTCAGAATTCATCCTGCTGCTTTTGTCAGCAGTCACATCATCAATAAATACAAGAGAACCAGTTCCATTGGCAGCCATACATGCCCACGCCATGACACTACCACCACTATGCTTCACTGATGAGGTGGTATGCTTTGGATCATGACCAGTTCCTTTCCTTCTCCATACTCTTCTCTTCCCACCACTCTGGTACAAGTTGATCTTGGTCTCATCTGTCCATAGGATGTTGTTCCAGAACTGTGAAGGTTTTTTTAGATGTTGTTTGGCAAACTCTAATCTGGCCTTCCTGTTTTTGAAGCTCACCAATGGTTTACATCATGTGGTGAACCCTCTGTATTCACTCTGGTGAAGTCTTCTCTTGATTGTTGACATTTACACACATACACCTACCTCCTGGGAGTGTTCTTGATCTGGCCAACTGTTGTGAAGGGTGTTTTCTTCACCAAGAAAATAATTCTTTGGTCATCCACCACAGTTGTTTTCTGTGGTCTTCCGGGTCTTTGGTCAATTGTCCCATTACTTTTGGTCCCTTAAAAAGTGGGAGGCACATATACAAACTGTTGTAATTCCTACACCGTTCACCTGATTTGGATGTAAATACCCTCAAATTAAAGCTGAAAGTTTACAGTTAAAGAACATCATGTTTGTTCTATTTCAAATCCATTGTGGTGGTGTATAGAGCCAAAACGATTAGAATTGTGTTGATGTCCCAATATTTATGGACCTGACTGTAGATGATAGGTATTCCATAACTCGAACATGTACAATATTTCAGATAGAAAATGGTTAAGGTTTTCTGAAATGGTTTGAACATTATGAAATATGTTTAATATTTCACATGAGAAGCAGAACCATTTCCTCTCTGGAAACAAATCCCTGCTCCATCTGTGTAAAATATGTCTGTAAAATTACCACTGGGAACTTAAATTTTCCAGAACACATCATTTATACCTTGCCATATTATACAAAATGTGCTACATAACCCGCTAATCAGAACTATGCCAAGTATAATATAGAAGGATTTTTACATTGCTTTAGAAAATTAAAGATGCTGTTCTAGCAGTAACTTTAATCCACTTTCCTGTGTAATGGTGACAGCTGTATAGATCCTTGTTAAATCAAAATCAATCATCTCTAAGCACGTATGTGGTACATATATACTGTAATATGGAATACATTAAGATTTTCCATTTCAAGGCTAAACACACAGTATTATTTACAGTTTTCAAAATGTGCTGTGCACTAAGGCATCTAGATTTCACTTGTGTTATTCATAAATGCTTCATGACCTTGTAATTCAAAATACTTCCCAGAAAATTGCCATTTGGGCACCTCCTATAGTTCAAACGTGCCAGAGATTACTCTACTTCTCCTGCAGATGGCTACCAGGATGCCCACCAATTCAGCATCTGCCTAAAGCCCACCTCTATGTCTAAGTCACCAAGTTACAAGTCTGTGGCAACAATCCCTTCAGCGTATGGTGCTCAGTTGGAATGAGCAACTCAATTCTCATATAAACTGAATCTGAAAAACACACACTTTTGTGAATTAACTGAACATTTTTTGTCAGTCTTGTTCAAACTGCTGAGAATCACACAATGTATTAATTATGATTATCTTGATGTGGAATTTTATGTTTTTTGGCCAAAATATGCAGTTTGCCTAATTTTTTGTGTGCTTGAATATTTGCATATACTGTACAGTACAGTACAGTATGTCCATTTGATGGGTGTACAATCATTAAATTCAGGATCCAGACAATATTGACTAATTCAAGTTATGCATTTGCAATCTATACAATAATTCAAGATTCTCTGCCTGTCAAAAGAATATGCATGGGAATATTCCAGAAAACCCCAAATTATTGTCAAATCACAATTTTTAGTTTGCCTGAATATTTCCACACAGATCTGGTTGGGCTGTTATGTCTTAAGCCCCATACACACGGTCGGACTTTTTCATGGATTCTGTCCGATCGGACAATGTTGTTGAAAAATCAGACCGTGTGTATGCACCATCGGACAGTGTACGTCGGATTGTCCGACGGACAAAGTCTTATCTCCTGCTGAATAGATTTGCCGACAACACGGTCCGATCACACCAAATCCGATCGTGTGTACGGTTGTCCGACCGGACAAAGTGCTACGCATGCTCAGATCACATTACAAGACCAAAGCTATTGGCTACTAGCCTCTACGTAGTCCCGTCGTAGGCAACAAACGTCACCACGTTCAGAATGATCGGATTTTCCGACAACTTTGTCCGACCGTGTGTACGCAAAACCAACATCGGACAAAGTATGACGGACAGAATCCGACCGACCTGGTCCGCGGATTGTCCGACCGTGTGTATGGGGCTTAAAACTGTGCAATTGAAGATACAGATATTCATATATTGTATTATTCTTTGCACTTTAATCTAGTCCGCGAGAATATATGTAGGCAAATCATAAAAATTTGTATTTTGCGAATTCCCATTATGTGGTAATTGTTTAGTTCACCCCTAGGGCGAAGTCTTGGCTCGCACATCAAAGAACAAAACACAGGGGCAGAGCATCAGCTTAGTCTGAATACATATAAAGTGAAGCCTACCATACATAGCTTGAATTTTGGCTGTTACAGCAGGAAACATGTCAAATAAGCTGTGGATGACCCTATCAGCATCCCCAGGCTTGACAAACTTCAACCGAAGTACTATATACAGCTTGACACCGGCCAACCGAACAGCTACTACATCCAAACAGATGAAATCACTGTTTACGTATTCAGACAATTTCTAGTGTCTGAATACAATAGCCAGCAGGAGAGATTCCTCCATCCATGCTGGTTAGCGTGGTTGAAGGGATGTAATCAATCTCTCTTGTTCAGCCTGCGGGCAGAATGAGAGAAATCTATATGTGTATGGCTAACCTTACGTGTACCTTTTCAGTAGACTTGTTACCCTGGCTTGACATTCCACAGACTCCACTTCTGTCCATACAGCATAAGCTGTTCTTCAGTCTTCACACTCCATCAGTCTCTAATCAAACTTTTAACACAAACGCAGGCAGACTGTCCACACTTCAGAGCTGCATATACCTGAATATTATAATTGACTTCTGATTTAAAAATATACAATTCTTTTTTTAGATTCATAGATGAAGGCATTTTTTATGAGGTTTATTGTTTAAATATGGTCACTCCCCCCCCCCCCCCCCCAAAAAAAAGCTGGCAGAATATTAACATGCATAACAAAGGGATATACTCCAGGGATATAACTATAATCCTGCCACTTTAACTCTGGTTAGGCCACATCTGGAGTATTCTGTCCAGTTCTGCTCACCAGTCCTCAGAAGGGATGTGCTGGAGCTGGAGAGAGTCCAAAGAAGGGTAACAAAACTAATAAGGGGACTGGAGGACCTTAATTACGAGGAACGACTGCAAACACTAAATTGATTCCCCCTGGAGAAGCAACGCTTGTGAGGGGACATGATATCAATCTACAAATACCTCAATGGGGATCCCAACATAGAAAACAAACTATTCAGTCTTAGGGAGTGTAAGAGGACATGTGGCCACACAATGAGACTGGAGGAGAAGCGGTTTAACCTTAGAGTGCGCAGGTTTTTTTTCACTGTCAGGGCAATAAGAATGTGGAACTCTCTTCCACAATTGGGGGTGACTGCGGGGAGTATGGATATTTTTAAAAGACTCTTGGATGTATATCTTAAAGAAAACAACATACAGGGATATGGGAAATTATAGACACTGACACATGTGCACTAACACAGGTTGAACTGGATGGACGATTGTCTTTTTTCAGCCTTACTTACTATGTTAGATCAAACCTACCAAAAATATAGGGAGGTTTCCATTTAATAGACCATGTTATGGGCAATTCTGGTTACCACAGGTGGCAAACAGACCATATTTTAACAGAGCCCTTTAGTATGCATAGCCATGGGATAGTCTCATTATTGATGATCCCCATGTCTTTAAATATGAGAAAATTCCTGTTCTTGGGGGGGGGGGACTAGCACTCATTTCTATGGTTTTTATTAATATTAGGCTGGCACCAGCTTAGTCTTCCTGCTCTCATCATGGCATAGACATCGAATAGACATAACCTAGCATGTTTTAGTACAATTTTTTAAATATTTTAAATGTTTTTTTCCATAGTCAGAACATATCTGATAATCCTTTAACCCCACCTAATGTTTATAACTACATGCATTGATGTATACTGCAGTGCTCGACGAATACCAGGCGCCAGGTCGCATTGGCGACTAGAATTAGCGACCTGGCACCTGGGTCAGCACAGCTGGGGGTATCCTGTCTTCATAGTGCTTACCCCCCCACCCCCCGCAGCGCGCGCGCGCGATCGTGATGGGCCGCGCCGGCCGGTAATTGAGGCCCCGGCTTTGCGACCTTGTGCAGTCCTATGGTACCTTCTATAATCTGGCGCCCTCTTGTGGTGGCCGTTGGTATGACACCCAGCAATACTAATAAGGCTGTTTTGTTTTCACTGCCTGCCTATCTCCTTCACTTAGAACCCCCAAACATTATATATATTTATTTTTCTAACACCCTATAGAATAAAATGGCGGTCGTTGCAATACTTTCTGTCACACCGTATTTGCGCAGCGGACTTACAAGCGCACTTTTTTGGGAAAAAATACTTTTTTTAATTAAAAAATAACACAACAGTAAAGTTTGCCCAATTTTTTTTTATATTGTGAAAGATAATGTTACGGCGAGTAAATTGATACCAAACATGTCTCGCTTCAAAATTTTGCCCGCTCGTGGAATGGCGACAAACTTTTACCCTTTAAAATCTCCATAGGTGACATTTAAAAAAATTCTACAGGTTGCATGTTTTGAGTTACAGAGCATGTCTAGGGCTAGAATTATTGCTCTCGCTCTACCGATCACGGCAATACCTCACGTGTGGTTTGAACACCGCTTTCATATGCGGGCGCTACTCTTCTGCAAACAAGCTCGGCGGGACGGGCGCGTTTAAAATTATTATTTTTTTCTTATTTATTTTAACTTTTAATTTTTTCACTGTTCTTTTGAAAAAAAAATTGTGTCACTTTTATTCCTATTACAAGGAATGTAAACACCCCTTGTAATAGAAAAAAGCATGACAGGACCTCTTAAATATGAGATCTGGGGTCAAAAAGACCTCACATCTCATATTTACACTAAAATGCCAAAAAAAATAATTGCCATTTAAGAGCTATGGGCAGAAGTGACGATTTGAAGTCACTTCTGCCCTGCAATGAAGAGACAGGCAGGGGCCATCTTCCCCTCACTCGTCTCCATGTCGTTAAAAAAAAAAAAAGAAAACCTGGCTCCTAACTTTTTTAGCTGGCTCCTAGATTCCAAGCAAATTTGTCAAGCCCTGGTATACTGATCCTGTGACAGTATAGAAAAGCAGATGCATGCTAGTACTTTCATGATTCATGAAATCAAAGGACAAGATGATGGAAATGCAACAGCTTATAGCAAGAAAGTAATACACATTTTATCTAAAAGGCATGTGGTTAATCTTGGTATTAACACTATTGCTCCTTGCATTTCATTGTGCATCAAATCTTTTTGAGAATGGGGACAGTTTGGCTAACATTGGAAATCTATACAGTCTCCTAGAAGTAATCAAATTAGTAGCTAGAATTTTACATACATCCTTTTTAAATATTATACCAAGAATTTAGCCAGAGGTTATTCTTGCAAATCATCAATTAGAAGTGGCCTTCAAAGTAATACAAGACATTCTTTTTCCCTCCAGTAAATTTCTACTCTGTGTTTCTGCATAGATATTCAGCTTAATATGTTAGGAAAGTGACTGCTGAAAGTTATATGATGTTTAATTCATATGCAAAGCTCCCAATGGATACATTAGACACGCAACAATTTGAGAGCCATGCTTCACTTAAGGTAGCAGCGATAAATGATTCTTACAACGGCAGACTTAAAATTACTGCTCCTAAAAGACTGGGACTAAAAACATAAAATCAACATTTTACAAATAGGAGAACAATAGGCAGGAACGGCAAGGGCTAAATTGAGTGGAAAGTAGGCATACAGCTGACTATCAGGAATCAGAATCTATGCATATACACAGCCATTTCTAGTGTTTCATCTAATGACTGGTAAGCCCAAGATTACTTTAATTTCAGATAAAATTTAGGTTTCCTTTCCTGGGTGGTTTCAAGCCAACCCCACCGCTGGCTCATGTCTAAGCTGTGTGAGCCTACAATACTAATCAGACCTGAAGTGCTTCCACAGTCCAGAACTAACACAAGGGGGCAAAAAGAACATCAAGGGAGTTGCATGTTCTGCAATTCCTCCATCACCAAAGCATAGAGCTAATCAATTGGCAGTCCCAAGATAGCAACTAAGAGTAAAAGAGAATTACTTTCCTTTAGGTAACACAGGGAGTGAGCACTGTATACAGGACAGCACTGAATTTCTGATGTGATCAACAAGTATTGTTTTGCACTTCTTGAGGCTATATAACAAAACACTTTCCATGAAATATTTTACAGACCAAAAGTGAGTACAGAAGATAAGTTCTTTTTAAGGTTTGCATACAACGATGTACTTATTAAAATGGAACTAAGGTGTAATCAGAAATTACATATATTATGTAGTCTGTCTGTGAGAGGGGCTTAGTGAATGCAGGCAATAGGTTCCAATCGTGGATACCACTAGCAGGCTTCGGGTCTCCCTCAATGCTGGTGTGGACCCTCACTCCACGATTGAGTAATAGAAGGAGCATTTCCAAACATGTTTCGAACACAGTATCTCAATTATGACCACAATGTCCATATACCACATCATGTTCCAGCCCCTTCAAGGCTTGAGTCAAGTGTGTACTCATTTGTTCAGAAATAGGTCAAAGACAATCATATAATAATAGACAACTCCAAATCTTCCTTTTCTAACTGTGCTTTGCTTGGAACGGATGGGCAAATTACAGTTCTGACATCCAAATGAGCAGTGGTTAACTTTTGCCCAGTTTAGGATATTCTCCCCCAGGCTCAGCCCTCTAGGGGGAGGGGTGTCATGGAGCCCTCCAGTCAACGAAGGCCATTTGTATGGAGAGGTTATACCTTGCTGTCCAAAGCTCCAGGAACTTCCATGGGAGCCAAACCTAAATTTTTGTACTGCACTCCCGTAACCTTCTTCCTATTCTAAAGGGGAATAGGTGACCTCTGGGGGTAAAACAGGGAATGATGCCTCGCCTCATCTATTGAGGTGAAGCAATATAAAAAGCTCCTTGCTTCCACCTAATGCCCCCTTAAATGTCACTAGCATTCACACAGCAGTCTGTTTTTCTGCGTCCCCTATACCATACACTATATTACAAAAAGTATTGGGATGCTTGCCTTTACATGCACATGAACTTTAATGGCATCTAAGTCTTATGCCCCGTACACACGATCGGATTTTCCGACCATGTGTATGCTCCATTGGACTTTTGTTGTCGGACTTTCCGCCAACAAATGTTGGCTAGCATGCTCTCAAATTTTCCTCCAACAAATGTGTGTTTTTGGACTTTCCGATCTTATGTACACAATTACGTCGGACAAAAATCCAAAGTAGAATCATGCATGCTCGGAAGCAGAAGTGGTCGGTCTTGTAAACTAGCGATTGT
Organism: Lithobates sylvaticus; assembly: GCA_028564925.1. Classification (NCBI taxonomy): domain Eukaryota; kingdom Metazoa; phylum Chordata; class Amphibia; order Anura; family Ranidae; genus Lithobates; species Lithobates sylvaticus. The sequence continues at coordinate 222,570,385 of CM053029.1, forward strand.
AATGGAGAATTAACATTCTTGACGTGGCAAATTATGAAATCTCCAATCTTTTTAATGGGATAATAATGAAGCTGCTTTGCTGGTGATACTGATGGAGTTATTTCAAACAAATTTTCAAAGGCTTTTTTTTCTAGTGATATCAAGAATAATATTATGTTTTTTTTGTTTGTTTTTTATTTGTGCAAGTTACCACAACAACATTATCCCCTAGTTTTTAAGAACAAAGATACAACTATGTTGGTGTCCCTTGTCAATTTTACATTGTATTTTTTAACCACTTGACATCCGCGCTATGGCCGAATGGCGGCCACAGCGCGTATCTGAATTCCCAGGAGGCCATCATATGATGGCCTCCCTGGTGCGCGCTCCCTGCGCGCGCCCTACAGGGCTCTGCGCCCCCCACCCCAAAGCACCTTGCCCCCATGTTGATGGGGACAAGGGCCTCTTCCCGACAACCCTTGCCCAGTGGTTGTCGGAATCTGGAAGCCCCCTTTAACAAGGGGGCCCCCAGATCCCGCCCCCCCATGTGAATGAGTATGGGGTACATTGTACCCCTACCCATTCACCTGGAGAAAAAATTGTGTAGTGTTAAAAAATACAGTAGAAAAAGAAGTCTCTTATTATGTAGCTCTGGGGGTCTCTTCCTACTTCTCCACTCTCTTCTTCGCGCTCTCTGGTTCTTCTCCCGCTGTCCGGTGCCTTCTGCTGGGTTCTTCTGCTCTTTTGCCCGCTCTTTTGCTAACTCTTGCCTGGTCTTTGTCGTCTTCTCCCCTCTTCTCTTCTTCCGATGTTGACTCGTCGCTGTCTCCCGCTGTAATGCCGTGTGCGCCGTGCCCAATGACTTATATAGGCATGGGGCGGGGTCACCGGGTGATGACATCCAGTGACCCCGCCCCCTTATGACGCTACAGCCCAGGCATGATGGGTCATGACGTCACAATGGGCGTGGCCTCCAAAGGATTATAATTTGGTTGCCACGCCCCATCGTTATTTTGGCACCAACAGATCAGCGGGACGCAGCATCGGATGAGGATCGTCGGCGGGAGCAGTGGCAGAGGAAGAAGAACACCGGACAAAGAAGACAGAAGAAGAGTGGAAGAAGAAGCAGGGGAAGAAGGAGAACACTGGAGGATGAAGCTGCAGGAGGAGATGGAGGAAGAAGCGGAGAAGAAGATGAAATAGATATTTAATAAAAGGCTTGTCAAAAACTGTCTACTATATTTTTGTTTAACACTACACTACTTTTTTTTCCAGGTGAATGGGTAGGGATACAATTTACCCCAAACTCATTCTCATAGGGGGGGGTGACGGGATCTGGGGGGCCCCCTTGTTAAAGGGGGCTTCCAGATTCTGATAATCCCCCCGCCCGCAGACCCCGACAACCACCGGGCAAGGGTTGTCGGGAAGAGGCCCTTGTCCCCATCAACATGGGGGAAAGGTGCTTTGGGGTGGGGGGTGCAGAGCTGCATATTGCACACATATTTAGGAACATTTAGACACAAAGCATTTGAGCATTAATGGATGCCATTGGCCAGAATCTAAATGTATTCTTTCCACTGGAATTCATTAATGTTCAAACGTGTAAACATGTCCAACATTAAGGTAAGTTTATACAAGTTTATGTGTGTGCAGCCTTTTTTCTGTTCTTTGGTTCCTCTCCTAAACACGTTTGTGGGTAATGTTTATTTTTTTCAGCCTATAAACATTCTTCTTTTAATGCGCCTGTAAATGTCTAGGTGCACATAGACACATAGGCTAACATAGTGGTGCTTTTACAGACTGAAAAAAAATTCTGTACATGAGGTCTTAAGCCTAGTACACATGGCCCAAATGCTGGGCAACATCGGCAGGTTCAATAAACATTCGGCCTGTGTGTATGGCAGCTGTGTGTCTGGCTTCTGTCGGACAAGCATGCTGGAAAACCAGCAGCCATCTGGCTCCTGACAGGAATGTTCTGGAAGGGAGCCGTCGCACTGTAAGAACACAAACAGTAGGGGAGATCGCTGTACTATTTTTCGGGCCCGTCGGCATGAATTAAGATGGATCGACATTGCGGGACACTTTTTTTTTCTTTTTTAGTAAAGGAATTGTCAAAAACTGTCTGTTGTGATTTTTACTTTTTGACACTTTTTTGGTGAATAAGTAGGGGTACAATGATAAGGGTCTGGCATGGATTTTGGGGGTGACCCCAGTGCCGTTTTTTTTTTCTGAATTCTGTCATAGGGCTCCCCTTAACCACTTCAATGCACTATATATATTTATATATATATATATATATATATATATATATATATATACACACACACACACACACACACACACACACACAGTATCTCACAAAAAGCGAGTACACCCCTCACATTTTTGTAAATATTTTATTATATCTTTTCATTTGACAACACTGAAGAAATGACTCTTTGCTACAATGTAAAGTAGTGAGTGTACAGCTCGTATAACAATGTAAATTTGCTGCCCCCTCAAAATAACTCAACACATAGCCATTAATGTCTAAACCGCTGGCAACAAAAGTGAGTACACCCCAAGTGAAAATGTCCAAATGGAGCCCAGTGTTAATATTTTGTGTGGCCACCATTTTTCAGCTTCGCAGGTTGCCACTGGAGTCCTCTTCCACTCCTCCATGACGACATCATGGAGCTGGTGGATGTTAGAGACCTTGGACTCCTCCACCTTCTATTTGAGGATGCCCCACAAATGCTCAATAATGTTTAGGTATGGAGACATGCTTGCCCAGTCTATCACCTTTACCCTCAGCTTCTTTAGCAAGGCAGTAGTCATCTTGGAGGTGTATTTGGGGTCATTATTATGTTGGAATACTGCCCTGCGGCCCAGTCTCCGAAGGGAGGGGATCCTGCTCTGCTTCAGTATGTCGCAGTACATGTTGGCATTCATGGTTCCCTCAATGAACAGTAGCTCCCCAGTGTCGGCAGCATGCATGCAGACCCAGACCATGACACTCCCACCACCATGCTTGTCTGTAGACAAGACACACTTGTCTTTGTACTCCTCACCTGGTTGCCACCACACATGATTGACACCATCTAAACCGAATAAGTTTATCTTGGTCTCATCAGACCACAGGACATGGTTCCAGTAATCCATGTCCTTAGTCTGCTTGTCTTCAGCAAATAGTTTTCTGGCTTTCTTGTGCATCATCTTTAGAAGAGGCTTCCTTCTGGGACGACAGCCATGAGGACCAATTTGTTGCAGTGTACGTCTATTTTCCCAAGGACAACTTCTGGATATAATGCTAAGCACATGCACACAACTTCTTTGGTCGACCATGGTGAAGCCTGTTCTGAGTTGAACCTGTCCTGTTAAAACGGCTGTATGGTCTTGGCCAACTTGCTGCAGCTTAGTTTCAGGCGCTTGCCAATCTTTTTATAGCCTAAGCCATCTTTATGTAGAGCAACAATTCTTTTTTTCAGATCTTTAAAGAGTTCTTTGCCATGAGGTGCCATGTTGAACTTCCAGTGACCAGAAAGAGAGAGTGAGAGCGATAGCACCAAATTTGACCTTGTAACACTAATGAGTCACATCACACTGGGGAGGGAAAATGGCTAATTGGGCCCAATTTGGACATTTTCACTTAGGAGTGTACTCACTTTTGTTGCCAGCGGTTTGGACATTAATGGCTGTGTGTTGAGTTATTTTGAGGGGACAGCAAATTTACATTGTTATACAAGCTGTACACTCACTACTTTACATTGTGGCAAAGTGTAATTTCTTCAGTGTTGTCACATGAAAAGATATAATAACATATTTATAAAAATGTGAGGGGTGTACTCACTTTTGTGAGATACTGTGTATATATATACATATATATATATATATATATATATTTTTTTTTTTTTAATACACTGCCTGCACTGTATATATAGTATACACTGTAAAAAAAAATGATATATATATATATATATATATATATATATACACATACATACATACATACACACACACACACACACACACACATACACACTAAACTGCCTACACACCAAGTTCTCTCAATCGCCTCCACGTATCACACTACATACGGCCGCTGTGTAAGCAGCCCTATATAGTGTGGGGCATGGACTTAGCCCCCCAAGCCATGATTGGCCAAAGGCACCCTGCCTTTGGCCAATCTTGGTCTTTTACACCAGATCGAGCTGTGATTGGCCAAAGCATGCAGGTCAGGTGCATGCTTTGGCCAATCAGCAGCCACTAATGCACTGTGATCTCGCAGTGCATTATAGGGTGTCCACGGTGCTCGAAGTTGCCGCAAACGCCCCATTTTTGCCCCATCGCCCCATCGTTTGCGAACATCGGGACCATCTCTAGGAACCACATTGGCCCTCCGCCAATCCAGTGATACTATTCCTGTCATTAAAAATTAGAGACAATGGCTTTGAAATGACAGAGCTCAATTTTTTTAGGATCCGTGGGTATATGCCATCTGGTCCAGGTGCTTTATTCACCTTGCTAGGTGGTCCTCACATCCAATCACCAGCTTATGAAATGTTAACTCCAGCAGCTCCTGCTCCCACCTTCCACTTAGTACTATGCCGTCTCCTGATCTCCACTTTGCTGTACACACGCTGGCAGGTAGGAAGTGCTACCTACACAGCCTGTGTGTATGTAGGAGAGGAGAAAATGTTGGAGGGGGGGGGACAGAGGAAACTAGAGTGAGGGGGAGGGATTGAGAATACTGCTTTGGGGGATAGGGAGGCAGAGGACACTGCTTTCGGGGAGCAGAGGAGACTTTGTTGGGGGGGCAGAGGACACTGCTTTCGGGGATAGAGGACACTACAGTGGGGAGGGGGGTGATGTGAAGGGGGGCAAAGGACACTGCTTTGGGGGGTACAGGACATGACAGTGGGGGGGCTATGTGAAGGAGGGCCGAGAACACCGTTTTGGAGGGTACATGACACTACAGTGGGGGGTTATGTGCAGGGGGCAGAGAACACTGCATTTGGGTACAGGAAACTACTGTGAGGGGAAGGGGCAGAAGGCACTACAGTGGAGGGTGTGATGTGAAGGGGGTCATAGAACACTGCTATGGGGGGCAAAGGCCAGTGCAGTGGGGGAGGGGTGATGTGAAGGGTCAGAGGACACTGCATTGGGGGTACAGGACACTACTGTGGGGGGGGGGGTAAAGTGAAGGGGGCAGAGAATACTGTGTTGTGGGGGTACTGAACACGACATTTACATGTTTATATTGGGAGCTTGATCGTTTTCCTTTTTTTTTAATTAAGGGTGTCACCTAGTAACCCCTCTCTCTGGGATCTTTGCTTTCCTCCATGCTGTCCAGATAGATCTCAACCTCTAAAAAGGTTGCCTACCCCTGATTAAAAGGCATTTGACAGGAATAATAATTATTCTCATAACTATGATTTGGATGAGTTGTTCTATACCTTTGTAAGGGCCTAGTAAAAAAAATTAAACTGCCCCGACAGTAAAAAACAAAACAAAAAAATAAAAGTGTAAAAAAAATATGAGAATGCAAAATATGTATTCATTTCCATTCTTATGTATAAATATGGCTTCTTATTATTTATTTATTTATTATATATCATTTGTCTCCTGACATATCCTAGTGATCCTGCCATTGGTCATTTTCCCCCAGTGACATGATTGTAAGTGTGACATGGGCCTAAAATCACATCACACCTGCATTTTATGTAAAGAAACAGAATATTTTACCAGTAAAATTATTTTTAAATTAGATACCGTAACTGGACTATCACTTAGTAGAATTCACCTCTTCAATACCTTTCTTCAATACCATAAATTGAATCTCTAGCAACTCAGCAACTTGTAATTCACATTAGAAACCCCACACCTTTGTTTCATGGTTGACCCCTAAGCAGCACTTTGCATTGCCTTTCTCCATTAATCCCCAACCTCCACACCAGCACTATGAATTTAATTCCTAGCAAATGGTATTTTACAGCATACCCCCCAATTCTTTCTTTCGGTGCTTCACTCGTTCCCCTTTTATAACTTGCTAGCTGCTGATCCCATCCTCCTTCTGTGCAGCTGCAAGAAGGAGTGGCTTTTGGTTTTCCACTCACACAGCTCCTCCCAAGCAACATCCTTCAACCTGCTCTGTAGATTGTAAGGTAGATGCCATCTACTTCCAAACGGACACAGAATGTAAACAAACAGCATCACATAGAAAGACCGTGCAGAGAGTCATCAAGAGGGACTCTGCAGAGACTAATAGCAGCAGCTCTCAAGCCACATTCCAGCAGGAATGAAAGCAGTCTGCAGGCATACAGAAACAAAAATGCCAACTCTACAAAGACAGTCTTATGCCTCGTACACACGGTCGGAAATTCCGACCACAAAATCCGTCGGAATTTTTCAGACGGATTTTGTTCGACACTGGTGTTGCATACACACGGTCGGACAAAGTTGTTGAAAAATCCGATCAATCTGAACGTGGTGACGTTCGTTGCGTACGACGGAACTATGTAGAGGATAGTAGCCAATAGCTTTGGTCTCGTAATTTGATCTGAGCATGCGTGGCACTTTGTCCGTCGGAATTCTCTACACACGATCGGAAAAAGTCTGATCGGATTTTGTTGTCGGAAAATTTGAGAGCATTTGAGAGCAGGAAAAAGTCAGATGGAGCTCACGCACGGCCGGATTTTCCGACAACATGGTCCGATCGGACATTTTCCGTCGGAATTTCCGACCGTGTGTACGGGGCATTACAGATATCAAGCCTAGCTGAGAAACACTTCACACAGAAACACATTGGGACATTCATTTGAATGGGCTGACTAACACAGCACAATGTGCCAAAAAAAACTTTTGGGATAGTAAGCATGGCAGTGTATTGCTGCGCAATGTACCGTGCTGGAGTGTCAATGAAGAATAGCACCAAGTTGCATAAAATGCATTACCTTGCAATGTGGTAATGTAGCACAATGATGGAAACTTAAATGGTTGCACACTGTCAAAGAAGTTTGAAAAACTTGCTCAAGCTGAAAACTATTCCATTGCTCAGAAGTCTGAAAGGATGAGCGACTAGCTAAAAGCATGACTCTGTCAAGTCAGTAATTTAAAGTGGGCATTTCTCTTCCTATATAAAAGGCTTGAAAACTGCATATAGCAACACCAATGGAACATTGGGGTTGATTTACTAAAGCTGGAGAGTGTAAAATCTGATGCAGCTCTGTATAGAAAGCAATCAACTTCCAGTTGTTTTTTTTTTTGTCAAAGCTGAAGTTAGAAGCTGATTGGCTACGATGCACAGCTGTACCAGATTTTATACTCTCCAGTTTTAGTAAATCAACTTCATAGTTTATCCCACTGTAATGCAAGCAGGCACAGTCTACAAAGGAGTAGTAGCTCAGAATTGCCACCCAATTAGCTACATTAGGTGGACCTCATTGACATTTATAATTAGGTCCACAGTTCCACTTTAAATAAAGTGAGCTTTATGATATAGATTGATTTTTTCAATGTTGATATTTTTTTAGCCCAAAAAAAAGCTCCCGTACTAAAAGTCCAGTATATGTACTACTGGACCAAAATAACAACAATTTGTAATTAATTATTAATTTACTTGACTTTGGAATGGACTCAATGGACTTTGGCACACTTGGCCTATATGTCAGCAAGTGCCTATCTGAGCTGCTATATGTTCCCCTTCCCCTTTTCCCCTCAGCACTTTCCACAAGCGAGTTCTGGCTCTCCATCATGTGGCTTAAACCTTTTGTTATTTTAATTTTCTATCAGTGCATTGATTGATCAGACTTAAGTTGATGTTGTGAGTTTTATGCTGAACTCCAATGAAACAGCTAAACACACAATCTATGGACTAATATGTAAACTATCTTACCTACCAAATGATTTTTGTTTCTGTTCAGCTATTCTTGTGATCCAAACACTTTGCCATTAGGGATGAGCCGAACAACCCCCCGTTCGGTTCGCACCAGAACCCCGCGAACGGACCTAAAGTCCATGCAAGCTTTAGAACCCTATTAGTTATAATGGATGCGAACGTTCGAAATCAAAAGTGCTAATTTTAAAGGCTAATATGCATGTTATTCTCATAAAAAGTGTTTGGGGACCTGGGTCCTGCCCCAGGGGACATGTATCAATGCAATTTTTTTTTTAAAAACGGCCGTTTTTTCAGGAGCAGTGATTTTAATAATGCTTAAATTGAAACAATAAAAGTGTAATATTCCTTTAAATTTCGTACCTGGGGGGTGTGTATAGTATGCCTGTGAAGGGGCGCTAGTTTCCTGTGCTTAGAACTGTCCCTGCAAAAAGTGTCATTTTTGCAGGAAAAAAGCTATTTAAAATCACTCGCGGCTAATGTGAATTGACGGCTGCCGTAACACATGAGAACAGTCATTCATTGAAAGTCATTCATAAAAAAAAGTCATTGATAAAAAAAAAAAAAAAATTAAAAAAAATCCCCAATCCCCAATCCCCCCCCAGATTCAATAACCAGGCCCTTCAGGTCTGGGATGGATATTAAGGGGGACCCCAGCCAAAAAAAATGGTGTAGGGTCCCCCTCAAAATCCATACCAGACCCTTGAGGTCTGGGATGGATTTTAAGGGGAACCCCAGCCAAAAAAATGGCGTGGGGTCCCCCTCAAAATCCATACCAGACCCTTATCCGAGCACGCAACCTGGCAGGCCGCAGGAAAAGAGGGGGGCGAGAGCGGCCCCCCCTCCCGCCTGAACCGTACCAGGCCACATGCCCTCAACATTGGGAGGATGCTTTGGGGGTCTGACCCCCAAAGCACCTTGTCCCCATGTTGATGAGGACAAGGGCCTCTTCCCCACAACCCTGGCCGGTGGTTGTGGGGGCCTGAGGGCGGGGGGCTTATCAGAATCTGGAAGCCCCCTTTAACAAGGGGACCCCCAGATCCCGGCCCCCCCTGTGTGAAATGGTAAGGGCCTACCATTTCACCAAAAAAGTGTCAAAAATTGTAAAAATGACAGGAGACGGTCTTTGACAATTCCTTTATTAAAATCTTCTTTCTTCTTTCTTCATCCTTCGGTTTCTTCAACTTCTCCTTCCGTCATCTTCTTCCATCTTCTTCTTCCATCTTCTTCTTCCTCCGATCCGCTTCTTCTTGCGCTGGTCTTCTTGTCCTTCTCATCCGGCATCTTCTTACATGGCGTCGGCGTCGGTGTCGGTGTCTCTTCTTGGGCGTTCTTCTCAGCAGTCAGCAGCACACTGACACGCTGACACTGAAACACAATATGCGAGGCCGCCGCGGCGGCGGCCTCTTATACCATGGGGCGTGTACTAAAGCCCCTGAGCTATAATTGGCTACAGGCATCCTGCCTGTAGCCAATTATGGCTCTCCTCGCTGCTGGCGCTGTGATTGGCCAAGCGTGCGGGGTCACAGTGCATGCTTGGCCAATCATCAGCCAGCATTGCACTGCGACTGGCGCAATGCATTGCGGGCCGCTCGCATCACACGAATGTGATGCGAGCGGCCCAAATAGTTCTGGGCTCGCCGAACGGGCGAACGCCCGATGTTCGATTCGAACATGGGTTCGAATCGAACACCGGGCCCATCCCTATTTGCCATGCACTTTTTCCCAACCTTTACCTACAATTGGGCAAAACAGCTAAATTGAACCTGTAATTGTACAGTGGAGGAGCAGCACCCCAGTGATGAGGTCACCTTCCTGTGCTTTCTCCTCTAAGCATGTTCAAAGACAGCCCTCTTTGAGTCTCAGAGTGTTAGTTATATGTAAAATTGCATTAAGTTATTTTCTAGAACATTTGGCATCATTGTAAAATTCAACTATCAAAGTATAAAGAAACGATTACTTTAATTAACTGATTTTGCCCCCCAACATCCATCCTCCAGATGGTAAAAAAGGCCTTCAGAACCTCATTAAATTCAAATTTATCTTTAGGGAAGATATTAATTATTAACAATAAATGTGTTTCCCCATTTTCGGACACTGGTAATTAGAAGTACAGACTGCACTACTTATTTCAAATCAATTATTCCACTTAGCAGAACAAAAATTCACACTTAGGTACGAATCACTTCTTTACAGTAATACTATGTGCATGAAGGATGTTAGTCAGTATGCAAAATAAATAAACAGAAATTACCCATTACTAAGGAAATTTGTTATTTTTCTACCGTAGCCATAGATACTGTACTTAGTATTATAACAAGAGATGAAAAAAATAAATATAAAACAGTGTATATATAATATAATCCACAGTAGTGCTCTTAAATGTGTCCAAAAAAGACCAAAATTTTCCTTAATAATGACAAAAAAAAAAAATATATATATATATATATACACAGTAAAAAAAATGTTCCATATACAGTGGATATAAAAAAGGTATATAGACCCCTGTTAAAATGTCAGGTTTCAGTGATGTAAAAAAAATGAGACAGCGATAAATCAATTGCAAACTTTTTCCACCTTTAATGTGACCTATAAACTGTACAACTCAATTGAAAAACAAACTGAAATCATTTTAGGGAGGGGAAGTAAAAATAAAAAATGAAAATAATGTGGTTGCATAAGTGTGCACACTCTCTTATAACTGGGGATGTAGCTGTGTTCATAATTAACAGTCGTCAGTACAAACCTGCCATCATTTAAATTGCCTCTGATTAAACCCAAATAAAGTTCAGCTGTTCTAGTAGGTCTTTCCTGACTTTCTTAGTAGCATCCTACAGCAAAAGCTATGGTCTGCAGAGAGCTTCCAAAGCATCAGAGGGATCTCATTTTAAAATATATCAGTCAGAAGAAGGGTACAAAAGAATTTACAAGGCATTAGATATACCACAGTGAAGACAGTCATCATCAAGTGAAGAAAATATGGCACAACAGTGACATTACAAAGAACTGAACGTCCCTCCAAAATTGATGAAAAGATGAGAAGAAAACTGGTCAAGGAGGCTGCCAAGAGGCTTACAGCAACATTAAAGGAGCTGCAGGAATATCTGCGAAGTACTGGCTGTGTGGTACATGTGACAACAATCTCCCGTATTCTTCATATGTTTGGGCTATGGAGTAGAGTGGCAAGACGGAAGCCTTTTCTTACGAAGAAAAACATTAAAGTCCGGCTAAATTTTGTAAAAAACACATCTGAAGTCTCCCAAAAGCATGTGGGAAAATTTGTTATGGTCTGATGAAACCAAGGTTGACCTTTTTTGGCTATAATTTCAAAAGATATGTTTGGCGCAAAAACAACACTACACATTACCAAAAGAACACCATACCCACCACGAAGCATGGTGGTGGTAGCATCATGCTTTGGGGCGGTTTTTCTTCAGCTGGAACAGGGGCCTTAGTCAAGGTAGATGGAATTATGACCAGTTCCAAATACCAGTCAATATTTGCACAAAACCTTCAGGCTTCTGCTACAAAGCTGAACATGAAGAGGAACTTCACCTTTTAGCATTAGAACAATCCAAAACATACATCTAAATCAAAGGCATGGCTTCACCAGAAGAAGATTAAAGTTTTGGAATGGCCCAACCAGATCCCAGACCTGAATCCGATTGAAAATCTGTGGCGTGATCTGAAGAGGGCTGTGCACATCAGATGCCCTTGCAATCTGACATATTTGGAATATTTTTTCAAAGAAGAGTGGGCTAATATTAGACATGTGCACACTGAAATATTTTGTTTCGGAATTTCGTTTTCGTCCGAAAAATACATTTATTTAGTTACTCCCGAAATTCATTTTTATTTTATTTAATGCATTTGTCCGAAAATCCGAAATAATTAAGGCTGAATCTGTCATTGAAGGCTTATGGTGTCTGTCGAATGTTCTAAGAAGATTCGACGAAGCAGATAAACTGTATGACGCCGCAATCGTACATTTCCGGTCGAATGTTCTGCCCACAAGCTATAGTAGAATTCTAATGTTGTATGACACTAGTAATAATTATATTTATTAATTATTATTACTGGTCAACCAACATTAGAATTCTTCTATAGCCTATGGGCAGAGCATTTGACCATAAATGTACGCTCGCGCCGACTGCTTTGTCGAATCTTTATGTCAAATCTTTTCTCTCTATGTAGAATAATCTTGGACTAATAGAGCTAAGGTTAGGCACATTCGACCACAGGTTCGATGGACACAGATCGCTATTGTCAGCGTCATGTCGAATCTCCTATCTATATCGAACTGTTGTCACAACGAAAACGAAAATAAAGCATTTGTTTATGTCGGATCTTTCGGTTTTTGGATTCTGCGCGTTCGTTATCATTTGTTAAAACGATAACGAAAATACCAGAAATTCGGACGAAAATGCATTCGGACGAAAACGAATGCACATGTCTAGCTAATATTGCCAAGTCATGATGTGCCATGCTGATAGACTCATACCCACAAAGACTGAGTGCTGTAATAAGATCAAAAGGTGCTTCAACAAAGTATTAGTGTAAGGGTGTGCACACTTATGCAACCAAATTAATTTTAGTATATTATTTTTACTTCCCTCCACCTAAAAGATTTCAGTTTTTTGTTCAACTGAGTTGTACAGTTTATAGGTCACATTCAAGGTGGAAAAAGTTCTGAAATGATTTTTCTTTGTCTCATTTTTTTACATCACAGAAACCTGACATTTTGACAGGGGTGTGTAGACTTTTTATATCCACTGTATATATATATAGTTTATATATATAAATATATTCTGATATATATATATATATATATAGATATATATCCACTATATATATATATATATATATATATATATATATATATAAATTAATAATTAGAAAGTCTAGTGAAAAGTGCAAAAACATTATGACACCATTTCCTCCACCACAGTGATGAATGGGAGATCAACTCCCATTAAGAAACAAGCTCACCAGATGATGTTGCCATTCACTCTCGTGTTTGGCAAGCTCAAAGATTATATTGAACAGCTGCTGTAAACTGCCACACCCCATTCACATGCCTGTGTTTTACTCCATATGTAGAAAATAGAGGGAGAAATGGAGCCTCCAATAGTGTAAAATCATTTGAGATATTTATCTATTTAAAACATATATTGCATGTACATCAAATACAGTTAAAACCAGCCTTTTTTGTAACATAGTACAAGACATTTTGAGCGGCTCTGTGTTGCGATCTCACCACTGCTTCATTCGCTAGACATCAGAACACCATCCCAGCTTCAACATACAGTCGATGTGTAGCCACGCCTCACTTTCTTAGTATGGAATACAGTAGGGCATTAATAAAATCCTTGTCATTTTTGTTATCTGTTTCTAATTGGAGAGATTAACTTTTCACATCTAGTGTTCCTGTTGGAAAACTTCCCTTTTTTTCCTGTTCCAATGCAAGTTCACATATTTGAATTTACCCTCACTGTGAGTCCTGGTGAAGGTTTTAACCCTTTCTCACAAAAAATGGTTTTACATTTGGGTCCCTTCACACCAGAACCTGTGATGGAAAAAGTGCATTTCCATGCACGTTTCCCACATTGTACAGGATCACACTGCCCTTGCTAGATGCGCACAGGTGTTATTATATGTTAATGGCACCCCAAACACATCTAGCAAATGCAACATGGTTGTGGCCACCAAACTGCATGGTACTGCATGTGCATTTGGCAGTGCATTTAATCGAACTTGCCCTTAAAGCAGTGTCAATTATATTTGTTCAATATAAGTATTGTGTAAATGTAACACTTGCATGTTTTTAGTATCTCAGAGATCACAGTTCTACTTCTAGCAATGCCTTCTATTTCTCTCTCTAGAAGGCTGGCAGTAGATGTGTTCAGGCATCATCCAAGGACACCATCTACTTTCTGGACTGAGATACAGGTACAGAGATGGAACAATGATATAAATCCTGGTGAATGTGCAGTTTGTAGGTGGGGTGCAGCGTGGTGCAGAGGCAATAATTCACACAGGCAGGTGCAATAAAACTTATATTGAAGAAATGCAGTAACAGGTCAGGGAGAAGGCCAACCAGTTGGGTGGACTCACAGTTCAGCAGCGGGACATGAACAGATTCCAGACAGAATTGTAATTGTATAGTGCTGTTACTTTCCCTCACAGGAGGAGTATTTGTCACTACTCGCCCACAAAAGTGTGCCAAGCCTGGGAGTCAGGGCCTTATATAGGCTTTACCTGACCCAAGATAGCTGCTTGAGTCACATAGGGCAGCAGCATCCAATAGGATCACTCCCCCAGTGACCCAGGAAATCATAGAGGAGCCTTGTTCCTCCTAAATTCCTCTTCAACAGCAGCACGGTGAAGCACCACCTGCTGGGGAGAAAACAGAGTGCACCTGCCTACAAGTTCTCAAATATCTGACACAGGTCACCCCTTAGGTGTTGCAACTCAACTTGAGTGTTGTTGCATCATTACAGCAAGTGATTCCTTGTGCTGTAAATATTGCAGTCCATTTATTATTACTTTCCCATAATAAGGTCCCTTTGACATATGCGGACCGTATGTCCGTATTTCATCCATCCGTTTTCGGATGAAATACAGACATACATGCATCCCTATGGGATAGCGGGTGTCAGCGGATGAACATCCGCTGAGATCCAATATCGTCCATCTCCGCTATGGTCCAATTCTGCAGACGGAGGAAAATCCTATCTTTCTATCCATCTGCAGAGTGGATCGGATGAACACGGACAGACTGTCCGTGTTCATCCGATCCCCCATAGAGGAGAGCGGAGATCTGACAGGGCGGTCCCTGCACAGTGTGCAGGGACCACCCTGTCATCCGCCGGCTCAGGGGGAATCAACAGAGCAATCCCCGCTGAGCAAGCGTATGTTTACGGGGTGGATCCGTCCCGTGTGAAAGGGGCCTAATGGTTTCTTTTTGTACACAAAGCCATATACTCGAGTGAAAGCATTATGGAATTGATACTTTTTTGACTGCTGGTTGTTGGACATAGGTCAAGGTGTATGGAGTAACAAAATAGCTAAAGGGGGCACAACAGTTAAAGCACATCATTTTTACTGTTTTAAATGCCAAAAGGTCATTAACTTCAGCTAGCCATTCTTGTTATTAGGACTCCTCTGCAGGTCAGCAAGGTCGCTCCCTGCATTCTGGACAGAGTTAATTGTGCTTTTTCACTGTCCAATGGGGAGGTTGAAGGTGCAGTGGTGACATAGGAAGATGAATTGCCTTGCCAGGAAGCTGAATTGATAGAAATTAGGTGTGTCACATCACTGGCTGTCCAGTTTGGAAAATGCGTCATTCATAAAACTGTCTGTACAAAATTGGAAAGGCGTTGGTAGGTAAATTAGTAAGAATAGATGCTTTCCAGCCATTTATTTAGCTGATTACCTGGAATTCTGCTTTAAAATTACCCCTACAGGCCCAGGAGTGGGATACTCTCAGGCTCTAAAAGACTGCAAGACATGAGGACATCATGAGGCATAGACTGCAGCAATGGACCATCAGCTTCCACACATAGAAGAGGGAAAATACCAATTCTAGAATGCAAAGAATTTTCGGTTTTCAGTTCAAATAAAATATAACAGAAAAAGACAAAGTTATTTCAGAAATGTAATATTATTTTAAAACATTTGTAGATAAAATAAAAAGGGAGAATCAGGAAGTTACATTTTTTGCTACCAAATTTAATAAAGTAGTATTGTATATAATAGTATTACCATACAGTGAGACCAGTGTAATGGAGTCAATTATGTTCCAAATTTTCGAGAGTGAAACAATGCATTAGAAGAGCCTGAGAAACGCTTAGCTAGATGAAATTTAAACTCCCCAATAGATTTTGTTAAGGTTTCTGGTGTGTGGATAAACCATTAGAAGAAATGAAAATGCAGTATGGGTCAAAACATTTTTTGGAATAATATCAGGCCTATTACCTTTCATTTAAAAGTTTTGTTTAGTCTACTTCCAATGGCTTTTAGCTTTGTTGAGATCTGTTTTAAACATATCAAGATTCTCCTGGAGCTTAAATTGTTGGGGTGCTCTCCCCTACTTAGCTTGCAGATGTTGTATTCAGTGGGTATATTCCTTCCTAAACTGAGATGAGTGTTGAATGTTGCAGCCTCAGATAACAGTTTGTCTCCTCTTCATAGTGTAGTAGCAGAGTCAGCAGTGCCTTAATAAGTCTAAAAGTACTCTGTTCAATTCAGTTCAGTATATCTTTCAGGACATGCTCAATGAACATTTAAGTGTTATGCCCTGTACACACGGTCGGAAATTCAGACGGAAAATGTCCGATCGGACCATGTTGTCGGAAAATCTGCCCGTGTGTGGGCTCCATCTGACTTTTTCCGTCAGAATTTCCGACGGAAAAAATTTGAGATCCTGCTCTCAAATTTTCAGACAACAAAATCCGATCAGACTTTTTCCGATCGTGTGTAGAGAATTCCGACAGACAAAGTGCCACGCATGCTCAGATCAAATTACAAGTTAAAAGCTATTGGCTACTAGCCTCTACGTAGTTCCGTCGTACGTAACGAATGTCACCACGTTCAGAATGATCGGATTTTCCGACAACTTTGTCCGATTGTGTGTATGCAACACCAGTATTGCACAAAATCCGTTGGAAAAAATCCAACGGATTTTGTGGTCTGAATTTCTGACCGTGTATACAAGGGCTAACTGTATCTTTGGGGCAGTTAGACTTAAAATAATCATTATGCATTTATTGTATGTAGCTTAGCTAATAACGTTTAACAGAAATTAGGATATGGATCATAGTCATGCTGAGTCAGAATAGTTGAGTTGAGTTTACCCGAGGAGCATTATGAGGGCACTAATATCTGAAGATGGTAGCTGAGAGTTAGAAGGAGTCCTGTCTCCTTTATGGTTCTAAAAAAAAAAAGTTTGAAAAAAAAACGAAAAGTGGACCTCTCAGGTGACTCTGAGATAAGTAGAATTTATTGTCATTGTAGAAAACAGATGCACAATGAAATTATATTTCTACTCCACACATTCATACACCACAATCATCAACTGCACATTTACAAAAATGCAATTGTGGTGTGATTTTAGGTCAATGTCACGTTTACAATCCTGTCTTTAGCAGCAAATGACCAGTGACAGGATTGCCAGGCTAGATCAATAAAACAAATTAATGTCACAACCAAATGTCACTGACAAAATGAACACATATTTTTATTTCCCATATTTTTTTTTTGGTATGGAAGCTTCTATTTGAAAGAATTTACAGGGACCTTTTTTGACAAGAGAACCACTGCCCTAAAGCACCACCAATTAATGCACGACACATTACGAGTATGTAGCCAGGTGCTGGGCTACAGCAATATGGAGAAGGAGACAAAGGGGTACATTTATTAAAACTGGAGAGTGTAAAATCTAGTGCAGCTGTGCATGGTAGCTAATCAGCTTCTAAGCTTGTTAAATTAGGCATTGACAATAAAACCTGGAAGCCGGTTTGCTTCTGTGCAGAGCTACACCAGATTTTTCACTATCCAGTTTTAGTAAAACCAGCCCTATTGCCTATTATTCTTCTCTCCCTCTACTGAGATAGTGATGTTATGCTGCACAATTCTCCTTCAGCCAGCAAGGGGAGAGCTCAAGCCAAGCAAGCTCTTATGCCGCGTACACACGAGCGGATTTTCCGTCAGGAAAAAATCTTGGATGTTTTTTCCGACGGAATTCCGCTCAAGCTTGGCTTGCATACACACGGTCACACGAAAGTTTGCTGAACTTTCGACCGTCAAGAACACGGTGACGTACAACACTATGACGAGACGAGAAAATTAAGTTCAATGCTTCCGAGCATGCGTAGGAATTTTGCGCGTCGGAATTGCTACAGACGATCGGAATTTCCGATCTGAACTTTTTCCGACCAAAAAATTGAGACGAAGCTCTCAATCTTTTGCCAGCAAAAGTCCAATGGAGCATACACACGGTCGCATTTTCTGACCAAAAGTTCTCATCGGTCTTTTGCTGGCCGAAATTCCGATCGTGTGTACGCAGCATTAGACTTTTTTGCAAATAGCTCCGAATACTGGGACTGTAGTTAGAGATGGCAGCAATACACTGGGACAAATAGACACCTTACACTACAGATCCCAACAGGCACTGTGCAGTATATAGTTACATAGTTAGTCAGGTTGAAAAAAAACAAAGTCCAACCAATAAAAAAAATTAAAAACAACCATACAATCCCATAACCACATTTGAACCAGAAGAAGGTGAGAAACCCCAGCAAAGCATGATCCAATTTGCTACAGCAGGGGAAAAATTCCTTCCTTATCCCCTGAGAGATCAACTTTACCTATAAATGTTAGTACCCAGTTATATTATGTACATTTACTTTAGAAAATAATCCATGCCTTTTTTAACCACTTTCAGACCGGACCAATTTGCAGCCAAAGGACCAGGCCCCTTTTTGCGATTCGGCACTGCGTCGCTTTAACTGACAATTGCGCGGTCGTGCGACGTGGCTCCCAAACAAAATTGACGTCCTTTTTTTCCCACAAATAGAGCTTTCTTTTGGTGGTATTTTGATCGCCCCTGCGGTTTTTATTTTTTGCGCTATAAACAAAAATAGAGCGACAATTTTGAAAAAAATGCATTATTTTTTATTTTTTGCTATAATAAATATCCCCCAAAAATATATAAAAAAACATTTTTTTTCCTCAGTTTAGGCCGATACGTATTCTTCTACATATTTTTGGTAAAAAAAATCGCAATAAGCGATTATTGATCGGTTTGCGCAGAAGTTATAGCGTTTACAAGATAGGGGATAGTTTTATAGCATTTTTATTAATAATTTTTTTTTTATTATTAATGGCGGAGATCTGCAATTTTTTTTGTGACTGCGACATTATGGCGGACACATCGGACATTTTTGACACATTTTTGGGGACCATTGTCATTTTTACAGCAATTAATGCATTTAAATGCATTGATTTCTGTATAAATGACACTGGCAGTTTAGGAGTTAACCACAAGGTGGCAGTGTAGGGGTTAAGTAGGCCTAGGGGTGTTTTTTTTACTGTGGGGGGGCGTGGCTGTCAGCTAGTGAATGCTGATCTCTGCTCCAATCACAGGGAGCAGAGATCGGCGTCACTAGTTGCTAGGCAGAACGGGGAGATGCTGTTTATCTCGGCATCTCCCCGTTCAGCCGCTCCGTGAGACGATCGCGGGAGTCCCCGCGGCGATCGAGTCCGCGGGGACCGCGGCCGGACTCACGGGGGTCCTGACCGGCGCGGGAGTGCGCCGCTCCCGGCGCGCTCCCGATGGCACGGACAGGCTAAAGGAGGGACGTATATATACGCCCTCCTGCCTGTACGTGCCATTCTGTCGACGTATATCGTCGTGCGCCGGTCGGCAAGTGGTTAAAGCAATCTACTGAGCTGGCCAGAACCACTTCTAAATAGGAGGAGTGGAGAGATGTTTTTTTATTAAACTGCCTGGGAAAGTTCTTTCTCTTGGCACAGAGGGAATTAGAGAGAGAGAGCACCTCTGTCTGTATTTTCACCTGCCAGTGGGAGACTATACCAGCAGAGATCCGAGCCTGAGATTGGGAGTGAGGACACCTGGGGGCAGTGCAGCACAGCCCATATCAAAAAGGAGTGGAATCACTGTCGCTGTCGCAGGGAGATTGGAGCATCAACTCACCCTCTGCTTTCCACTGTTGATCACTGGAGGCCTTCAGGGAGAAACCTAGGGGACCCCCTTCTACAGTGAGGTCACTGCAGTATCCTGGGGACTGGTGGGAAGGATATTTGTCCATTGCTGATACTGTTAGCAGGGACTGAGCCACAGGACACCAAGTGTACCCAATCCATACTGTACCCCTAGTGCCCTCTATACTGCACTTATTCCAACCCTAGACTGAACCTTTACCAACCCTATACCGCATTATACCAAACCTTTACTGCATCTGAACCACATCTACCTTGTACCTGTGCTGAGACTTTACAATATCTATACTGTACCTATACTGCATTCAGGTTAACTGGGGCTGTTGTTAAGTGCACCAACACTCTTAACCTCCCTGGCGGTATGATTCTGTCCGGAATTTAGTGCTGAAAGCGGTACAATTATTTTGCATGAAAATTTGGCGTTTTTATATTGTAGGCATGCAATTCTTATGAATAACTCACTTAAATCTGTCCGAACCAGAGTCTAGTAGACATCCCGGGTATGATAAAGTTTGAAACACAAAATAATAAATTATAATATAATAAAAATATATATAAAAATGATTCAATAATGTAATCAAATCAAAAACACTGAAATTTGCTCAGTTGCAGAATAGTCGCTGTCATTAAATTTATTGTTTGATGATAAATTGTGATTCTAATTTTTTTATCGGTGTTTTCTAGCTGGTCTAAAACCACTTTTGACATAAAGGGACACTTTTTGGTTGCTATGGACAATCTCCAGTTTCCAGGCAGAAAAAAAATCTTTTTATTATATAAAATGACATGCAGGGCACTGGGCAGACCACTAGGGACAAAGGGGGTGTGTATTTTTTGTATACAGTACTGTAATCTGTAAGATTACAGTACTGTATGTGTACTGTGTTTTTAAACTTTTTTAAATTTGGCGCTGATCTCCACTCCCGTGCGTCGGAACGTCGCAGGGAACGGAGACCGGCACTGTGAGAATCGAGCGAGCGGACAGCTCGCACACACAGCGGGGAGACATCGCAGGATCCAGGGGAAAAGGTAAGTAACTTCCCCCCTGTATCCTGCACGCAAGCCCGAGTCTGGCTCGGGGTTACCGCTCCCAGCAGAAAAAGCTGGACCCGAGCCAGGCTCGGGGTTACCGCTAGGCAGGTTAAATGGCCCTAATTAGCTGGAAGAAGATCTTAAAGGACTGCCTCTCCTGTAAAAAGTATTCTGAGAGCCCCTTCCGCTACCATCCTCCTTTTTCTTTTGGACGGTGCAAACCCAGTCAGGCTAAGTCTAGCATCGCCACCATAAATACGCTTGAGCAGTAAAGTTCCAGTACTCGGTAGATTAAACTTTACTACTGCTCACTGGTGCACATGAGGTGGCCTTGCTACTGTTTTTGCTGATTTGGACAATATATTAGGTGACAATATATTTCCTTTGCCTTTACTACCTGGTTTGGCGCCTGTTTCTTTTATATAGAGATACTATTGGGTACAAAATATTACTTCCAGTGAATTACTGGATACTGTGATGTTTGTACACTCAACCTGATGTGTTAGAGGAGCTGAGGTTTTTGGAAAATGTTGATTCAAAGAACAGAAGACCCATCCTATCCAGGGGCTCCTATGGGTTTAGTCCTACATGTTTACTGCACAGCAGGCCAGATTGGTGTGAATAAACCCTTAGGCAAAAAAAACAATCATAATTAACACGTTTAACTCTTGTTAAGTGAAATTTGATTGTTTGCTATGGCTTGCTGCCTATAGTATATTATCATTGTTCTTTTGCTGATAATTATTTTGCTTGAGTAATTATTTTGTATTGCTATTATTTCATAACAGTTTCCTTAAGGTGTAAGGAAGGATTTCTGACTTACTCAACCACTTCAATACCCCCCGTATAGTCATATGATGCCCGCAGATGGGATCTCCCATCCTGGGCGGGCGTCATATGACGTAAACACACAGATCCACGTCCTGTCAGTGGAAAGGAGACCGATGGTGTGTTCCCAGTACAGAGGAACACTGATCAGTCTCCTCCCCTTGTGAGTCCCCTCCCCCCACAGTTAGAATCACTCCCAGGGAACATAATTTACCCCTGCAGCACCCCCTAGTGTTAACCCCTTCCCTGCCAGTCACATTTACACAGTAATCAGTGCAATTTTATAGCACCGATCGCTGTGTAAATGTGAATGGTCCCAAAAATGTGTCAAAAGTGTCTGATGTGTCCACCATAATGTCACAGTCAGGAAAAAAAACACAGATCGCTGTCATTACTAGTAAAAAAAAAAAAAAAAAAATGCCATAAATCTATCCCCTATTTTGTAGACACTATAACTTTTGCGTAAACCAATCAATAAACGCTTATTGCGATTTTTTTACCAAATTATGTAGAAGAATACGTATCGGCCTAAACTGAGGAAAAACATTTTTATTTTTTTTAAATGGGATATTTATTATAGCAAAAAGTTTAAAAAAATCAAAATTGTCGCTCTTCTTTTGTTTATAGCGCAAAAAATAAAAGCCGCAGAGGTGATCAAATACCACCAAAAGAAAGCTCTATTTGTGGGAAAAAAAGGACATCAATTTTGTTTGGGTGCAACGTCGCATGGCCGCGCAATTGTCAGTTAAAGCGACGCAGTGCCGAATCGCGAAAAGTGCTCTGGTTAGGAAGGGTGTAAAATCTTCCGGGGCTGAAGTGGTTAAAAAAAAACAATTTGAGGTGCTTCGAGTTTCTGGATCACAGGAAATGGAATTCCCAGTAATTGAGACTTCACTACTTTTTCCAGCAAGAAGATGCACAAATTCTAAATTTGCTTGTAAAGAAAAATTACTAAACTTTTATTTTCAGAAGCATTGTACAGCATCAGGCTCTGATCCAAAACTTGTACAAGAAGAACGGGACTATTGTTCCCATATGCAGTCTAAAGACAAATCTAATTCCCATTGCCACATGTAACAAGTCCTGGAATATCAAAGAATGTATAAAACATACTGTAACCATTAAACTTTCAACTGTCAAAGAACTGAGGCATGGATGAGATCCAAGAATGTGCAAAATGGACAATGTTATTTCAGAGTCCTTAAAGATTTGGAGGTCATGCATATAAGACAAGAAATAGCATTACAATATGCTCCTAATAAAAAAACAAAAAATTAAAAAACGACCATTGTTAACAACTTCAGCCCCGGAAGATTTGGCTGCTCAAAGACCAGGCCATTTTTTGCGATACGGCACTGCGTCGCTTTAATTGACAATTGCGCGGTCGTGCGACAATGTATCCAAACAAAATTGACGTCCTTTTTTTCCCACAAATAGAGCTTTCTTTTAGTGGTCTTCGATCATCTGTGTGGTTTTTATTTTTTGTGCTATAAACAAAAAAAAGTGACTGTTTTGAAAAAAAAAACACTGTATCGTTTACTTTTTGCTATAATAAATATCCCAAATTTATAGAAAGTTTAGGCTGATATGTATTCTTCTACATATTTTTGGTAAAAAAAAAAGAAAAGAAAATCGCAATAAGCCTATATTGATTGGTTTGCACAAAAGTTATCACATCTACAAAATAGGGGATAGACATGTTGCGGAATCAGAGGAGATAGCGTGTTATTTATTATTGGCCTTGGAGTTATTGCTTTGACATTATTTTTTTGGTTGAATAATGATTTGATTTGGTATATTTTCTATATTTTTTGATGCATAGAATGCACTTTTTGGTTAAGTTATATTGGCAGATAGCATGTCTAATTTTATTTGTTTTCTTTTTTTTAATGCACAATAAAAAAAATTGGGGAGAATAATACTTGGCTATGTGTTTTACTTCAAATTACATTTTGGGAGTAGGCAGTTACATTTTAAAAAATACAATGTAAAATTGACAAGAGGCACCAACATAGTTGTATCTTTGATTTTAAAAACTACGGGATAATGGTGTAGTGGTAACTTGCCCAAATAAAAAAACAAAAAAGCGTAATAATATTATTCTTGATATCACTAGAAAAAAAAAGCCTTTGAAAATGTGTTTGCAATAACTCCATCAGTATCACCAGCTTCATTATTATCCCATTAAAGAAGAAGAGAATGTGCGCTGCTTTTCGAGATTTCATAATTTGCCACGTCACAAATGTTAATTCTCCATTACCAATGCTAGTTTACAAGACCGACCGCTTCTGGCTCGTCATTGCTTCTGAGTATGCGTGTTTGTACTTTTGTCCGACGGACTTGTGTACATACAATCAGAAAATCTGACAACACACATTTGTTGGCGGAAAACTTGAAGACATGCTAGCCAACATTTGTCTGATGGAGCATACACATGGTCAGATATTCCGCCAACCGCCTGACATCGAACATGTCCTGTCGGAAAGTCCGATCGTGTACGGGGCTCTCCTGTGGGGGGGATATGACTGACTAGGGGAGATGACAGATCGGTGTTCCTACTTTGTAGGAACACACAATCTGTCTCGTCTCCCCTGAGAGAACTGGGATCTGTGTGTTTACACACACAGATCCTGGTTCTCGCTCTCTCAAGAGCGATTGATGGTGCCTGGCGGTCATTGCGCCTGCCGGTTACTCATAAGGTAACGTTGTTTCGCCCAGGGGAGCCAACCTGCCACAGTGAAAACTGCGGCGGCTGGTCGGGTAGGGGTTAATATGCTTTCCTTGTAAATGTGTAAAATAAATCTATTTAAGTTTTTTTCTAATGCAAAGAACAATGTAGAAAGAGCAGCCATCTATTGATGACCTCCCTTTGCCAAACCTAAAACAGTATTCCATTTGATTAGAGTGTGGAAGTACCGATTGTGTCTATGTTGCGAAAATATCCCCTCACTTCCTGTGTTATTACAGAGGCAGGGAATAGGGGGAAAAATAGCAAATGAGGACAAAGGCAGCAATAAAATTCTAATTAAAATAGTGTGTGACAGTCTCCTCTTATTGGAAGTTGATCATTTGAGTGACTTATGTTGTAAGGATAAGTTGAAAAACGTTTCTGGATCAGTGGCTGCTGCTGCTGATCAGTGTATTCTTATAGTAGTTGGATCCACTGTCAGAAAACAATGTATCGGCGGGGGGGGGGGGGGGGTATTCCTCCACTTTGTTTTTTACGTTTAACCCACTGGTCAGCTTTACATTGTGGAACATAAGGCTGCTGCAGTGGATGTGTTAGAGAATACCTCTACTGCACTGTAAAGGTAAGCCTAGTACACACTATTCATTTTTTTTTTTTTCGTTCAACCTGAAGAGCTCAGGAGGAACCACTGTACTAAATATCCAATGTTAGTACATCGATCTCCCCTGCTGAGTTCTTGTGTCCTGACAGGGATGGAGGCCCGCCAGAACACATCGATCAGTGCTTTTAGCCATTGTATTTGAGCGCTGATTGGATGGTCATGCCTCTTCGACAGAAGCCGGATGATACTTCCCAATATTCGGCCCATGTGTATCTCAGGCCCAGGTGTTCTCAGATCATCAGATAAACCACAAAAGTCAATGGTGTAAATTGGTGCATTCCAGCTATGACTGGCTGAAAATAACCAGAAAGAGTTTGTTACCTGTATGTATGACAAGGCATAATTAAACATCCAAGACTACCTAACAGGTAGGATCAGTTTAGCTATTTTATAGTTCTAGACCTATGCAGTATTCTCTACTGTAAATAAGATAACTGACGGTGTTGGTTCCAATAATTTCCTGATTGTGAGGCCATGCGTAAACCAAATGTCAATTATAAAATGAATACATCACTGTTCTGAACTTAGATTATAACAAAGACAATTCAACCCAGAAGACAGAGCTGAGTTTGTAAAAAAGAATTACCACATGGATTGTATTAGGTGTCTGCTGCTTTGAATACAAGAATTTTCCATAACTTTTATATGCCAACTTCAGAACCAGAAAGGGTTTTTGATCTTCAAACTGTCAAAAGAAGGAAGTTTGTCTTCTATTAACTCTGATCTGCGGTAAGAGAAAGAGTCCATGCAATTTCTTTTCAGCGTCCTGCAGGCACCTACTTGGAAAGTTGAATTTGATGGACAGTAGAATCATTAATTTTCTTTCCTACATCTTTCACAAATTGGCACCACAGAGCTAAACTGGCACATGATTCAAACACATTTCACAAAACTATTCAACAATTTCCTTTTGCCAACATCAGACAAGTTGGAAAGTTTTGTAAAATTCACTCTTTTATTCTGCTGATTTATTTAGGTCCGACTGGAACTATTTTTTAAACTTTATGATATTGATTTACGAATATGGGGCCAAAAAATTCCCAAAATTGGAACAATAGCTTTGACACACTGAAAAATAACAGACTCCGACATATAGATATATTAAAGCCAAACTTCTAAAAAATTGAAAAAAATCCACCCAGGGTTAATTACATAGTTAGTAAGGTTGAATAAAGACACCAATCCATCCAGTTCAACCTGAGTGAGTGTCTACAATTGTCCCTGTACATTGCTCACTCACATCGGTCCCTACCCTCAAGGAACCCACAATTCAAGGTCCCCATTCATAAACTAGGGCTAATTTTGGACAGAAGCCAATTAACCTACCAGCATGTCTTTGGAGTGTGGGAGGAAACTGCAGTACCTGGAAGAAAGCCACACAGGCACAGGGAGAACATGCAAACTCCAGGCAGGTAGTGTCGTGGTTGGGATTTGAACCAGCGACCCTTTTTACTGCTAGGTGAGAGTACTACCCACTACACCACCGTGCAACCCTAAATTACCATGCCCCCCTACAGTAAAAAAAAAAAACACACAGGTCACACTTAACCCCTCCCCAACCCGTAGTGGTTAAGCCCTTCACTGCCAGTGTCATTTATACAGGAACCAGTGCATTTAAATAGCACAAATTGCTGTATAAATGACAATGGTCCCAAAAATGTGTCAAAAATGTCCGATGTGTCCGCCATAATGTCGCAGTCACAATAAAAATTGCTGATCGCCGCCATTACTAGTAAAAAAAATA
The DNA here is from genome assembly GCA_028564925.1 of Lithobates sylvaticus. Classification (NCBI taxonomy): domain Eukaryota; kingdom Metazoa; phylum Chordata; class Amphibia; order Anura; family Ranidae; genus Lithobates; species Lithobates sylvaticus. Next base: position 222,596,933 of record CM053029.1, read on the forward strand.
AATATGAGAGATGGCAGTCCTCTACCCCTCCGTCAGTCGATGAGTGGGAGCAAAATATGGATAGAGTGATCATGAAGGAGAGAACTACATATATAAAACGAGAGAGCCTTGCTAAATTCCATTTACTATGGAATCCATGGATTGAGAAAGGAACATGAGAATGCCTTAGATAGTGCCAAACAAACCAAATTAGTTTAAAAAGAACTAAGTGGATGAACCGATACTGGCAGAGAGTGAGAGGATGGATGTGAGAGGTGGGGGGTGAAAGCAAGGCGGTGTGAATGAGTTAGATCCCACCCAAACACGTTTAATGATTTTTTGCTTAACATGATCTTTGTAAGAGTGATGAATGAGATTGTGTATAAATTGTATTTGTAAAAAAATTTTGAAATAAAGACATAAAGTTAAAAAAAAAAAAAAAAAGAAAAAAAAAAAAAAAAATTAATAAAAATGCTATAAAAATATCCCCTATTTTGTAAATGCTATAACTTTTGCGCAAACCAATCAATAATCGCTAATTGTGATTTTTTTTTTAACAAAAATATGTAGAAGAATATGTATCGGCCTAAACTGAGGAAAAAAAAATGTTTTTTTTTATATATTTTTGGGGGATATTTATTATAGCAAAAAGTAAAAAAATATTGCATTTTTTTCAAAATTGTCGCTCTATTTTTGTTTATAGCGCAAAAAATTAAAACCGTAGAGGTGATCAAATACCACCAAAAGAAAGCTCTATATATGGGAAAAAAAGGACACCAATTTTGTTTGGGAGCCATGTCGCACGACTGCACAATTGTCAGTTAAAGCGACGCAGTGCCAAATCGCAAAAAGGGGCTTGGTCCTTTAGCTGCAAATTGGCCCGGGGCTTAAGTGATTAAGTATATATACATAGCTATAATTCCATACATCTTGCATCAGGCTATGTACTTATTCACCGGTGTGATATAAACATATAGCAAATAGTGTGTCTATAAACCAGCACCTCAGACATACACATGCAATTGCACTATGGGCGAATGTGGGGACATGCCAGGTATGATAAAGTGCATCAAGTTAGAGAGACCTCATCATAAGACATGAGGTATTAACCTGTAATGCACTTTAGCCAGAATAGATTCCTCCTTCCTTATTACTATCTCACCACCAGGGGATCATCTGCGGTGGTGATAAATAATCACCTGGTTGCATACAGACTCACCTCTAATGTAGGATCAAACCAAGTCAGCTTGTCTCTCCCACAGTATTCAAAATATTCCTAATGGGTAGTCAGTAAGTGCCGGTTCACACTGGGGCAACACGACTTACAGCGCGACTTAGCAAGGCAACTTGGAAGCAAATTGGAAGCAACTTCAACGTGACTTGGAAGCAACTTGGAAGCAACTTCAACGTGACTTTGAGTTATTTTCAACACAACTTCAAGTTGCCCCCAGGCCAGGCGACTTTGGCTGTGGCCAATCACAGAATAATCAGCTCTCTGGGAGGGTGGGGTTTGCCTGAGTAAACAAATTTCTTTTCCTGTAAAGTCGCTTCAAAATAGATGGAGATCCGACTTGGAGGCAACTTCCATTGAAATCAATGGGTACAAGTCACCTAGAAGTCGGATTAAAGTAGTACAGGAACCTTTTTTGAAGTCGGAGCGACTTCAATAGTGTGCATTGAGACGGCTCCATAGATTAACATTACAGCGCGACTTGGGATGACTTGGGGCGTCTCGGGGTGACCTGAAGTCGGATCCTGAGTCGCCCTGGTGTGAACCGACTCTAAAGGTGTGAATGGAACCTGCCATATAAACAGTCAAATGAAAAAAACTCCAAACACCATTTGAGCAAGTAGATAGAGCTATAGGTCAGATAATAATTATTTCAAGGCTCTCACCTCAAGGAAGTATCTGAGAAGCACTTCAGTGCTTCAAAGATAACGTCACAGATAAGTTGACCATATATAGTGGATCGCTCTTCAGTGCTATATAGGAGTGTTCATAGACTAAATGTCCATTAATAGCATGTACTTCTGCAGTTGTGTTTAAACACTCTGCAGTTAACACAGATAATACTGATTTAGTTCCAATTTCAAAACACAAGAGAAAAAAGAGAGATTCCCAATATAATCTTATAAACTAGGGCTGTTACTGATTAAAATTTTCGTGTTCGATTAATCGATTTTTTTTAATCGATTAATCAACTAATTTTGATCAATTATAACGCACATACAGATCCAATTACTTTTAGCTGATCTCCTTGCATTGCAACTCTGCATTAGTCAGTGGTAAATGTGGTATACACTATATACAATCACCCGACACTAGTTAGTTTCCACAATCCATGACTTAACTTCACAGTTCACACAAATACATTTTAAATTCAAACTGTAGCACTGACATAAGTAATTTTTTTTCCACAGTAGCATGACAATCCCTCCACCTCCGGTCTAACTAATCACTCTCACCTTATGGCATGGACCCCTGTGCAAACAGGTGGTCATGCAAGCGGGTATCAAAAGGGTTAACACGGACCATAAACTTCTCTCACGTCTCCTTAGATCTCAGCAAGGATGCCAGGTCATGGGTAGAAAGAAAAGATCTAAGTGCTCACCGCTTAAGTATAAGATTACATTTTTGTGTTCAAACACAAACTACTCACATAAAGATGCTAAAAACACAGCATGTAAAGCCGACAATCGCGTTAGTTTCGTAGGGCAGCAGCGAGTGATGTCATGCGTAGCTCCTCCCCCGTACGTGTTATGTTCAATCAGAACTTCAATGTCACCGGACTCCTCCTCCCTTCCCTTCGTTAGCAGACGGAGGCACTTGGGGAAGGGGGAGGAGTCCCGGGACGTCGATGTCTGTGATGTCACCGGATCTCCGACGGAACTCCCTGAAGACCCGGAAGTCGGCAGAGAGGTGAGTACCGATCAAAAGAATTTTAATCGATCAAAAAATGTATCGATTAATCGAGGAATTAATCTTTAATTTCCACAGCCCTATTAAAAACATACCTAAAGTGTGTGATAACACACAACAAGGCAGACCGCAGGAATGCACATGGGGAGAGAGATGCTGCTACCAAACCAAGCTCACAACTGAACTTTAGATGCATATCCCGGTCAAGTGAGCGGCATGACTGCTTCCACATCACCTGACCCAGCCAGGGGGGGGTAGCACACGCACCCTACAGTCGCTGCATATGCGCGATTCACAGGGAATCTGTAACACAGTGGGAGTGCAGGAATGAGTGCTCCATAGGGATAGCAGGACAGAGAGATGCTCCCTTCAGTGAATCCTAGAGGGCATACATCCCATAGATTGCAAGGTACAAGCGATCAGGCAGATGCCAGCACAGCGCCTAGGGGGTGGAAAAAGGCACTGATAGAGCTGGAGGCCAGGAGGGTAGCCATCTGCCCCGATGCCCAATTGCTGCAGCCTAGTCCAATGGGAGGTCCATGGCATAGGACTGCAGCTACCTGGCCGCACATCTGCCCATAATACTCTGCATGTGAACATTAATGCTGAATCACAGAGACACGTAGATAAAGAATGTATTAAATATTCATAAAACCGAAAAAATAGATAATAGGCATTTTTTAGTTACAGTAAACAGTAGTATAACATACAAAGAGTGCAAATAATTATATTTTAGCAATTAGCATAGGGAATATAGTTTTAATATAGAATATATTAACACAAATCATTATTTGTGCTCATACTCATTTGGGGAAAAAAGGGGGGGATGGGAGAGAAAGGGGAAGAAAATGAATAGGAGAAGACAGGCAAATTTTGAGGTAAATAGTTTGAATGATGAAAAATGGGCAATAAAACTAATTTTTCCTACCCCTAAAGAAAGTTTAGCCTTTAGTAACGTTTTAATGTCCACTGTATGGCATCTAATAACACCAGGCTCCGGCTCCGTTCACAGAATAGAGCTTTAGGCAGAGGTGGAGAACATTGGAGCTGGTTGGAGTGAGGAATCGGTAAGTGAAACAGAATCTGCAACTCTAGCTGAGATATAAGAAGCAATTAACTCTTGCAGTACATGGGGCAAGGGCAGATTTTTTTAAATTTCCTGGAGTTGGGTTTTAAAGAGACCTTGTTACCATACCATGCCTTTAAGGATAAACATCTCAAGTTTAAGTACTCACAAAAGCATATGTTAAGTTGCCTGTGAAAAGATAGGCAGCCCGGAAGCAGAGAATTTGATGAGCAGAAACTTCAATATGGCAAAAGGCAATACTTTAAGCTACAGTATGCCACCCTCTTCCAAATGGGGAATCTTTACTTCTAAATAACAAGAAGGGTACAACAGAATTGTGCATACCTTTATTAATGAAACAATTAAAGTGTATATTCTCACAATAGCCATATGGCTATAAACATATAGGTACAAATACGACTCAGAAGGAGATGAAAGTCCACTGTAAAACTGAGCCCTCACTGAGAAGCAGAAACAAGAGCATTTTGAGTAGTGTACCCAGTTCATCAGAGCAGTGGTCTCCAAACTGTGTCTCGGTGTGGCTGGATGTGGCCCTTTGCTTTCCTTTATCCGGCCCTTGGGGCATTATTCCATCCAATGACACCAATAATTGGGCACTATTCCTCCCACTGACACCATCAAAAGGGCACAATTCCTTCCACTGACATTAACAATGGGGTACGATTCCTACCATTGACAACAACGATGGGGCATTTTCACTCCCACTGGATGCCAAGACATTTTTTTACTCCCACTGGCCCTAGTCTGGCCCCCAAAGTCTAAAAACTGTCCCTTTTGTTTAGAAAGAGACCCCTGCTTTGGATTGAAAGAAGAAGCGTGAGGTTGGGACTTTGAATGAGACGCAGGTCCCCATCCCTATGTATACATGAAAAAGAGAGAGGTTTTGGGACTTTGAATGAGGTGGACGAATGAGGCCAGAGGGTGAGTCACCATTGTATCAAAATCATTTTATTGATAAACAATAACATAGTAACATGATAAGTATCCAAGTATGGATTAGCAGTCACATCATATAAATATACATGTAGCGCCGGCACTTTTTCAAAAGTGCGCGCAATTCATGTAAATTTAGTTTTTGCCCAGAACTGTAGTCGAGTTTTGGGGTTAATTGTTTTAGGTTATACTTTGGCATCAGTTTGGCTGGGCTGTACTAGAGTTCTGCCTGATCATAGGTGAGGTGAGCACACCTCACATAGCCGCCCCTCAAGGGGTTATGGCGCTACATATATCCTAATTGATACATTGTAAAACGAGTAGCAAGCTCCCAGGTGATACAGGGCAGGTAATCCTTAAAAGGTGAAACACACACATTTTCATTGTTTCATTAAAAGGTTATGTATAAGGCTCGGTTCACACTGAGGCAACCTGTCAGGTGATTTAGCTGCCTGACAAGTCTCGCTCCATGCAGTGCAATGGAACCATTCTAATTGGAGTGACTGAAGTCGCTCCGACTAAGAAAAAGGTTCCTTTTGGGGACGACTTCAGGGTGACTTGCATTGACTTCTATTACAGAAGTCGTTTGCAAGCCGTTCTGAAGTCGTGCTGTACGGGGAAGCTTCAGAGTCGGGCGACTTTGAAGCCACCCCAGTGTGAACCAGCACTAAGGCTGTTGCACCCTCTTGACCTCTTCTTGGACCCCTGTCCCCGAAAAAAACCTGCTGTTTGTTAGTACCTTTTTGGTAGTATTAGAGGAAATATCAGAGTCTCTGTATTTCAAACACACACAGCTGTCTCCCCTCCTTAGCCCTGACATCGCCAAGGCCCTGGCAAGGCCCCATATGATCCTCGCTGACAGTGTTTGTAGATTGTGGAGGCTTACCCAGCCCCTGGAAGGTCCTTGGCCGAGCCAATCTTGGGAAATAGATTTCAGGGCCAATAAGTATTGGATGTTTATGGATTTTTTTTATAGAATACGGATATCATTTCGTTTAACCACTTGCCGACCGGCTCACGCCGATATACATTGTCAAAGTGGCACGTTCCCGCAAATCGCAGTATGGTTACGTCAGGTCATTTAAGAGCCATAGCAGTCACACACGCACCCGCTGCATGGCGGGGGACCCGATACGCATGGCCGATGGGTACGATCGCCACCTGCAATCGCAGGCTCGAGAGCCAGACAGGAGAGAAAAGACAGATCTGCTGTTTCTAGCAATTACAAACAGCGATATGTATAGGATAAATATACTTAAGCACTGATATGGAATGGTGGTAATAAATCAAAGGGGGGCAGCTGCAACTATTCAGATGTGATCTGACACCAATAAAGAATTATACAATATAAAAAATAGTGTGTTAAATATGTATAATATAATAATACAATAGATCAGGGATATGCAATTAGTGGACCTCCAGCTGTTGCAAAACCAGTCCCACCATGCCTCTGCCTCTGGGTGTCATGCTTGTGGCTGTCAGAGTCTTGCTATGCCTCATGGGACTTGTAATTCTGCAACAGCTGGAGGTCCGCTAATTGCATATCCCTGCAATAGATGATGCAATATATACAATATAAAGGTGAAAATAAAAATAATTGTGCAATATTTGGAATCAAAATCTCCAAATATATATTCTCAAAGCAAACGAAACATTTATCATCGCGCAAGATTGTATATAATGCTTTATTTATTTAAAATACTCTAAAAAAAATTATTTTAATATTTTGTAAAAAAGCCTTGTATGATCAGTTTAAACAGGACAGCTCTCCTCCTCACTGCACTTCCTAGGATACAAACCACCAGAAGTATCATCACGGCTTCTCCCGACGTGTTGCATCACAGGTCACGTGACTTTCTCAAGGGAATGGAGAAAATCACGTGACCTGTGACGCAACGTGTCGGGAGGAGCCGGTGACAATTATTAATATTAATATTAAAATGTGAGTGCATCTTTTTGGAATATTTTTAATAAATTAAGCATTATATACAATCTTGCATGATAATTAATTTTTCGTTTGCTTTGAGAATATATATTTGGAGATTTTGATTCCATCATTTGGGGAGAAGTTTGCTGGATCCTGAATCAAACAGCTGATATCTGTTGCTCCTTGTTTGGCTAATTATTTGGATTATTACTAAAAAGCATGACTAGACCCAAGGGGGTCTTTCTTTGAGGTGTGCAGGCATTGCACACAGAGGTGGCGGTGACAATTATCTCTTTTATCACCTGTATTTCTCAACAGAATGTCACAGAATATGGAAGATATTTAATTTCATGTTAATCACTGAAGTTTACACATTTCTTTACACGTGGACTATTGCACAATTATTTAAATTATCACCTTTATATTGCTTTATATTGCATACATATTGAATCATCTATTGTATTATAATTTATATAAATTTTGGTTTAGTGCACTATTTTTTAAATTGTACAAACAGTGATATGTCTCCTCCTTTAGTCAGTCCCATCTCCCCACAGTAAGAAACATTCATGAACACATTTAACCACTTGATCGCCCCCTGGTGTTAACCCCTCTTCCCTGCCAGTGACATTTACACATTAATCAGTGCATTTTTATAGCACTGATCGCTGTATGAATGTCAATGGTCCCAAAAAGGTGTAAAAAGTGTCCGATCTGTCCACCACAATGTCGCAGTACCGCTAAAAATTGCAGATCACCGCCATTACTAGTAAAAAAAAAAAAATAATAATAAAGATGCTATAAAAATTCCATAAATCTATCCCCTAATTTGTATACGCTATAACTTTGTCACAAACTAATCAATATATGGTTATTGTGATTTGTTTTATCAGAAATATGTAGAAGATTATATATTGGCCTAAACTGATGAAGAAAACATTTTTGGGGATATTTATTATAACAAACAGTACAACAATTTTTTTTTCAAAATTGTTGCTTTTTTTTGTTTATAGCGCAAAAAATAAACACCGCAGAGGTGATCAAATACCACCTTGTTTGGGTACAATGTCGCAGGATCACCCAATTGTCAGTTAAAGCGGCGCAGTGCCGCTTGGAAAAAAATGTCCGGTCTTTAAGCAGGAAAATCTTCTGTAGGTGGTTAACTTTAAATACATCCAGCAGCACAACTGAAGGGACATTGATGGCATTGCAAGACCTGCTAAGACTGTCTGCAGTTCAAATAACCTATAACCAGCAGTTGGTGCAAAATCTTAATGATAACATATGTTCCAGGGGTAGAGCCTGCATATAAGGATATCATTATATATTTGTGTCTGTAGCATGAACAGTCCATTCTGTTATCAGGCACTATACAGTACTGTACAGTACAGTTCATTAAAGCTGCAGTTTCATGACATGGTTAAAAACAAAAATTTCCCGCCCTTTTCACAGTAGAATTCAATGCAGATGTGCCTTTGTTTAAAAGAAGTTTTATTAACAGATGTTTTTAATAGAACTATGTGAATTTTGCAGTCACAATAAAACAATTGATCACAGATATCATTTTCCTCTACTAGTTTCGCGGACATAGACCGCTTCATCGGGAGGTTTATCTGTGATTAGATCAAAAAAGAAACAAACATGATGATCGAAAAGTAGAAAAATAAAACATTCTCATACAGCATCATAATTAAAAACAGTCTTTTGGGAGTACGACGGGGAAAGAGCAAGGTGCTTACCCATGCTCCAGAAGGACTCAAGCTCATAACGCTACCACCTAAAAAATGGTCCCCCGCGGCAACTCGGGGGAGCTACACAGTGTGATGATTGGAATCTGAATAAGATGGAATAAAAAGGGAGTCGGTATAGTGTCAACTAATCAGGGTGAAGGAATAATAAAATAAGTGAAAAGATGATTGTGGAAAAACACTGTGTGAAAATAGTCGGCCAAAAAAGGGGGAAGAAAATTGCGCAGTTGCACAACGATTGTGAAGAAACTAAGACAGTGGAATGTTGGGTGAAGGTGAAATGGTGAAGTGTGAAAACGGTAAAACAATTGATAAGTGAAACACAATCAAGGTGAAGAAATAGGATCGCTGTGTAATAGAAATACAAGGGGAAAAAAAAAAAAGGGGGAGAAAGAAAAAGGAGGGGGGAGAGAGAGGGTGAGGGGAGAGTAGAAAAAAGGACAAAGGGCAAGACGGAGGACAAAGGAATAAGAAAGAAAAGAACAAGGGTAAAAAGACAGAAAATAGGGATGGGAAAGAACACTTAAGAGGGGAAAGGGGGGAGAAACAGAGGGAAAGGAAAGTTCTTAAGTTGAATCTGTTTGTAAGTCAGAACAGGTACATTTTTTTAAGTGTAGCTCCAGCCAAAAAATCTATTTTTAAGTTTTTTAGATAACATAGGAAAGGGTAATCACCCCTGTAACATTTGTTTTGCTGTCTGTGTCCCTGTTCAGAAGATTTCACCTCACCTTCTGTCCCAATGACAATTGGATTTTGAAAATTTTGGGTTGTTAGGGAAACATGGACTGGTGATAAAGCAGTGGAGACACCTTTTTCCCAGATTAAGAACATCATGGGCCTGGTGCTGAGGATTTTGGTGGGGCCTTTTATAAACAATAAATAAATAAATAAATAAAAATGCAAACAATTTTTTGTTATAACAAATTAAATTAAAGAGAGAGGGAGAGAGAGAGAGAGAGAGAGAGAGTGTGAAAGGGGATGAAAGAGGTGTGAGGGGTAAGGGAAAGAGGATGAGAGAGAAAGGGGGAATGAGAGAGGGAGGATGCATATGAGCATGCGTGGGAATAACATCAACGCAGCCCGGCCAAGGCAAGTGACCGAAGGAACAGAACCCAGAAGGACCGGGTGAAGATGGAAGCGCCCGGGACCCGCCGGATTGATCACAGCACAGCACTGGAGGGCTCAGTCTGACAATTTAAGTGTACCCTAATGTGCTAATACGCTGTGTATACTTGTACATTATGGCATAACCTACCTAAGGGCCTCTAAAAAATAGTAATGTTAGAAAAGTTTACTACCGCTTTAATATCATTGGAACCCAGGAGCCTCTCATGGGGCCCCCTACTGACCCGCATAGTTGCCAACATTTCAAAAATATTTTCAGGGACACTTTTTTACAAGTGCTATATTTAGAGTAGCTGACATCCCCTATGTTCATCTATACATCACAATAGTAATTACAAAATTAAATAAGTACTAATAATGGGGCAGAACAAACATGAGGACTGAGATTTCCTTTAGTTGAACTAACAAAAGTGTGCCCATTATAGAGCTGGTAACATTGAGGATATTCAGTATAATTTTAAAGAACTGTTTTTGTGGGTAAGAGGCATAGAGGAGGAGAATGGATGGTATAAAAGTGGGAAGTATGTGCAGGTGAGGGAGAGGAATGTGGAGGGTTTAACAGTGGGCACTATGTACATGAGAGGAGTGCGGAGGGTATGACAGAAGGCACTATGTACAGGAGAGGAGTGTGAAGAGTATGACAGTGGGCAGTATGCACAGCAGAGGAGTGTGGAGGGTATGACAGTGAGCAGTATGTACAGGAGAGGAGTGTGGAGGGTATGACAGTGGGCAGGATGTACAGGAGAGAAGTGTGGAGGGTATGACAGTGGGCACTATGTACAGGAGAGAGTGTGTAGGATATGACAGCGGGCACTATGTACAGGAGAGGAGTGTGTAGGATATGACAGCGGGCGCTATGTATAGGAGAGAAGTGTGGAGGGTATGACAGTGAGCAGTATGTACAGGAGAGAAGTGTGGAGAGTATGACAGTGGGCACTATGTATAGGAGAGGAGGATGAAGGAATCTGGGAAGGAAAAATGTAAAGGTTTGTGGAAGGATGTTTAGGGACTGTGTAGTGGTTAAGCGGGCCATACATGGATTGAAATTACACCAATTAAGCAGAGACCAGCCATAGTCGATCTATGTATGGGCTACCTGGTTTTACACAAGTCAACCTATTAACCGACTTGAGTACAACCAGCCTGTCAGGTTTTCCCCAAAACAATCAGTGCTGCCAGCTATAGTTAGCAACACTGATCATCGTATTCACTGGCAGAACACAATAACACTGCAGGAGTGATTCCCCCATCCACAGGTCAGCAGGTGAGAGGGTGTGTGGGGACAGGCTGGGGAGAGATACTAGTCAGTGGCTGGGTAGGCACTGGCTAGTATCAGAGCCAGATACACACAGGTTACATATGCCACGATCGTTAGAGTGAGAACAATAATTCTAGCCTTAGACCTCCTCTGTAACTCTAAACATGTAACCTGTAAAAAAAATGTAAAGCATTGCTTAGTACACAAAAAAAATTGTGCTAACTTTAGTGTTTTTTTGTTTATGAATATATAAACTGCGCAAATATCGTGTAACATAAAAAGTTGCAAAGACCACCATTTTATTCCATAGGGTGTCTGCTAAAACAATATATATAATGCTTGAGGGTTCGGAGTAATTTTCTATAAAAAAAAAAAAATGATGATTTTTACATGTAGGAGAGAAGTGTCAGAATTGGCCTGGGTGGCAAGGGGTTAATTATCATAAGTAATATGCAAATAATTATTATAAGCACTGTGAGTTCATCCTCTCAGTCTGCTGCAGAGTGTTCCAGCTTGTATTTAAACTGGCCGCTCTGTATGTAGCTTCTGATCGACTTTTTTTTTTTTTTTTTGCTTTTTTTTTTCTTTTTTTTTGCAAGCAGCCCCATATCTCCGGAACCATAGATGATAGCATCCCCATATTTTAACCAGTGCTGGAGTAGGTCTTTAGCTACCTACCCCCCAAACTGTGGGGTTTCTGTGACTCCTGATCGCTGAGCTACAACCCTCGTAGTCGATCTTTTTTTTTCTTTTTTTTTTAGGTTAATTTTTTTTTATTTTTGGGGGCAAATGGGCCTATCTTGAGAAAGGGGCCTGGAGCTGCAGCTCCAACAGCCCCTATGTTAATCCGGCCCTGATTTTCCTTTGTATATATGTGTACATTTAAACCTTTGTCTAAATCTTGTTGGTGTTATCTTGAATAATATATTCTTGACAGTGTTTATATATTTTTTGTGATTTCTTGTTGTACCCTGCTCTGGCTCCTATACTTGCCCAGGAATCTGCCCCTATCGGGGCTGCTATGCCTCATTTGAACTACTCCATCTGTGATGGTAAGCTTCATTTGCCACCGACTTATATCTGTAAGCTGCAATTTTGTTTAACCATGTATGCATCTCCCGGATTTTCTGCCCATGCCCCCCTCTATGGCAGATTAATGAGGCGGTCATAGTGCGTATCCGGGTGTGATGCATCCTTGCATACTAATTATATGTTTTTGATACTAATTATTGTAATATCTTTTATAGAGACAACTACACTTAAATCCTCTATGCAAATATACTCCTGAAGAAGCGGACATTCCGCGAAACATGTCGAGTTTCAATCCGAACCAGTATGAATGTCATTTCGTTTTGGCCCTTTTTGTGGATTAATGAATATGTGCCCTACTGTTAGTTCTGCTATAGAGATTTATTGCTATGTACTGTCCAAACCTCTCTCCGAGAATTTACAATTAACTGTGTTTTGCTTGTATTTTTGTAATAAATTCTTATTTACTTTTATCAAACTCAATGTTTGATAGTTTGCCTCAGACTCTCTGCCATTCTATTCTTTTCAAATTTATAGGACGACGGTACTGCAAAGTTTTTTACTATATAGTAGCACTAATTAAATAGTTTTTACTGTAGATCACAATTGAATTATCAAAAATAAAGCAGCTTACAGTAATGCCACTACATACTGTATGTTGCAGGTTATATACAGTATCTCACAAAAGTGAGATACTGTACCCTTCACATTTTTGTAAATATTTTATTATATCTTTTCATGTGACAACACTGAAGAAATTTGCTGTCCCCTCAAAATAACTCAACACACAGCCTTTAATGTCTAAACCACTGGCAACAAAAGTGGGTACACCCCTAAGTGAAAATGTCCAAATTGGGCCCAATTATCCATTTTCCCTCCCCGGTGTCATGTGACTCGCTAGCGTTACAAGGTCTCAGATGTGAATAGGGAAAAGGTGTGTAAAATTTGGTGTTATCGCTCTCACTCTCTCATACTGGTCACTGGAAGTTCAACATCTGAAAAAAAGAATTATTGCTCTACATAAAGATGGCCTAGACTATAAGAAGATAGCCAAGACCCTGAAACTGAGCTGCAACACAGTGGCCAAGATCATACAGCAGTTTAACAGGACAGATTCCACTCAGAACAGGCCTCGCCATAGTCGACCAAAGAAGTTTAGTGCACATGCTCAGCGTCATATTCAGAGGTTGTCTTTGGGAAATAGACATATGAGTGCTGCCAGCATTGCTGCAGAGGTTGAAGGGGTAGGGGGTCAGCCTGTCAGTGCTCAGACCATACACCGCACACTGCATCAAATTTGTCTGCATGGCTGTCGTCCCAGAAGGAAGCCTCTTCTGTTACTGACACTGTTATACAAGCTGTACACTCACTACTTTACATTGTAGCAAAGTGTAATTTCTTCGGTATTGTCACATGAAAAGATATGATAAATTATTTACAAAAATGTAAGGTTTGTACTTTTGTGAGATACTGTACGTCTTCAGGAGTAATGTTTATCAAGAAGGCACTCTCCAATAGTAATATACCATGCCCTTACAGACCACAGAATGTCTGAGAACCACTCTCTATGGAAGGGCCATAGAAATACTGGGCCACCCTGTGATCCCCTAAAGGCCTTTGCAAACGCTGTTCCAGGAATATGGTAGTAAGGGTAAACCTACTGTTTCCTTCCTCATCAGGTACCTTGCCCTATCACTGCTCCTACTCTCTCCCCAATCCGAAAAGCTCTGTTACTAACCTACTCCCACACTGCAGGCTTCCTGATTGATGCAGAATCTCCAATAAGAGATGCCATTCTCTCCATGATGGTTGCCTGGAGCACACAACAGTGGACAAATAGACCTCAATAGCCTAGTGCCAGCTTGAAGAAATGGTACAGTGCCACCTTCAGATTACTGCAGACCAACACCTGCCTACACCAGTAACAACATAAAACAAACTCAAAGAGGAGCATAGAAGAACATTTTCTAACTAAAAAAGTAATAGTGAGTGTCTTGTGATGTCTGCTCTACATTTGCTTTAATTGTAATATTGAGCAAAGCTGCCTGTTCATCGGCCTACTCTGTCTGCAGTGGATCATTTTGCGTATCTGTTTCTATTAAAATAACTTTGAAGTAAAGCTTAAGTTGACCACCATTTCTCACACCTTAGGCCCCTTTCACAAGCGGTAGACACCGTTTTAAACAGCAGGGGAACTATCCTCTAATTCCCTGCTGATCAGAGCAGAGCAGGATGATTACAGGTCTGTGACTGCTCAGTTTATGCAGAGGGGGAAACGACAGAGCCCACTGTGTTCTATGGGTGGCTGGCAGTAAACAGACTCCACTGTCTGTTTTCACCAGGCTGCCCTCTGATCCAGTCCACCTAGATGGAGATGGATGGATCTTCTTCCCTTTTTTTTTCAGAAGACTGGGTCAGATTTGAGGTAGGGGGGTGAAAACTGACTTGAGTCTGTTTACACTCACCTACTTCCAATCTGATCCAGTCTACTGAAGGGGATCCATTCACCCACTGGTCCATAGGGGTGAATGGACCGTTTGATTCAGGTCTGCCTGAAAACCTGACAGACCTGATCAGACACTTCGTCTGAAAGGGGCCTTACCATTCATAACTATGATGGGTATTTAGATTGAGCAAAGATGAGGTACAGGAGAGGGCAGGTCAGAGCTTGACTTCAGGAGCCAATGAAAAAAGCAATGATTGTGTGTTAAGCATACCCATACTCTAACAAGTTTAATTAGAACAGTGAAAGATGATGGCTGCCACTATTGTGGCATTTTGCATACTGCTCCTTATCTTTAAAACTGTTTCTGAAACCTCAGGGTCAAAGAACAAGCGTTAAAAAAAAAACACCTATGTGTCTCTGGATTTGGATCTTCTAATGCTGTTTTGATGTCCAGTTGAGAAAAGGAATAGTGTATGTTGTGTGCGATAACACTGCAAAGCTTGGCCTTTTAGTCTAGATAAAGCTTAACCCACATCTGCTAGTAATCTGTGTGCTTTACTAAAACCCCAGCATATGACAAGTGGTCCCACTTGCTAAATTCCAGAGTGCAGAATGCTATGACGTACCAACCTTTCTGGAGCCATCTAAATACAACAGCTACAATATTATTCACAAAGACTTTACTGATATATTCTTGCATACATTTTAGGGCTGGTTTGTATAATCTACTCATGCCAAATGTAAACATTTCTTCTAAAATTAGTATTATTTAAAATATAGAACAGGTCCTTGTTCTAACTTCATAAGAAACTTGGTTTCCTATTTATCAAGACAAAAGGAATGATTTATATGTAATTTGTATTTTTTTTTTTTTTTTTATCAGACATGATTAAAATATTTTATAGAACTTAAGGAGGTGAAATACGTATGAGCTACTAGAAATGTTGGCGATTGAAGTAGTGTGAATCAAATTGTATATAGCTGCTGAACTTCAGAAGTGTCACCAGCACCAATAGATATATAAATAATAAAGTGAAGCAGCTCTATAAAACTATAACCAATGAAAATGCAACACAGTATAAAGTGCTAAATCCAAATACAAAAATGTAGCAAGGAGACATTGCTGGAAGTTGCAGCAGAGGCTGAACATCGGAAGAGGTTGCTGTGGAACATGGACCATATAGGAAAAGATCCATCTATCCCCTAAGGCTGCAGATGTTCTTTATCCCGCCGGGATATCTTCAATAAAGAGGAAGACAGCACAGATTGCCACGATCCAATATCTTGATGCATGAATAGACCCATTTGGGTCTATTCCTGAGGTGAGAGGCTATAACACACTGGGTGTGGATTTTTGAAGGTTATCTACAGGCTATCATCCCATCCTACCCTGCTGATTTGCACTTGGACACCCCCCCCCCCCCCTTTTTTGCACTTATTTGCACAATTGAAGAGACTTTTAATCATTGTAATATTTGATGCACATTTTTTTTACTGTCATCTGACTATTTTTCATTATGCGATTATATGATTGCACTTTTGCACTTTGACACAGGATTTGTTTATTGCATGTGCACTTCATTTTTGTATTTGGATTTAGCACTTTATATTTTTTTGCATTTTCATTGGTTATATTTTTATAGCGCTGCTTCAATTTATTATTTTATAGAACTTATATACATGCTTTGGTTATTGGTATATTTAATTCAATTATATTTCCATTTATGTCAATTGTTTGTCACCTATTTATGGATCATTACAATTTAGCATTTTATTACACATGTCTCTAAGAATGTGTTAATAACTTCAATAATGGTTCAGCAAATGCTGTTGTAAAGATGGGAAACCAAGTTTCCCGGAATTTGCCAATCCTTTATATTTGGCCCTTTGGTATCCCATCAGCTGCTAGGCATTGTGTGGGGAAAGGGCGAAAACTTTAGCCAAAGATTTAGAACAGATGTTTATTGTCATCTGTGTCTTTGTTGGGAACCCCCCTCTTTATTTCCTGTGACTTCACCAGAATAGGAAGAGGCGGGGAATCCCTCAGTGGTAAAAGAGCATTAAAATGGTTTATATGAGAATGCCGTTCCTCGTTGAGGTTGCTTTTAAACTTAAACAGTCAATGTACCCAAACCTGATTTACAATGCCTTGAAAAAGTATTCATAACCCTTGAAATTTTCCACATTTTGTCATGTTACAACCAAAAATGTAAATGTATTTTATTGGGATTTTATGACCAGCACAAAGTGGCACATAATTGTGAAGTGGAAGAAAAATGATACATTTATTTACAAATAAATATGTGAAAAGTGTGGCCTGCATTTGTATAGCGCCCCCCTGAGTCAATATTTTGTAGAACCACCTTTCGCTGCAATTACAGCTGCAGGTCTTTTTGGGTATGTCTCTACCAGCTTTGCACATCTAAAGAGTGAAATTTGTGCCTATTCTTCTTTGAAAAATAGCTCAAGCTCGGTCAGATTGGATGGAGAGCATCTGTGAACAGCAATTTTCAGGTCTTGCCACAGATTCTCAATTGGATTTAGGTCTGGACTCTGACTGGGCCATTCTAGCGCATGGATATGCTTTGATCTAAACCATTCCATTGTAGCTCTAGCTGTATGTTTAGAGTCTTTGTCCTGCTGGAAGGTGAACCTCTGCCCAGTCTGAAGTCTTTTACAGACTCTAACAGGTTTTTTTCTAAGATTTCCCTGTATTTAGATCTGTCCATCTTACCATCAACTCTGACCAGCTTCCCTGTCCATGTTGTAGAAAAGCATCCACACAACATAATGCTGCCACTACCATGTTTCATGGTGGGGATGGTGTGTTCAGGGGAATGTGCAGTGTTAGTTTTCCACCACACAAGGCGTTTTTCTTTTAGGCCAAAAAGTTAAATTTTGGTCTCGTATGCAGTGTGTCAGCATATCCAAAAGATAGCAAGAGATGGCAATCCAAAGACTGATATTCAAATCATTGTAGTGTCCACTCTGAAAGATGGTTTACCATATGCCGGTTGCATAAATTGGTCATTTCATAATTTTCCAACAGGTACCAGTTCACAAAGTCCTCAAAGCCATAAACAGGAGTGCTGGCAGGGGTCCGTGAGTAGTGGGGGGTGCTCACCCAGCATGAAAAGCTTACATGTTTCGTTCCTCATAAAGTGGAACTTCATCAGAGCTGGGGTAAATGACAGGTGTTTTGGGGAGTGCTCTTTATCAAAGGGAGGGAGGAATTCACTGACTGCATATTTCCTCCTCCATTGTGTATAGGATGGACTATATGGATTGTCTGGTTTAAATGTTTTTTTGGGGGAGGATATAAAACTAGTGGAAGTCATTTACTATCTTTGGGACTTCCCTTGTTTTATTTTGTAAGGGATACAGGGATTTTAGATTACTATTTTGTAACTTGCTATATATAGCTAATAAAATTATGTAGTTTTACTCTTCAGGGTGTGTTTATTATCATATGTTTTTTATTTTTCTGTTTTGGATGTACTAGTGTTATTGATTACACCCCACGATAATTAATCGGTGAGTGCTACACATTAAATAGAGGCGGGATTCCCATATATTTACATTTTTCTCTGGATCCTTTATATATGCCCTTTATACATGTTTGATCCATTTAATTCAGCCTCCTACTAATCCATCTATATTTAACAACCAGGGAGACATAACTTTTTTGTCCATCCTTATCATCAAATATGTCAACCTATTTATAGGGATATTGAAATGTGTCCCATGGGCTGATAGGCACTCTTTCACTTGGAGATTTTCCTTTTTCTCTTGATTTTATTCTGGATCCTCAGTGCTTTTGATGTCTACCATGTATACTTACAGAGCGATATGCTCCTGAAGTCCTGAAGAAGCAGGGGCTCCCGCGAAACGAGTAGACTTACATTACGGGAAATCATTAACCTACTCTATCCAAGTTATGTATTAGCTCTATGACTATATTCAGTACTGTTGGATATACACATTGTAATGTCTGTCTATTGTGTTTTTTTAACATGTCATTTAACCACTTGCTTACTGGTTACTTAAACCCCTTTCCTGCTCAGACCAATTTTCAGCTTTCAGCGCTCGCACTCTTTGAATGACAATTTGCGCGACCATGTACCCAAATTCAATTTTTATAATTTTTTTCACACAAATAGAGCTTCCTTTTGGTAGTATATAACCACTTCAGCCCCGGATCATTTGGCTGGCCAAAGACCAGAGTGTTTTTTTGCAATTCGGCGCTGCGTTGACTTAACTGACAATTGCATGGTCGTGCGACATGGCTCCCAAACAAAATTGACGTCCTTTTTTCCCCACAAATAGAGCTTTCTTTTGGTGGTATTTGATCACCTCTGCGTTTTTGCGCTATAAACAAAAAAACTATTTTGAAAAAAACTCTTTTTGCTATAATAAATATCCCCAAAAAAATATAAAAAAACATTTTTTTTCCTCAGTTTAGGCCGATACGTATTCTCTACATATTTTTGGTAAAAAAAAAAATTGCAATAAGCGTTTTTTGATTGGTTTGCGCAAAAGTTATAGCGTCTACAAAATAGGGGATAGTTTTATGGCATTTTTATTAAATATTTTGTTTTTACTAGTAATGTCGGCAATCTGTGATTTTTATCTTGACTGCGACATTATGGCAGACAGATCAGACACCTTTGGCTCTATTTTGGGACCATTCACATTTATACAGCGATCAGTGCGATTAAAAATGCACTGATTACTGTGTAAATGTGACTGGCAGTAAAGGGGATAACCACTGGGGGGCGCTGCAGGGGTTAAGTATGTCCTAGGGAGTGATTCTAACTGTGGGGGGGATGGACTACGTGTGACATGACACTGATCACCGCTCCTAATCACTGGGAGCTGTGATCAGTGTCCTGTCACTAGTAAGAATGGGGAAATGCTTGTTTACCTCATTCTTCCTCTCCGTGTGATGATCGCGGGTATCCCCGCGGGCATCAAGTCGCTCACTCACGGTGCTCACAGTGGGCGCGCATGCCCACAATGCCACGTCTTAAAGGGCAACGTACAGGTAAGTTAATATGCCTGTACGTGCCCTTCTGTCGACATATATAAGCGTGAGCCGGTCGGTAAGGGGTTAATCGCTGCTGGGTGTTTCATTTTTTCCTAAATAAAACGAAAAAGCACTGAAAATTGTGAAAAAAAACTATAGTTTGTTATAAAATTTTGAAAATAAGTAATGTTTCTCCTTCACTGATGTTCACTGATGAGGCTGCACTGATGGCCACTGATAGGTGACACTGATGGGCACTGATAGGCACTGATAAAGCGGCACTAATAAGCACTGATAGGTGGCACTGAGAAAATGCAGCCACGGCTCTCAGTGTGAGGGACCGATGTGATTGTCTTTTTTTTAAAATACCTTTTACTGATCTTCTGTTTACATCACGTGATCAGCTGTCATTGGCTGACAGCTGATCACGTGGTAAGGGGCCGGGATCAACCCCTTACTCTGATCTGTGATCAACCGAGTCTCGTAGACTCGCTGATCACAGAGTGTGCCGCGCGCGCAACCCGCAGGGACGCGTAGGCAGCGCTTGCTTGGGAGGACATCCAAGGATGCCCTCCCAGCAATTAAGGCCCGCTCTGTAGCCGTCTTTCGACTATAGCACGGGTGGGAAGTAGTTAATAAAGATTTTTTGTATTTTTTATACAAACTTGTACACACGAGCGGATTTTCCGTCGGAAAAAACTTGGATGGTTTTTCTGACGGAATTCCGCTCAAGCTTGGCTTGCATACACACGGTCACACAAAAGTTCTCTGAACTTTCGACCGTCAAGAACGCTGTGACGTACAACACTACAACGAGCCGAGAAAATGAAGTTCAATGCTTCCGAGCATAAATTGGAAGGCCGGGTACCGGCCTGAAGTTATGGGAGGAGCCCGGAGGGTATATAAGCAGCCCAAAGGCCGCCGGTCTTTGTCGGTTTCCTGTGCGTGATATCTGATACGTCAGACATCTAGGACCGACTCGTTCGAGACAAGCGCTGTTGGTGCCGGTTCGTGAGCTCCGTTTCGTCTGTCCGTCTCCTCTTGTTGCAGTCCCGCGTCCGTGTTCGTAAGTCGTGTTGTCCCTTCGTGTCGCACTCGTGTCGCCGAGTCGCAGTTTCGTACAAAGAGTCTGGTTCGGCTGTCGCAGGTAGGGCTTCGGCTCCCATGTTTTACGTTCTCATGCACTGCTTATCATGTCACTAAACTGTGGTCTGCGTAGCTCACGAACCACGCTCTGCTTGTCTCGAAAAAACTAAACACTTACTCGTACGTTTTTGGTTGTACACGATCGGGAGCCATCTAGCGGCACGCACATTCAGGGCCGCCCGCCACTACATTCCGACCGATGCCGCATCCGGCACTCAAGGGTTCCCCTTTCGCGGTCGTGCTACGCAGTCGTTCAAACGTGACTCATGCACGGGTGCCGTTCGCACTCACACGTATCGTTCATGTCCTGCCATTATTCGAATCGGTGGCGCCAGCGAGCGTGCCGAATCGCTATTCACATTCCGAAGCACTGTTGGCATACTAATTGTACAAATCACTTCGACCGTGTCGAAACATTTCACGTGTTAGCATGACAATCATTTCATCATTTCAAACGTGGCCAACGTATCAGGCCAGTCGGTCATGCTAAATCATTTCGCATCAGTTGCAACAGGGTGTTCATGCCATCGCTTCCATCTTGGTCCGGTCGCATCCATGCATGCTCCGATCGGGGCGACCCAGATGCACGACTACCCGGCCTCATTTCGATACATGCGCCAAGGGCAGAATCACATCACTGGTTACGTACGTTCTTGATTCTTGCCCCTGTCATGGTATATCATTTCTGTCACCTTACCACGCCCGGCTTGTATGCAGTCACTTCCCTTGCACTGATTCGGGTCGGCGTGCCCCAGGCCGGCCTCATTTCAATACATGCGCCAAGGGCGGAATCGCATCACTGGTTGCGTACATTCCTGATTCTTGCCCCTGTCATGGTATATCATTTCTGTCACCTTACCACGTCCGGCATGAATGCAGTCACTTCCCCGCACTAATTCGTGTCGGCGTGCCCCAGGCCCGGCCTCATTTCAATACATGCGCCAAGGGCGGAATCACATCACTGGTTTGCGTACATTCCTGATTCTTGCCCCTGTCATGGTATCTCATTTCTGTCACCTTACCACGCCCGGCATGAATGTAGTCACTTCTTCGCACTAAATTCGTGTCGGCGTGCCCTAGGCACGGCCTCATTTCAATACATGCGCCAAGGGCGGAATCGCATCACTGGTTTGCGTACATTCCTGATTCCTGCCCCTGTCATGGTATCTCATTTCTGTCACCTTACCACGCCCGGCTTGAATGAAGTCACTTCTTCGCACTTAATTCGTGTCGGCGTGCCCTAGGCACGGCCTCATTTCAATACATGCGCCAAGGGCGGAATCGCATCACTGGTTTGCGTACATTCCTGATTCCTGCCCCTGTCATGGTATCTCATTTCTGTCACCTTACCACGCCCGGCGTGAATGAAGTCACTTCTTCGCACTTAATTCGTGTCGGCGTGCCCTAGGCTCGGCCTTATTTCAATACATGCGCCAGGGGCGGAGTCGCAAAAAAAAAAAAAAAAAAAAAAAAAAAAAAAAAAAAAAAAACTTTGATTCTTGCCCTTGTCATGTTATAGCATTTCTGTGTCACCTTACCACGCCCGGCGTTAATTGGTCACCCGCTTGTACGAATTCGCGCCGGCGTGCCCTAGGCCGGCCGCATTTTCTACAAAAAAAAAAAAAAAAAAAAAAAAAAAGGGGAGCTTGGAGTCGGACCCGGTGGCAGCTGGATGTCACAGTTCGGCCTCAGCGTACCTAGGCAGTCGGCCTAGTTTCATGGTGGCCTCATTCGGTACGGGCTCCAGAGTCCGGCCCACAGTCACCCCCATACGGTACGAACGGGCCGGGCCCTGTCACGAGAAGTTCATTCAGTTAAGGCAACGTGTCAAGTCAGTCGTTCGTGTTGTCATCTGCCATTTGATCCCATTGCGATCTCGGCAGTCGACTCAAGTCACTATCGCCTGTTGTTATCATCTACGTTGGGTTCCGTCGCTCTGGACGGCAGCAGTTTTAGGCTCTTAAATAGGTACTTTTTCTCACACTCTCTCAGGTCAGTCGGATTCAGTAGGTCCACCTGCGCCAACTTGATCAGGGTTCCAGCAGGTAAAAAAAAAAAAAAAAAAAAACACAGGGGCACGGGGGGCTCCTGCTTTCTTGTGGCAGGTACGTATATCATAGGTGACACGTCCAAACTCATTTCTTGTCACCTTTTAGGCCCAGCCTGCAGACACGTGACCAGTCTACCAAGTAACAGGTCTTGGCAGCCGCCATGTCGTCAGTTGGCAGCGATGACCTCACCACCCCGCTATCTCCGGCGTCAGCCTCCGAGGCTGGCAGTGTCCAGTCTCTTAGGGCGTGGACAATTCCCAGGCTGTCCGCCGAGCTGAGACGCAGAGGGATACCCTTCTCGTCCACGGCCAGGAAGGCGGAGTTATTCAGGCTTCTCTTCCCACCACCGGCCGCAGCAAGCCCCAGCAGCCAGCAGGCGTCTCTGGAATCGATTTCAGCCGCCGTTGCCCAGCTACACACCCTCGTATCTTCCCTGTCTTCCTCGATCGTGGAGGTCCAGGACAGGGTGTCTCGTCTAGAGGCCAGCCCGGCTGCCACGGTTCCGGACCCCGCGGTGGTCCCAGCCATCAGTGCACCGGCCGCAGGTAGTGAGCTTGCCACGCCTACCGTTCACCCTTCCCACCTGGTGCCACCCAGCATTAGGAAGGACATTCTAGAGGGCAAAGACGTTAATCTGGCCTCACTCTTGATCTCGGTCCATGACTTGGCCGAGAACAAGGCCTACACCTGGGGGGATGTCTCGGTGGTGTTGAAAGCGAAGGATCCGAGGCTCAACAGGAAGCTCACGGTGCCCGAATTCACGCTCGCTTTCGGCATGTTTAGAGACGTGCTGTGCTCAGCCTCCCCCGGCAGACGGGAAGAGCTGGACCTCTACCTCCATTTGATCGTAGACCTGGGCCACAAATACGGTGGCTCAGCGTTCTACGACTATCATCGGTCCTTCTCGGCCAAAGCCGCAGCCAGATTCGCACAGTTCCATTTGCCAACGGACTGGAGCGTAGTGGACACGGAATTGTTCTGCCGCCACTTCGCAGGCCTTCGCTCCCCGCTATGTGCTGTCTGTCAGTCAGCATCCCACACCACGGTCTGGTGTGCCAACATAGCCTCTGTCCGTCCAATAGCTAGCACGGCTTCTGCCAGCACGAGCCAGGCTCAGCAGGCCCCGGTGCAAGGGCAAAAGGTGGACAAGTTGGGACGTCCGGTGCGGATGGTTGGGGGAGCTGCTATCTGCAACAATTTTAATTATGGCTCCTGCAATTTCAGCCAGTGCCGGCTCTTGCACGTTTGCACCCTATGCCAGAGGGCGCACCCCAGGATCCTGTGCGAGGTCAAACAGAAGAGACCATGACTAAGCCGGGTCAATGTCCTTTGGCTCGGCGTTTACCTGACCTCACACTCCACTCCGTCGCTCGCCAGCTACCTCATCCGAGGCTTCACGGATGGGTTTCATACCGGGCTCATCACCCTGCCCCACTCCACCCACGAATGTCCGAACCTACGCTCAGCAGCAACAGATGAGCCAGCGATTGACGTCCTTTTGCAGACGGAGTTGGATCGGGACTTCATGATAGGCCCGTTCTGTCAATCTCCCTTCAGCATCTGGAGGGTTAGCCCTATCGGGCTTGTGCAGGGAAAGTTTTCAAATAAAAAACGTCTGGTGTATGATCTGTCAGCGCCTCATTCTTCCGTCGTTCCCAGTCTCAACTCGCTCATCCCCTCAGAGGAGTTCTCGCTGAAGTACGCTTCGGTAGACATGGCTATCCAGGCCATTCTCAGGGCAGGGGTGGGTGCTTGGCTCTCGAAGGCAGACATATCTGACGCCTTCAAGCTGCTGCCCATCCATCCTTCCCTGTGGTGCTGGCACGGCATCAAGTGGAGGGAGCGATATTATTTCGCGACCAAATTGACCTTCGGGTCTAAAAGTAGTCCTTGGTTGTTTGACAAGTTCGCCGAGACCCTGGCGTGGATCCTTCTCCATGAGGCACAGTGCCACGAGGTCATCCATTATTTGGATGACTTCCTTCTGATAGAGCCGCCCGGGGTTCCCCCAGGGGACCTTGGAAAGTTGAGGACGGTTTTCGACAATCTGAACGTCCCCGTAGCGGAGCACAAGGTTGACGGCCCGGCACACAAGATCACGTTCTTGGGCGTCAACCTTGACACGTTGGCCATGCAGGCCAGCCTTCCAGCAGATAAGTTGGACCGTATCAGGACGGTTCTGCGAGAATTCACCCGGGTGGGGGGATGTACTCAGAAGCAACTTCAGTCTCTCCTCGGGATGCTGAACTTTGCTGTGAGGATCATCCCCCAGGGCCGCTCCTTCGTGTCCCGGTTGCTGGTCTTCCTGTCCTACACGCAGGACCCAGACCAGGTCATCAGGCTGGATTCTGCAGCCAGAGCAGATCTGGCCATGTGGGAGCACTTTCTTAGTGATTGGAACGGTGTGTCCCTGTTTATCCCAGTTGTGTCCACGCAGTCACCACAGGTGGTGACCGACGCGGCGGCATCCACAGGATGCGCCGCCATTTTTGGCCATTTGTGGTTCGCCGCCCCGTGGCCTCCTCAAGCACTAGCCACACCGGGCTTCACTACTACGTCAGCCCTCTTTGAGCTCTTCCCTATTGTAGCAGCCGCTCACCTATGGGGTCACCTTTGGTCTGGACGGACGGTGGCTTTCTCAACAGACAATCAAGCCACAGCCGAGATCATCAGCAAGGGCAGGTCTAAGTCCAGGCCCGTCATGTCCTTCCTCCGCAGACTGGTCCAGCTATCCCTACAGCATCAGTTCAATGTGTACTGCTCGTTCATTCCAGGGAAGTTCAACGCAGCAGCGGACGCACTCTCCCGTTTTAACTTTATTTCTTTCTTTGAACAGGTGCCGGGAGCCTGCCGTCATTCAGCCACTATCCCGGATTGGTCACAACTGACCTTGGACTAGCCCCACACCTACGCTCAGCCACCGACATCATTAACGCCTCACTCGCCCGCAACACCCGTCGGGCTTACCAGACGGCCTGGAGGGCGTTTAACAAGTTCCTGCCCCAGCGGCCTCGCGAGTCTTCCAGCCTCAAGCAGGTCTTGGCGTTCATCGCCTACTGCCATTCACACCTAGCACTGTCACACAGCACGATACGCCAGTACGTGGCCGGGGTGCAGCACTATTTGTCACTTCAAGACCCCGCAAGGCCTTCGGTGTTCTCCTGCCACGCGGTGAGGGCTCTACTACGTGGAGTTCAGAAACACCAGCCGCCAGTCAGCCCAAAGCAGCTGCCTATCACGGGGGAGATCTTCAAGGGGATGTCTGACATCCTGGATAGGTCCCCATTCGGTCTCCTCCTCAGCACCGTCCTACAGGCTGCGATTCACATGGCGTTTTACGGGTTTCTGCGGCCCAGCGAGTTCACTCGCAGCCACCCAGCCGGGCCAGTTTTGCATAGAAATAATCTCTATCGCCACCAGGATCACTACGTCCTTCACTTGACGACATCCAAAACTCAGCAGCGAGGTTCCGGAGTAGATATCCACCTGTACAGGACTCACAACAACTGGTGCCCAGTTGCCGTGTTGGACCGCCTGACGGCACTGCTGTCCGACTGCCCAGGGGCCAGTCCACTGCTACCCTTTCCGGTAAAACCCCTTAACTCGTCGCAGTTCGTGGAACATGTCCGGGTCCTTCTCGGCCATCTTCAGTTGGACCCCAGCCAGTACTCCGGGCATTCGTTCCGGATCGGGGCGGCCACGACAGCCTCAAGACAGGGGGTTCCGGACCACGTGATCAAGAAACTGGGTCGGTGGAAATCGGCCTGCTTCTCTCGCTACATTCCTAACCCACAGTTAGAGATGGCTCAGGCCTTTGCTCGACTCACTCAATGACATTACCTCTAATAAATAATTATCCCCTACCTGAAGGTTTTTGCCCCCTTATTTTTGGCGTACCATACGGTAGACCAAGGCACACTTTCAGGTCTATTTCATGTTGGTGAGTTTTGTATTGTTCCTATGTGTCATCGTTACTCATGTCGTCCGTAGGGCTCTAGACCATAAATTGGAAGGCCGGGTACCGGCCTGAAGTTATGGGAGGAGCCCGGAGGGTATATAAGCAGCCCAAAGGCCGCCGGTCTTTGTCGGTTTCCTGTGCGTGATACCCACCCACCCTCCCCTTTTAAAAGCCTCTTCCAAGTATTCTTACCCCAGACTGAATACTCATTCCACATTATTCCATAACTACTTCTTATCATTCTTTATCTAGGGTATGCCCCCTTATTTTTGGCGTACCATACGGTAGACCAAGGCACACTTTCAGGTCTATTTCATGTTGGTGAGTTTTGTATTGTTCCTATGTGTCATCGTTACTCATGTCGTCCGTAGGGCTCTAGACCATAAATATATATATATAAGCTGTGCAGCCAGGTGACTGGCTAGTCTCAATCGACTTAAAAGAGTCTTTTCAAAGGTTCTTTAGGCCATAGTGGCCCTCATCAGAACAAAAGGGATACGCTTGTACCACTATCTTGACAACCTCCTGCTAATGTCACAAGACAAAGAGCTGCTATTGATCCACAGAGAGCAGGTTATCACCACACTGCTCAAGTTCGGTTGGCTCCTAAACTTAGAGAAAAGCCATCTAGAACCAGTTCAGCGCCTGGTATACCTAGGGGACCAGTTTGACGCGGTGGAGTGCACCATCTCTCTCCCAGTGGAAAAGATCCCAGTCAACCGAGGGAGAATCTCATGGGCACTGAGTTCCTCACGCTTAAAGGCTTCACTGTGCCTAAAAATTATCAGGACAATGGTCTCTACGACCCCCATGGTCAAATGGTCCCTGTGGAGGTTACGCCCTTTCCAGACAGGGTTTCTCCTTCAGTGAAGCGCAGGGGACGACAATCAGTACATTTACAAAACCTCTGTGATGAGGGACAGCCTCTTTTGGTGGCTCCAACGCAAAGAAATTTTCTCACTTGCCACTCCATTGCCCCCATCTCATGGGTCATAGAAGAGAGATTAAGGTCTGGTGTGACCCCTCTGACACCTCCATCCCTAATAATGCACAAAAACAAGAAAAATAGCCCTGGGACTTTAGATGAGGTGAGAGAGGTTTAGCCAATGTCCACAGCAAACACTGAGACAAAATCTATTTATTTTTTTCAAAATGTTATGTAACAGAGCGGCAACAACAATGATTGTGAGTTACCCGGCATAGTAGCTAATGTACACAACACAGATGAAAGTAAATATACAAAGATTTATTACAAATGTTGTACATCCATGAGCAACAATAAAGCTTAAAAGTTGCTAGGTCAGTGAATACACATACACAATAAGAAAATAAAATGTACATACATGTGGACAGGGAAGTATGTAAACATAATACAGACATCAATAATACCCAGCATGCACTGGCATAAAACAAGCATCAATAAAGCCCTATGCATTTCGCAAGACCCTGCTCGCTTCTTTAGGGGCGGATGCATGAATGTTGTATCGAAGGTTTGAGATAAATTGCCAAACGCTGGATATCAAAAATGGCAGCCGTGTCATGGGTCATGGTCACAACCGATGCCAGCGAGACCAGTTGGGGAGCCCTCTGCAGGTCAGAACTTGCACAAGGCAAGGGGGATACCCGTCTTCACAACCTGGGCTCAAATGTCCTGGAACCATGGGCAGCCTGGTGTGCCCTTCAATCATTTTCTCATCTCCTGAAAGAGGAGTCTGTCTTACTGAGAATGGACAACACCACAGCAGTCTCCTATGTGGAGAGGCAAGGGGACACCCGGAGCTCCACTCTGCTCCAAGAAGTTGAGCCCATCATGTCCTGGGCTCAGAAGAACCTGGCCAATATTTCGGTGGTCTTCATCCCCGGAGTGCAGAACGTCCAAGCGGACTTCCTGTCTCGCACACGTTTGGACATACAACAAATGGTCTCTTCATGTACAGACGTTGGAATGGATCCTGTCCTTGGTAGTCAATCCCGAAGTGGACCTATTTGCATCCCCCTGCAACTTCAAGATCAAGAAGTACTACACACCGGGCCGTTGCAGTCAGGCCTTTGGGGTGGATGCCTTGACAGATCAGTGGAGCTTCAACAGGGCATATGCCTTTCCCCCGCTCCCGGTAATCCTCAGGTTTTTACGGAGACTCCAGGCAGAAGCGGTCGAGGTGGTGGTGATTGCACCTTACTGGCTAAAGAGGCCATGGTTTCCCCTCCTGACCCAGCTCAGCTTCCGGGACCCGGAGCCTCTCCCTCCCAGACCGGGCCTTCTCTCTCGGGGGGCAGTCTTGCACCCTTGTCCGGCGTTGCTGAGACTGATGGTCTGGTTCTTGAGAGGGAGAGGCTGGAATCTCTCGGGTGTGCTTCAAGAGTGATTTCCACCCTCATGAGCTTGAGGAAAGCGAGCAAGAATAAAGTCTATGGGAGAATATGGGCCAAGTTTGTTGTGTTCTCATCCTCTACGGGCAGATCGTTCAAGGATCCAGGAATCCAGGATATCCTCAGCTTCCTTCAGTCCGGCCTGGATCTGTCTTTATCCATTAGTTCTCTCAGAGTCCAAGTCTCAGCCCTATCAGCCTGACCTCAGTACCTCAGGTTCCGCTCCGCTTTCTGTCAAAGACCTTTCTGTAAAGGCCACCTTCCTAGTTGCTATCACTTTGGCCAAAAGGGTTTCAGAGGTTGGGTCCTTGGGTCATGAGGAACCCTTCCTGACTTTCTTCCTGGACCGAGTAGTCCTCATCCCTATGCTCGGCTCAAACCGAAAGTTGCTTCAGTGTTCTATGAGAACCAGGAAATTGTCCTACCTACATTTAGGACTCTGGGTTCCTCTGAAGTTCATCCTCTGGATGTGGGCAATACTGAAGGAATACCTGCAAGTTACTTTAGACGCTCCGACTACCTGTTTATTTTGCACTCTGGCAGTAACAGAGGGAAGCGGGCTTCGTACAGAACATTCGCGGCCTGGATCGTACCAGTCCATCCAGCAAGCTTATAGAGCTAAGGGCTTGGCCCCCCCAGAGGCGCATTCCACTAGGGGTATGGTGGCTTTGTGGGCAGCAGCCCGGCATGTGGCGGTAAGGCGGCCTCTTGGGCCTCCATTAATACCTTTATATCACATTATAGCCTGCGTCTCTATCTTCTGTGAGCTTTGGTTTAAAAGTCCTGTCAGTTGATGGGCTAAATTAAATTTCTTTTGATTAGCATACCCACCCGTGTGGTCTGGCTAGTTATTTCCCACACGTAGGCTGCCATGGAGTCTGTCAGGAAAACGGAAGATGTATTATCAAATACTTACCGTAATTTTCCTTTCCTGATGGACTCCATGGCAGATGGAGTTCCCACCCATTGGTCAAAGAGTTGGCTAGTTATAGAACGCAGTCTCCAGGGGTGAGCTCAAATTTATGGGAGTGGGGTCCTATAGCATTGGAGAGAAGGCGGGGTTAACCCACACGTAGGATGCCATGGAGTCCATCAGGAAAGGAAAATTACAGTAAGTATTTGATAATACATTTTCCGTTTTTAAATTAATTAAATGTTTTTTTTAAGTGATCATAACAAAAGGTCAAAATGGTGATAACACTGTAGTGAAATATCAGGGGTTTTTTTTAACAGTGAGGTCTCTTGCTTTCAGTACAATCGACAATATATAAATTGCCAAAATCTATAAAAAAAAATTGATTAGATGACGCGAGATTTCGCGAAATGCATCGGGCGAGCGACGCACTGTCACCACCTCAATATTAGAAGATACCAGTGTTTGTGCCAAATTCGTTCCTGAGTGTATCCGGCCGGTGCACCAGACATTCCCTGGCTGTTCATCCTCATTTGTACATGTGAGTTGCTATGTTTCTTTTTTAATAAATTAGTTTTGGAGTTAATGCACTATCTGGAGTGTTTTCATCCCTTTATATGCTGCATACGGTTTGCCTGATTCCCCGAGTGTGAGTCGGAGGTCCTTTAAGCCACAAGAGTGTCCCGGAGGTCTATGGGTGTTATCCCTTTGATGGTCGTTTTAAAGACAAACCAAACACAAGCCTGATTGACCCTCTGTGACGGGGGGGTCAAATATTTTCAGTAAGGGGCCATCTTTTTCCTTTCCTCTGGTGGTGGTGTTTGCAAAAGTTCACCTGAATACGAGTTGGACAAGATTGGATGTATGACGATCACCGCTCAATATCCTAGATTGAAACACCAACATTTTTCCTTGTTTTTGACACTATTGGTTTATTTTTTCACTTTGGGACACTTTTTGTGACCATATTTAACCCACAATTGAACTTTTTGTGATTTTTCTGGTCGGAATTGGCCCATATATGAACTTTCTTTGTGATTGGTTATTTACATTCATTCATATAATTTCATTTTGTCACTTAATCTATTTTCCACTGGGTGTTGATGTATTATGTATATTATGTAAGAGAGGTCTCTAATGTTATTCACTATTTTTGAGTTGATGCTCCACGACCCAGTGTTTGAACTCAAGTTTATCCACTTGGTCATTTTTGTGTATTGGCATGCGCAGCTTTTTTCTTTTCTAATCTGTTTTTCACTGTTTATATATACACGGTATAGTTGCTGCAGCCCCACCAGGTAGAATTAGACCTGTACTGAAATTTAGGTATACCCACAATTTTAACCCCTAGCGCAGTTTCTTTTCCAAATTTCCATCTATAAAAAAAAAGCATAAACCAAGATATGCACCTACATATATTTAGGGGCTACCACATACCCTGAAAATACAGTATAGATTTTTCAAGACCTTTACTAAAAAAAATGAGTAGAGAGATATCTCTTTACTGATATGAACACTGGTAAAATGTATTTTCCGTGACTAACAATTGCAAAATTATCCTTCATACACAAGTTCCAGAAAATCTTTTTTTGGATTGAATGACTCTTTGAACCTGAAGCCACATAGCTCATATAACCTATTGTCTGCTAGGGAATGAAAATAACATT
This sequence comes from Lithobates sylvaticus, assembly GCA_028564925.1. NCBI lineage: Eukaryota > Metazoa > Chordata > Amphibia > Anura > Ranidae > Lithobates > Lithobates sylvaticus. The sequence continues at coordinate 222,628,516 of CM053029.1, forward strand.
CTTTGTTGTACAGTAAGGAGTATGCTTCATCTTTTTTCTAGGATATGATATGATATAATCCTATTCAGAGCACTGGGAATATAATTCAAAATGCACATATGTCTAAATATTTAACTGAAGTTAATGGGACAAAACATCCTAAGGTCCATAAAATCAGTTGATAGATTACATTTCTTTCAGGGCAAAGTTAACAGAGGTTTTTTATTTAACCCTCAAGAGCTTGTGACTGAGGTTGCTTCATTTGTGAAGGTCTTGTAATAATATCCAATGTTTTACCATCAAATAGGCCCAGTTGCCATGGACACTTGGCAGTTTTACTTTCTCACAAAGATGCTGAACCTACAGTGTTGATGTTGAGCTTTCCAAGGAAATCACATTGGATGTATGATTTAAACTGTCTGCCAGAAACCTCCAAATGTTCTATAATGCCTGTGTATTGGATGTACCCTGTAAATATTAAATGCTTATTTGCAATGTACAGATTGAATGTAATATATACACACATATATACAGTATATACAGTATATATAGTATATATATATATATATATATATATATATATACTGTATCCACACACAGGATGAGGCAAAAGTGTATATATATTACTGGCTGGATCATGGCACTTTACATACAGGCCTTGGTTATACAACCAGATCCCCCTTTTGTTTCAACTCTAACTTTATTGAAATTTTATACAAATTTCTATAACAAGAGACATTATCCGCATACCATAATAATGCAATAATGAAAAAACATACCACATTACAGAAATGTACAGAACATAAAACTTATTACATATAAACATATGCATACACCCTGCAGAAACCCCTACCCCCCCCCCCCCCCCCCAAAAAAAAAGAGGAAAAAAAAAAGGGGGAGTACAATTAGGGACAGTCTACCAATAAATAGACTCATATATTGTAAGGAAAAATATGGTGGTAAACTAGACTATTCAGATTTTAACCCCTGGAAAGAATAGCCATATCATATCTTCCTCCATCCAACTTAGATGGAATATATGGTTTACTACTACATGTCTTCAACTCCCAACATCACACAAAACAGGACAAAACTAAAGTAGAGAGAGAAAAAAAAAAAACAACAAAAGGAGAATACCGTATTTATCGGCGTATAACATGCACTTTTTTCCCCTTAAAATCAGGGGGGAATCGTGGGTGCATGTTATACGCTGAAGGTGAGGATAATACTGCGCCAAACTAAAAATATCTAGCTGCTGGCACAACAATCAGACCCAAATTGTACAAAACATAAAAATTATAATGTGCAGTGCTTGTGTAAAATGAAGAATCGATATAAACATAAATAAAGGGATAAATATCCCTATTATGCATCAGGGTCAATGCAGACGTGAATAAAAGAATCAGTGTCCCTGTTTTGCATAAAGCAGCATGAGGAGTTCAAACCCTATGAGCAGCAATGCATGACAGGTATGATAATGTTGAAAGAATCACCCGTGGCTCATAGGAAAAAGGGGAGGATTTTACACTTTATATCAGTAGAACGGCCCAGCCATAAGATGGGTCGTATTTTCATAAAGTGCAAATCGGAATACACAGTGAGTGAACAATCTAATATAGTATGAATATATAGAATATGGTCTCCTCTCACAAGTCCAAACTGTGCTCTCGTACCATAATAAAGTGTACAAAACAAAGCAAAAAATTGGGTCATGCGATTTTTAAATTTAAACGCATGAATATGTGACAAAAATAGTTGTGAAATCTAAGTACTGCCAGAAAGCGGTCTATCAGACCGTCCTAATAGGCTAACACAAAACAGGTAAGTTTTTAGCATAAGTGACATGTGTAGCTGGCTGTACAATGTTATTGTATTATTCATATGCAATGAGAAAGGTGAAATCACATGTTCATGTAAATCTCAGATGGTCACAACAATATCCAGTAATTTCCTATGCAAAGTGCGATTTTTAAATGCAACTAAAATAGGTTGTGCGATTTCTGAAAAAAGTCGCATCGATAATTTTCAAATCTAAAGGACTTGAAAATGATAAATAGCAGTGATATAGTAAGAGCTAATATATTTCACTAAAAGATAGCTTGAGTGTGCGATCCAAGAAATCGCATGCAGTAAAACACACTACAAAAACCCATAAAGGTAATAAAATGAAAATAAAATGAAATAAAAGAAATAGCAAATATAATGGGTGAAGCAATATGTTCTGGGGGGAAATTCATAAGATAAGTACTCAACCAATTTTTGTGCAGACAGTAATTTGTGGGTGATGTCCACAAAGTGGAGTGACCCCAATAGTGTATTCCACTGTTAGCACTGCATTGGTCCACTGTATCCCACAGTTAATATTGTATTAGTCCGCATTCAGTCATGGTAAAGGTTATAGCAATGGAACCACAGAAATCAAGGTGGCATGTGGTGATACAGTCCCCAGGTGATATCAGATGGTTATAATAATTTTGACTCAAAGCGGGTTCAACCTTCTCTAAAACAATTTTCTTTAGGTAAATAAACGTGAAATGGTTAAGGTACCCTTACCAGATCAGGTGGACTCACAAACCTCTCGGTGGTGAGTCAAACAGGCATGTACCGGATCCACCGGATATATCAAGAAGATGGTGCAGACAAACGTGTCCTCTGGAGGGCTTCCTTTTCTGAGGTAGCGAGTACCTCTGATACTCACCCCCCGCAATTTGTCCAGTTCCAAGATGGAGGAATAGAACGACTTGTAGTAATGATCTCTGGCGTGGATGGCTCACAAGGAGAAAAAACGAAAAAAAGGGGAAAAAAAGGAGACAACTCCTCATGGTGTAACTCCAAAAAGCAGGAAGTATTTTATTTTTGGGATTTTTAAATCTCAAATAACAGGTAAAAATAGTAAAAAAGCTTTTTCTAAAATGGCACAGATGAAATCTTTAGAGTGGCTTAGGCAAGCATTTAACCCTACATGTTTCGTCTGCATAGGCTTCAACTGGGGTACATGCTTGCCAGCCACATTTGTGCCAAATATATATAATGTTTAAATGACATGATAGATCTCACCTGTCGGTGTGCGGGTTCCCACTTCCGGTATTCCCGGTTTGCGTTCCAAATTAGGCCCATTCAAGATGGTGTGATTGTTATGTGTTCATAACCAAGCCTCTTGTCTGGTATTGTTTGACCTATCAGCATGTTCGTTTTCTAATAATAGCGACCGTGTGACTATATAGTAGACGCACTTGCGTCCCAGCAGAAGCTAAAGGTCACGAGCGGGCAGTGGGTGGTGGTGACGTAACGTGCGTCACTTTGTATCCACGTCTGTGGCTAGTTTGTACCTTCAGTAACATCGGCATGCCTCCCCAAAGGGAGGAGCCGCGCAGCCTGCGTCATAACGTCTCCGCGCATGCGGTTTAGCTAGCTGTTCGCTAGTGCTGTCTCTGCGCCTACGGTTTAACTAGCTGCTCGGTGGTGTTATCGGAAGCGCCAAAGCAACCAGACGCTCTGTGTCAGCATGCCTTATAGGAGAAGGGCAGTCATTACGTTAGATTAACCCGTACAGTCTGTTTTAAACAGGAGGTAATCCTAAGTATAATGTCATTATAACTCAGGTTGTCCCATACTATACAAAACTGGTTTAGCAGTAATGTATGTATAGGGCCTAGTTTAGGAGGATGAAGGGTTATGAGATGATAACTCAGTGTTATGTTAATTATATTAATCAACATATAAAAACCCTGAAATAAAAATAAAAATAAAAATGGGAAAAAGAGAGAGAGATCCTTTTTAGTCTGAAAGCAACAGAGATTGCATGTACAAAAAAGGAAGAGTAACGTTTTTTATTGAACAAAAATCAAAAATTGCAAAAAAATTAAAAAAATTAGAAGTAGCAAGCTCTGTGGCCCTAAGGAGATCTAAAATTCTGTGGCCCCAAAGAAATTTGGAAATTCCTAAAAAATAGGAATAACAAAAATTTGTAACCCCATATATAAATGGGTGAAGCTATAGAGTAATGTGAAAGTAGTGTGTATTTTGCTCAAACTTTTTTTCGGGTGACAATGCCGTCCAATACATTTTGATCCCGAATAACCGGAAGATGGGAATCGGCCTGCCGACAACAATTTAGACATTACATCCAAACATATTTCCACTTAAATATATGTCCTGGCAGTCATTACAAAAATCTATATAGATCCAGAACATATTGCTTCACCTATTATATTTGCTATTTCTTTTATTTCATTTTATTTTCATTTTATTACCTTTATGGGTTTTTGTAGTGTGTTTTACTGCATGCGATTTCTTGGATCGCACACTCAAGCTATCTTTTAGTGAAATATATTAGCTATCACTATATCACTGCTATTTATCATTTTCAAGTCCTTTAGATTTGAAAATTATCGATGCGACTTTTTTCAGAAATCGCACAACCTATTTTAGTTGCATTTAAAAATCGCACTTTGCATAGGAAATTACTGGATATTGTTGTGACCATCTGAGATTTACATGAACATGTGATTTCACCTTTCTCATTGCATATGAATAATACAATAACATTGTACAGCAAGCTACACATGTCACTTATGCTAAAAACTTACCTGTTTTGTGTTAGCCTATTAGGACGGCCTGATAGACCGCTTTCTGGCAGTACTTAGATTTCACAACTATTTTTGTCACATATTCATGCGTTTAAATTTAAAAATCGCATGACCCAATTTTTTGCTTTGTTTTGTACACTTTATTATGGTACGAGAGCACAGTTTGGACTTGTGAGAGGAGACCATATTCTATATATTCATACTATATTAGATTGTTCACTCACTGTTTATTCCGATTTGCACTTTATGAAAATACGACCCATCTTATGGCTGGGCCGTTCTACTGATATAAAGTGTCAAATCCTCTCCGTTTTCCTATGAGACACGGATGATTTTTTCAACATTATCATACCTGTCATGCATTGCTGCTCATAGGGTTTGAACTCCCCATGCTGCGAGAGGAGCTGAGCGCCAACAACATAAAGAAATCAGAGTTTGGCTATTTTCGGCTCCTCTCCCAGTCCCGCCCCTGACTGCGAGCAGAGCCGAGACTAGCCGAACTCGGATTTCTGTATGTTGACGGCGCTTGGCTCCTCTCGCAATCAGTGGAGGTGGGCGGGACTGCGAGAGGAGCCGGCCCGAGACTAGCCGAAAATACACGCGGCTTTCGGTATGTTGTCACGCGGCGCTCGTCCTCTCCACTAGCCGCCAATTTTAAATCAAGGCTGCACTGGCCAAGGCTGCAAAGGCACTGGGCAAGGCTGCACTGGGCAAGGCTGCAAAGGCACTGGGCAAGGCTGCACTGGGCAAGGCTGCAAAGGCATTGGGCAAGGCTGCAAAGGCACTGGGCATTGGGCAAGGCTGCACTGGGCAAGGCTGCAAAGGTACTGGGCAAGGCTGCACTAGGCAAGGCTGCAAAGGCACTGGGCAAGGCTGCACTGGGCAAGGCTGCAATGATGGACAAGGCTGCAATGATAGACAAGGCTGCAGATGGACACTGGACAAGGCTGCAATGATGGGCATTTAAATGTAAGTTTTTTTCCTTAAACTTCCCTCCTAAAAGTTTTTTTCCTTAATATTCCCTCCTAAACTTGGGGTGCGTGTTATACGCCGATAAATACGGTAGCTAAAAATAAAAGTAAAAACAAATAAAAAATAATGCAACCAGAAATAGGCACTTGGGCCGATATCACCTCACTCATCCCAGCTCTGGACCAGCTTAAAATCTTACCGCCGACCCGTATATAAATTCCGCATTTCAGGGGATTCCCTGAGCATCTTCCAAGGGAGCCAGATTTGGCAACATTGTTTAAATGTGTCCAATTCACATGACAGTCTCCATCGTCTCAATATGGTCCATCGCTGTAACCCATTCAATCAACGGTGGAGCATGTGCCGACCACCAATGACGTGGTATAACCGCTCTTGCAGCTGTCAGCCAATGCCTTAAAAGATCCCCTTTTTAAGGGCAATGGAAAGGATGTGTGGAAACCAGGCTTAAGCCCGGTACACACTGACAGTTTTTTTTTTTATTCAATCTAGCTGAACATAAAAAAACTGAGGAGCTTGCAAGGAGCTCACTGTACTAACTATGCGATCTCCCTGCTGAGCTATTGTGTTCTGACAGGGGAACTGCCCCCCATCAAAGCAGACTGGTCAGCGCTCACAGCTATTGGCTGTGAGCACTGATCATATGCCGATCGCCTGCTGTATTTCCAGCATGCCCATTCCAGCACGCCAGGTACACCAGGGCCGAATGTACCAGGCTTGAAGTATATACAACAATTAACATCTGATAGTCAATGCTAACAACCTGCTAGGCCAGGTTTATTGCCCTACCATAAAAAAAGTTTAGCCTGCAGAAAACAGTGTACACATTCCTAGCCAAATACCTCTCTCTGTAGAGTTAAAATGTAAATATGTTTCAAAACTCCTACTCTGATGACAGCATCACAACTAAAAATAAATGTACATGTATTAACTAATTACCAGCATTTTAAGACCAAACATGCCTACATTAGGAGGTGGTACCGGAGGCTGGTTAGGCACATCCCACTTCGTAGGTGGTATAGGCATCTAATAACTATCCTATCTGTATTCATTCAAAAGGCAATTCAATTCTGGATATCTGGACAGTAATATATGTGCTACCAGAATGTAACCTGTAGGAATCTGAAGATATTAAGACATTTAGAAAACTGTATCTGAGGTAGGGGCAGCTGCAAACATCCCACCAACCAGTCCTCTGATCTATTGATTGTTCAGGTAATTTCTCTCAACACCCTTCTTAATGTTATTGTAAAGTCTTGCTTTAATAAAAAAAAAAAAAAAAATAACAAACATGTTATACTCACCTGCCCTGTTACAGTGGTTTTACACAGAGCAGCCTGGATCCTCTGGTCCCTCTTCGCTGCTCCTGGCTCCTCCTTCCTGATGATGAGCTTGCTATGGGAGCCTCAAGCTAAGTCAGAGCTCAGTGTATCCATTCAGACACAGAGCCCCGACTTGGCCACCCTCTCCCCCCTGATTGGCTAATTGACTTTGATTGACAGGCACAGGAGCCAATGGCACCGTGGCTGTGCCCCAGCCAATCAGGAGGAGAATCCCAGATGGCCGAGGGAATCGTGAACATCGCTGGAGAGAGATGGGGGCACAGGGTAAGTATTAGGGGGTGCTAGGGGGCCTGCTAAGTTAAGTGACTATAGAAGTATATTCAAATCCAATATTAATTTGCCCTCTAACTATTGTACTGGGATGATATCTCTATACCACATGTATCAGTAGAACTATACTCCACTCCACAAATATAAGCTCTCTCTTTATAAAACCAATGTCAATCACTCTTAATCTGCTGGCACCTGAAGTGCAGTCTCAAGAGCTAGAAAATCTCTGTCCAGGGTGAGGCTGACAGTGTCATCTTGTATTTATGACAGCGTGGTGTGAGCTAGTGGCGGCCCGTCCATAGGGGGCGCCCGGGCGCCGCCCCCCCCCCCCCCCTCCTTGCAGTTAAAAAAAAAAAAAAGTTCAAAAAAAAAAAAAAAATGTTTATTTAAACATGTCCCTTTAAGGGCGCCGGGCACAGTGCACTGCAGTATGCACCGCTCTATCACCAATAGATAGATTCATGCATTGCATGAATCTATCTATTGTCACCTCTGCCGCCCCCTATTCAGGTGTCCGGCCCCTGATCGGGCGCCGGGCATCTGAATTACAGTGGGGGGGGTGTTGCGGGAAGCGCCCCTATTAGAGCTGTAAGCTCTAATAGGGGACCCTATTAGAGCGGTGTGCTCTAATAGGCTTCCCTAAGTGTAAACAGCGGGCGCACGGCTGTGCGTTCGCTGATTACACAGTATTGTGTTAGAGAAGCGAATACATCGCTTCCCTAACACAGACCCGCCTCTCAGCCAATCAGGTTGCCAGGTCTGTTACCTGTAACCTGATTGGCTGAAGTCACAGGCGCTGTGATTGGACGCTAGGCGTCCAATCATAGCAAAAGACAGGCGCGGGAGAAGAAGACCTCGGACGGACGATAGCAGAAGACAGGAGGAGCGCGGGAGAAGAAGACCTCGGATGATGAGACACCGCTCGCCGCCTGACGCCGTCACCAGCTGCACATCGAGACAAGGTAAGTGCAGAGGGCAGGCAGGGGGCACAGTGGCAGCACTTGGAGGGGCACTTAAAGGGGCACTCTGGCAGCACATAAAGGGGCACTCTGGCAGCACATAAAGGGGCACTCTGGCAGCACATAAAGGGGCACTCTGGCAGCACTTGAGGGGCACTCTGGCAGCACTTGAGGGGCACTCTGGCAGCGTTTGAGGGGCACAGTGGCAGCGTTTGATGGGCACAGTGGCAGCGTTTGATGGGCACAGTGGCAGCGTTTGATGGGCACAGTGGCAGCGTTTGATGGGCACAGTGGCAGCGTTTGATGGGCACAGTGGCAGCATTTAATGGGCACAGTGGCAGCGTTTGATGGCACAGTGAGGCTGTTTGTTTGCGCCCCCCCCAAAAATTTTGAGCACCAGCCGCCACTGGAGCTTACAGAGTTTTCATCACATTTTGGTGGCAGCATGTTAAGTTCTGACACAGCTGTTGTCACGCATAGGTGTCAGGTCAGGTGAACATGGTGGCCAGGCAATGCTGCCATGTTACCCAACACAGTGGGAAGGTGTTGTCAAGGTAACTCTGTACCGACAAAGCAAAATAAGAAGAGGTCCCATTATAATGTATAATGTACAATAATGTATAGGTGGAAGTGATGTATACCTACTTTTGTCCCACGGCATATACTGTAGATAGTATATTACAGGTTTTAGACAAAAAATTTATTAAATTAACCAAAAACTATAGTTTCCCTTTAAACTTTTATATCCTAATAAAATATATATGAAAGAGTTTATGAAATGTAGCTTTTGGAATTATTAATGTGGTATATTATATCTCTATATATTTTGCCAACAAAAAGTAAAAATGTGCAATGTTACATTTTTTTCTAACTCTTAGGTATAGTTTTACATGAATACTTATAAGTTATATAAAACATATGCTGTGCATTGCATTCTTCAGTTTAGTGAACATTAGAATAGCCAGTACAGCATTAATGCATAATGATTCATGGAGTCCACAATAGCGTCTGACAAATATGGAATAAAATGAATGTATATATTTCAGGCACCTCTGTCAGCTATGCCTAAATTAGAATGTGGTCCAAATAGTGACAGCTTACAGAATTGTCCCATCTTGGAGAGCCTCAGCTCTGTAGGCACAAAGGTAAGCAACAGACCTTAGCATGTGCTCTAGCATACCAAATTCAACCCAATACATTATTTAAAATTAAGGTGAAATCTTACATATTCTATAGTAAAAAAAAAAAAATATGTAATTTTGGTCAGCTGAAAGTGAAACTTGTTGAATAAAAAACATTTTAAAACCATCCCGTGCAAAGTAGACTGTGGTGCCTATACAAACCTTTATCTATGCTTCCCTGCTTGCTCGGATGTCTGCTGCCACTCTCATAGAGTGGTTGGTAATTACTACTTTACTGTTCTTTTAGTTAAAGTCTATCATTCACATCAGACTGAATGCAATAGGCATTCTTTTGGTTTTTACCGTTTCCTTTAATCCCACTTCTTACTATACTGAGAGCCACCATAGTGGTAAAATAACATGTTTTACATGTAAGTGCTGTAACTGTAAGTTTTGAATGTTCATTTGGGTCATCCAACTGATGAACAAATAAGCACCTAAAGTGGTATTAAATCTCAAAACAAACATTTATTATATCACAGCTTACCACTTCTTAGATATGATGGCTGCATTGTTTGTTTTTTTAGGCTTTCTTTCTTTAATTTGCATCTGGTGATCTGTAAGTCTGTTGTTTTTCAAAAGAACAAACTGCCCAGTAGCAGTTAGAGAGTTGAGACAGGGCTGGTTACAACAGTCAGCTTGTATGTAAAACCTTATCCCAAAAGAACATAACATGTTGCTGTAACTGCTTGATATGTATGAGCTGGAGTTTGCCTTTAATTTGTTTGTTCAGAGTTATGCTAGAGTGGGTCATAGCAAAGGAAATAGCATGTTTTAACACATGGAGACATTTGAGCTGTATACATAGGAATTGTCTAAAGGTGGTGGGTGGACCCTAGCACTGCTGCAAAGCTATCTGTGGTGATGGGCATGTGCTGGGCATAAAAAAAGCAGTGCATTTGGCAAAGATTTAAGAAGGGATTGTCCTTTGCCCTAGAAATACTGTACATAACAATATATAGGAACCCTGAGAAAGTTTTCTCCCCCCAGGAAAGGGCTTTAAATCTCACCCTATATCTATAAATCTTTCCTCTACCCAATACCGGGACAGGGTCGTTCAGCGCCCAGGGCAAGCATCCATAATTGCACTCACTCTCTCACTGTTAATACATGCCATAGAATAGGCATACCAACCTGGGTCTGTTCTTTGTCCCCTTGCTTGTCTGGCCCAGGGCAGATGCCCACCCCTTGTCCCAGCCCTGTCTCTACCTATCCCCAAACCAGTCTCCTCAATTCATCGCTAAGCCTTATTCTCTATCTTACGCTCCTCCAAATCTCCTAACTTACATCAGTTGCAGGAGAAGACAGATAAATAAACTGAGAGCTCACCCTAAACGAACTGAGGGTGAGAACTGAGTTCACCCTAAACTAAATCAAACATCACCATGGGAATGAATTACACCCCCCATGAACTATGATATATACCTGTTAAGATATAAATATTCAAGAAAATTGTGAAATTAAAAAATAATTTTAATTATAATAATAAGAACAATTCAATAAGTGGAAATCCTTTTATCCAACAATTCATGTATTGTTCTCATACATACTGTAGAGAAGATATGCAAGAACTAGAGCAATACATACATAAAATAGTATTGCACTTGGCCACCCATAGGATTTCACCTTTCAAATGAATCAATTCATTTTTATGAGCTGCTATGATCTGTCCTAGTTTTGCTCCATGTATAATAAATATATTTTGATACTGTTAGCAATAATAAAAAAAACCTACATGCTCAGACTAGTCATAATACACAGATAAATCCAATGACAACAGCAGCAATGTTTTTTTCTGATAGCAGTTTACAGTGCAGAGATAATAGACAGCTTCCAGTCCAGCGAAATGTTTGACTAGAGAGGTAATGACTGAGTGGCTAATGTCTTCGCTGCAGGAGATGGCAGGGGCAGAACCTCTAATGGCAGAAGTCACCTCTGGCAGGAAAACCCATTATTTTCTTCTTAGGCATAATCACAGAGGCAGAAAAGAGTTAAAAGCCTTTGAGGGGGGAAGGGGCACTTCAATAATTGATGCTGCGAGAGGGTAGATTGAGATGTCAGACTCCCACAATGTAGATGATGTATTGCTGCAGCTTTGCTGCCGAAAATAAATACAATAGGTGGAAAATAGAGGCAAACACATAACTCATTTAAGGAGAATATTAACATATTACAGTGAAATAATTGTGATCATATGTGAAAATTAGTGATGTTAACATTGTTGCTAATCTATCTTATTATAATAAAATTGCAATCTTTGAAAAGAACGATAGTAAAAGCTAAAATAAAGAGCAATATGATATATTAACTTTCAACTAATAAGCAATTAACACAAAAAGACATGCCCTATCATAAAGCCCCCATCACACTAACTGTTAGTAAACATAACCTCTCATTTGCATATTTATATGTCTGGCTTTGGGATCCGCTGCATTGAAAATGTACTTTCCTGCACCAAAATATGCCAGAAACAAAATCTTGGCGCTAGAATCTACTTTTGCAATGAATATACTAAGTACTATTTGAAAATGAACTAGTAATTTTCTTTGACTGGTAGCCCACGGATTACACATTTCAAACCTGACGCACTGTTATATGTTTTATCTGTGATTACAAGATTGGGGAAACATTGCATTTTGGAAACTGAGCCTTTATGACAAACTTAACTGTAAATTGCAGATGACAAATCTGGACAGACCCTGTGGACTTCTGCCTAGGGCAAAATTTTAGAGGGTCACTGGTCTACATTAGGGATGGGCCCGATGTTCGAGTCGAACGTTAGTGTTCATTTGTTCGTAGAACAAAAGAACATATGGGGCACTCGCGGGAAGTTCACCCACCCCAGAGCGCCCCATAATGCATTTCAAGATCGCAGTGTATTGACAGCTGCTGATTAGCCAAAGCATGCACCTGACCTGTATGCTTTTGCCAATCACAGCTCAATGTGCTGTGAGAGCCATGATTGGCCAAAGGCAGGGTGCCGTTGGCCAATCATGGCTCAGGGGCTAAGTCCACGCCCCACACTATATAAGGCTGCTGCTGCTGCTGCTGCTGCTGCGTGTTGTGTGCAGTCAGTCAGTGTAGAATATATTATACAGTTAAGAGTATATAGTGCAGTCAGTGTAGTATATATAATACAGTGCAGAGTATATAGTGCAGTCAGTGTAGTATATATAATACAGTGCAGAGTATATAGTGCAGTCAGTGTGGTATATAGAATACAGTAAAGAGTATATAGTGCAGTCAGTGTAGTATATATAATACAGTGGGGAGTATATAGTGACATCAGTGTAGTGTATATATAATACATTGCAGAGTATTTAGTGCAGTCAGTGTAGTATATATATATATAATACAGTGGAGAATATATAGTGCAGTCAGTGTAGTATATATAATACAGTGCAGAGTATAGAGTGCAGAGTATATAATACAGTGAAATATATTAAAGTAGTTAAGGGGGAACCGTATGACTGAATTAAGAAAAAAAACGTGTGGGGTCCCCCCCAAAGTCCACATTAGGCCCTTTGGGTCTGGCATAGATTTTAAGGAGAACTCCACGCCAAAATGTAAAAAAAATGGTGTGGGGTCCTCACAAAAATCCATACCAGACCCTTATCCCAGCATGCAGCCTGGCAGGCCAGGAAATGGAGGGAAATGAGCGAGCGCCCCTCCCCCCTCCTGAACCATACCAGGCCGCTTGCACTCAACATGGGGAGGGTGCTTGGGGTGCCCCCCAATGCACCTTGTTCCCATGTTGATAAGGACTAGGGACTCTTCCCAACAACCCTGGCCAGTGGTTGTCAGGGTCTGCGGGCGGGGGGCTTAAATGAATCTAGAAGATCTCGGCCCCCTCCTTATGTGAATGGATATCTGGTACATTGAAGACAGTTTTTGACAATGCCTTTATTAAAAAAGAAAAAAAAGTGTCCCGTGATGTACATTTGTCGTTAATCACACCGCCCGACGGACCCGAAAAATAGAAAAACTAAAAAAGCTCCGTCTCCATGGGAGGCCTCCCGGCGACTGCTGTCTCTTCGCTTTGACAGCTGTTATATAGGTAAGGACAGGCCATCCGGTGACCTAACCGGATGACCCCGGCCCCTTCTGACATCACATAGCGTCACACGACATCAGAAGGGGGAGGGGTCACCCACCCCCCCCATGTTGAGGGCTAGTGGCCTGGTACAATTCATGAGGGGGGCTCGCTCGTCCCCCCTATCCTGACCTGCCAGGCTGCTTGCTCGGATAAGGGTCTGGTATGGATTTTGGGGAGACCCCACGCAATTTTTTTTAAATTTTGGCGTAGATTTCCCCTTAAAATCCATACCAGACTTGAAGGACCTGGTATAGACTGGGGGAGAACCCCACGCCGTTTTTTCTTTTTTCATTTTTTTTCATCTATATTGCCGGGAGTCAGCAGTACATTACAGCCGATATAATTACATTTTTTCCTTTAGAAATGTCCTATTTTCTACGGCATGTTCTACACATCGCACAGATGTGCTAATTTACAGGCAGACCAAGGGGACCCCCAGGCACGATATTTAAAGGAATATTTCATTTTTATTGTTTCACTTTAAGCATCATTAAAATCACTGCTCCTTTAAAAACTATTGTTTTAAAAACTTTGTTTTACATTGATACATGACCCCCAGGGCAGTACCTGGGTCCCCATACATTTTTTATGGCAATAACAGCAAAATTACCCCATTTTGGAATGCAAGCGTGCCAGCACATAACCTAGGAGGCATAATGAGTCTTTTGAACATGTCATTTTTCCACAAGTTTTTGGAATATGTGTAAAGAAAATGAAAACGCATTTTTCTTTACACAAAGTGGTCATTTTATAAAAAATTTCTAACACATAGCATGTACATAGCAAATATTACACCCCAAAATACGTTCTGCTACTCCACATGTGTGAGACTTTTACACAGCCTGGCCACATACAGAGGCCCAACATGCAGGGAGCACAGTCAGGATAAGCACTGATGTAGCATGGATGAGCATGGATGAGGCATGGATGTGACATGGATGAAAACTGATGTGACGCGGATGAGCACTGATGTGACATGGATGGGCATGTATGAGGCATGTATGAGTCACAAATGAAGCACAGATGGGCATGTATGAGGCACGGAGTGGGGAAGGATGAGGCATGGTTGGGCAGGGATGAGGCATAGATGGGCATGGATGAGGCATGGATGGGCAGGAATGGGGCATGGGTGGGCATGGATTAGGCATGGATGAGGCACAGATGGGTATATATGAGGCATGGAAGAGGCACTGATGGGCATGAATGAGGCATTGATGGGCATGTATGAGGCACAGATGGGCATGTTTGAGGCATGTATGAGGCATGGATGGGCATGGATGGGCATGTATGAGGCATGGATGAGGCATTAATGGGCACATATCAGTGATGTGGGCACTTCAGATCCAGGCACAGTGCTGCTGTACCGGCTCCCTCCTCTCTTCACACGCTGTACTGATCAGTGTGAGTAGAGGAGAGAAAGCTTAACTGGACATGTGCTGATTTGTTGACAAGTGATTGCTCCATCATTGGACAGAGCGATCACGTGGTAAAAGGCCGCTGTCATCCGTGATGCGTCGGGATTGGGGATGTTTCTGGGTGCGCACCCCAGGGAGCGCACAGGAAGCACGTGTTTGGGAGGACGTTCCTGTATGCCCTCCCAGAACTAGCCAACCGTGCTGTAGCCATCATTCGGCTATGGCCCAGTCGGCAAGTGGTTAATGACCAAATCCAATCAAAATATCTTTCTTTCGTTATGGATAGTTTTCCATTGTCTAGCCATTGGGCCACGGTTATATCTGTCTCTTACTATATGAGATCCCCTCTCAATATATGATATGAAAACCTGGGTCTCTCACATTTTGGCCAATGATTAAGGTATGTGGTAGTATCATGTCCTTAGATTCTTCTTTCAAATAAATAAACATGTTGAGATAATTTGGGAGGTATAATTTCTATTTTGATCTTCCATTCTAGTATTTAGGGGTTTACAGATCTTTACCATCTACCCATATAGATGGATAGATGGTAAAACTGATGAACTCCAGATGCAACGACTAGCTACTTACTGCTAAATGTTTTTAGCTGAGATGGTGCCTTTTATCCTTGTCTTTATTGTCCCCCAGAGGGTTATCTGGTCCATCTCTATGACCCCTTAGGACATTTCAACTTTTTTTTTTTTTTCTCCACAATGGGAATTATCTTGTATAATGTGTGTATATGTAATAACGTAAATGTGTTGTGTCATGTACACGTATTATGTAGATTAAGGATGGGCCCGGTGCTCGATGCGAACCCACGTTCGCATCGAGCACCGGGCGTTCGCTCGCTCGGCGAGCCCAGAACTATTTTGGCCGCTCGCATCACGTTCGGGTGTGGCGCGCGGCCCCGCAATGCATTGCGGCCGGCGCGGCCGACGCAGTGCATTGCTGGCTGATGATTGGCCAAGCATGCACTGTGACCCCGCATGCTTGGCCAATCACAGCCCCGGAAACTCGAAGAGCCATAATTGGCTACAGGCAGGACGCCTGTAGCCAATTACAGCTCAGGGGCTGTAGTACACGCCCCCCCCTATAAAACGCCGCCACGCCGTCTGCGCCGGTCACATGCTGTTCCGGCGCAGATTGAGCAGGCTGTTCCTGTGACACTCTGCTGCATTTAGATAGATAGAGAGAGAGATTCACTTGCAGAGATTGAGTTAGATAGATTCAGTTACAAAGATTGATTGACAAAGAGGGGCTTGTAGTGTGCTCGTGGCAGGCAGGCAGAGCTCCTATATTTTGTTACCAGAAGCACCTATAGGACTTGTAGTGTGTTCGTGGCAGGCAGGCAGAGCTCCTATATTTTGTTACCAGAAGCACCTATAGGACTTGTAGTGTGTTAGTGGCAGGCAGGCAGAGCTCCTATATTTTGTTACCAGAAGCACCTATAGGACTTGTAGTGTGTTAGTGACAGGCAGGCAGAGCTCCTATATTTTGTTACCAGAAGCACCTATAGGACTTGTAGTGTGTTAGTGGCAGGCAGGCAGAGCTCCTATATTTTGTTACCAGAAGCACCTATAGGACTTGTAGTGTGTTAGTGACAGGCAGGCAGAGCTCCTATATTTTGTTACCAGAAGCACCTATAGGACTTGTAGTGTGTTAGTGACAGGCAGGCAGAGCTCCTATATTTTGTTACCAGAAGCACCTATAGGACTTGTAGTGTGTTAGTGGCAGGCAGGCAGAGCTCCTATATTTTGTTACCAGAAGCACCTATAGGACTTGTAGTGTGTTAGTGACAGGCAGGCAGAGCTCCTATATTTTGTTACCAGAAGCACCTATAGGACTTGTAGTGTGTTAGTGGCAGGCAGGCAGAGCTCCTATATTTTGTTACCAGAAGCACCTATAGGACTTGTAGTGTGTTCGTGGCAGGCAGGCAGAGCTCCTATATTTTGTTCCCAGAAGCACCTATAGGACTTGAAGTGTGTTAGTCCCATCACACACACAGAGCTATATTTTCTTCCCAGAAGCACCTATAGGACTTGAAGTGTGTTAGTCCCATTACACACAAAGAGCTATACTTTGTTCCCAGAAGCACCTATAGGACTTGAAGTGTGTTAGTCCCATTACACACACAGAGCTATATTTTCTTCCCAGAAGCACCTATAGGACTTGAAGTGTGTTAGTCCCATTACACACACAGAGCTATATTTTCTTCCCAGAAGCACCTATAGGACTTGAAGTGTGTTAGTCCCATTACACACACAGAGCTATATTTTCTTCCCAGAAGCACCTATAGGACTTGAAGTGTGTTAGTCCCATTACACACACAGAGCTATATTTTCTTCCCAGAAGCACCTATAGGACTTGAAGTGTGTTAGTCCCATTACACACACAGAGCTATATTTTCTTCCCAGAAGCACCTATAGGACTTGAAGTGTGTTAGTCCCATCACACACACAGAGCTATATTTTGTTCCCAGAAGCACCTATAGGACTTGAAGTGTGTTAGTCCCATTACACACACAGAGCTATATTTTGTTCCCAGAAGCACCTATAGGACTTGAAGTGTGTTAGTCCCATCACACACACAGAGCTATATTTTGTTCCCAGAAGCACCTATAGGACTTGAAGTGTGTTAGTCCCATTACACACACAGAGCTATATTTTGTTCCCAGAAGCACCTATAGGACTTGAAGTGTGTTAGTCCCATCACACACACAGAGCTATATTTTCTTCCCAGAAGCACCTATAGGACTTGAAGTGTGTTAGTCCCATTACACACAAAGAGCTATACTTTGTTCCCAGAAGCACCTATAGGACTTGAAGTGTGTTAGTCCCATTACACACACAGAGCTATATTTTCTTCCCAGAAGCACCTATAGGACTTGAAGTGTGTTAGTCCCATCACACACACAGAGCTATATTTTCTTCCCAGAAGCACCTATAGGACTTGAAGTGTGTTAGTCCCATTACACACAAAGAGCTATACTTTGTTCCCAGAAGCACCTATAGGACTTGAAGTGTGTTAGTCCCATTACACACACAGAGCTATATTTTCTTCCCAGAAGCACCTATAGGACTTGTAGTGTGTTCGTGGCAGGCAGGCAGAGCTCCTATATTTTGTTCCCAGAAGCACTTATAGGACTTGAAGTGTGTTAGTCCCATTACACACACAGAGCTATATTTTGTTCCCAGAAGCACCTATAGGACTTGAAGTGTGTTAGTCCCATCACACACACAGAGCTATATTTTCTTCCCAGAAGCACCTATAGGACTTGAAGTGTGTTAGTCCCATTACACACACAGAGCTATATTTTCTTCCCAGAAGCACCTATAGGACTTGAAGTGTGTTAGTCCCATTACACACACAGAGCTATATTTTCTTCCCAGAAGCACCTATAGGACTTGAAGTGTGTTAGTCCCATTACACACACAGAGCTATATTTTCTTCCCAGAAGCACCTATAGGACTTGAAGTGTGTTAGTCCCATTACACACACAGAGCTATATTTTCTTCCCAGAAGCACCTATAGGACTTGAAGTGTGTTAGTCCCATTACACACACAGAGCTATATTTTCTTCCCAGAAGCACCTATAGGACTTGAAGTGTGTTAGTCCCATTACACACACAGAGCTATATTTTCTTCCCAGAAGCACCTATAGGACTTGAAGTGTGTTAGTCCCATTACACACACAGAGCTATATTTTCTTCCCAGAAGCACCTATAGGACTTGAAGTGTGTTAGTCCCATTACACACACAGAGCTATATTTTCTTCCCAGAAGCACCTATAGGACTTGAAGTGTGTTAGTCCCATTACACACACAGAGCTATATTTTCTTCCCAGAAGCACCTATAGGACTTGAAGTGTGTTAGTCCCATTACACACACAGAGCTATATTTTGTTCCCAGAAGCACCTATAGGACTTGAAGTGTGTTAGTCCCATCACACACACAGAGCTATATTTTCTTCCCAGAAGCACCTATAGGACTTGAAGTGTGTTAGTCCCATTACACACACAGAGCTATATTTTCTTCCCAGAAGCACCTATAGGACTTGAAGTGTGTTAGTCCCATTACACACACAGAGCTATATTTTCTTCCCAGAAGCACCTATAGGACTTGAAGTGTGTTAGTCCCATTACACACACAGAGCTATATTTTCTTCCCAGAAGCACCTATAGGACTTGAAGTGTGTTAGTCCCATTACACACACAGAGCTATATTTTCTTCCCAGAAGCACCTATAGGACTTGAAGTGTGTTAGTCCCATCACACACACAGAGCTATATTTTGTTCCCAGAAGCACCTATAGGACTTGAAGTGTGTTAGTCCCATTACACACACAGAGCTATATTTTGTTCCCAGAAGCACCTATAGGACTTGAAGTGTGTTAGTCCCATCACACACACAGAGCTATATTTTCTTCCCAGAAGCACCTATAGGACTTGAAGTGTGTTAGTCCCATTACACACAAAGAGCTATACTTTGTTCCCAGAAGCACCTATAGGACTTGAAGTGTGTTAGTCCCATTACACACACAGAGCTATATTTTCTTCCCAGAAGCACCTATAGGACTTGAAGTGTGTTAGTCCCATTACACACACAGAGCTATATTTTGTTCCAGAAGCACCTATAGGACTTGAAGTGTGTTAGTCCCATTACACACACAGAGCTATATTTTCTTCCCAGAAGCACCTATAGGACTTGAAGTGTGTTAGTCCCATTACACACACAGAGCTATATTTTCTTCCCAGAAGCACCTATAGGACTTGAAGTGTGTTAGTCCCATCACACACACAGAGCTATATTTTCTTCCCAGAAGCACCTATAGGACTTGAAGTGTGTTAGTCCCATTACACACACAGAGCTATATTTTTCTTCCCAGAAGCACCTATAGGACTTGAAGTGTGTTAGTCCCATTACACACACAGAGCTATATTTTCTTCCCAGAAGCACCTATAGGACTTGAAGTGTGTTAGTCCCATCACACACACAGAGCTATATTTTGTTCCCAGAAGCACCTATAGGACTTGAAGTGTGTTAGTCCCATTACACACACAGAGCTATATTTTGTTCCCAGAAGCACCTATAGGACTTGAAGTGTGTTAGTCCCATCACACACACAGAGCTATATTTTCTTCCCAGAAGCACCTATAGGACTTGAAGTGTGTTAGTCCCATTACACACAAAGAGCTATACTTTGTTCCCAGAAGCACCTATAGGACTTGAAGTGTGTTAGTCCATTACACACACAGAGCTATATTTTCTTCCCAGAAGCACCTATAGGACTTGTAGTGTGTTCGTGGCAGGCAGGCAGAGCTCCTATATTTTGTTCCCAGAAGCACTTATAGGACTTGAAGTGTGTTAGTCCCATTACACACACAGAGCTATATTTTCTTCCAGAAGCACCTATAGGACTTGTAGTGTGTTAGTGGCAGGCAGGCAGAGCTCCTATATTTTGTTACCAGAAGCACCTATAGGACTTGTAGTGTGTTCGTGGCAGGCAGGCAGAGCTCCTATATTTTGTTCCCAGAGGCACCTATAGGACTTGAAGTGTGTTAGTCCCATTACACACACAGAGCTATATTTTCTTCCCAGAAGCACCTATAGGACTTGAAGTGTGTTAGTCCCATTACACACACAGAGCAATATTTTCTTCCCAGAAGCACCTATAGGACTTGAAGTGTGTTAGTCCCATCACACAGAGCTCCTCTATTTTCTTTGCATAAGCACCCACAGGACTTCTAGTGTGTTAGTGGCATCACACAGAGCTCCTATATATTCTTCTCAGCAGCACCCACAGGACTTCTAGTGTGTTAGTGGCATCACACAGAGCTCCTCTATTTTCTTTGCAGAAGCACCCACAGGACTTCTAGTGTGTTAGTGGCATCACACAGAGCTCCTCTATTTTCTTTGCAGAAGCACCCACAGGACTTCTAGTGTGTTAGTGGCATCACACAGAGCTCCTCTATTTTCTTTGCAGAAGCACCCACAGGACTTCTAGTGTGTTAGTGGCATCACACAGAGCTCCTCTATTTTCTTTGCAGAAGCACCCATAGGACTTCTAGTGTGTTAGTGGCATCACACAGAGCTCCTCTATTTTCTTTGCAGAAGCACCCACAGGACTTCTAGTGTGTTAGTGGCATCACACAGAGCTCCTCTATTTTCTTTGCAGAAGCACCCACAGGACTTCTAGTGTGTTAGTGGCATCACACAGAGCTCCTCTATTTTCTTTGCAGAAGCACCCATAGGACTTCTAGTGTGTTAGTGGCATCACACAGAGCTCCTATATATTCTTCTCAGCAGCACCCACAGGACTTCTAGTGTGTTAGTGGCATCACACAGAGCTCCTCTATTTTCTTTGCAGAAGCACCCACAGGACTTCTAGTGTGTTAGTGGCATCACACAGAGCTCCTCTATTTTCTTTGCAGAAGCACCCATAGGACTTCTAGTGTGTTAGTGGCATCACACAGAGCTCCTATATATTCTTCTCAGCAGCACCCACAGGACTTCTAGTGTGTTAGTGGCATCACACAGAGCTCCTATATTTTCTTTGCAGAAGCACCTATAGGACTTCTAGTGTGTTAGTGGCATCACACAGAGCTCCTCTATTTTCTTTGCAGAAGCACCCATAGGACTTCTAGTGTGTTAGTGGCATCACACAGAGCTCCTATATATTCTTCTCAGCAGCACCCACAGGACTTCTAGTGTGTTAGTGGCATCACACAGAGCTCCTCTATTTTCTTTGCAGAAGCACCCACAGGACTTCTAGTGTGTTAGTGGCATCACACAGAGCTCCTCTATTTTCTTTGCAGAAGCACCCATAGGACTTCTAGTGTGTTAGTGGCATCACACAGAGCTCCTATATATTCTTCTCAGCAGCACCCACAGGACTTCTAGTGTGTTAGTGGCATCACACAGAGCTCCTATATTTTCTTTGCAGAAGCACCTATAGGACCCCCCCCCCCTTCTAGTGTGTTAGTGGCATCACACAGAGCTCCTCTATTTTCTTTGCAGAAGCACCCACAGGACTTCTAGTGTGTTAGTGGCATCACACAGAGCTCCTCTATTTTCTTTGCAGAAGCACCCATAGGACTTCTAGTGTGTTAGTGGCATCACACAGAGCTCCTATATTTTCTTCTCAGCAGCACCCACAGGACTACCGACTACAATGGCTGGAAGACCGCCAAGGGGAGGCAGAGCGTGCAGAGCCAAGAACACAGGGCAGGCAGGCTCTGTTTCTAGTGGACGTGGCCGTGGACGTGGACGTGGTCGTGCATCGTCATCAGCACGTGGCCATGGGACACGCGCGTCTTTGTTTTCGGCAGCTGGACATGTGGAGCCGCATCATGCTGAAGGCTTGGTAGAATGGATGACCAAGCCCTCCTCATCCTCCTCATCCTCTCTCACCCAGGCTCAGGGTACTGACAGAGCATCATCAGCCACCCCTTCCCTAGACCCACCATGTCCTCCTGAGGAGTCCCCCGAACTCTTTGAGCACAGTGTTGGGTACATGCTCCAGGAGGATGCCCAACGATTCGAAGGCTCGGATGACGATACCCAGCTTGAGGAATCTGGCAGTACAGTTCCACCAGCTGCAGCTTACTGCCAGGTTTGCTCTAGTGGTGAAGAGGGAGGGGATGATGAGGTCACTGACTCCACGTGGGTGCCTCAAGGGAGAGAGGATGAGGAGGAGGACGAGGAGGAGGAGGATGCGGCGTCACATGTCCAACGAGGCAGGATGCCCCCTGGAGGCCAGGTAGAGGCCAGCACAGCAACTGTACAACACCGCAGAGCTCCGCCTGTGCAGGGCGCTGCCTCTGCACGTTATCAGAAAAGTTCTTTGGTGTGGGCCTTTTTTGAGACGAGTGCAGCAGATCGCACCACTGCTATTTGCAATATTTGTCTCAAGCGTATCTCGCGTGGCCAAAACATCAGCCGCTTGGGCACGACAAGCATGACCAGACATATGGCGACCTGCCATGCAGCTCGTTGGCAGGCACACATAAAAGACCCACACCAAAGAACTAAGCGGACCTCTCCTTGCTCCTCCTCAGCTGGGATCTCCATCCCCACTACACCTTCAGTCCTCTCTGAAAGCTGCTCTGAGAGGACTGAAGGTGTAGAATTCGGTGTGTCACAACCAAGTACTTGCAGTACACCGACGTCCGAATGCAGCAGGCAAATTTCCCTGCCCCAGCTGCTGGACCGTAGAAAGAAGTACACTCCCAGCCATCCACATGCCCAGCGGTTGAATGCTAGCCTTGCTAAATTGCTAGCACTTCAACTGCTGCCTTTTCAGTTGGTAGACTCGGCCCCCTTCCGTGAGTTTGTTCAATGTGCGGTTCCTCAGTGGCAGGTTCCCAAACGCCACTTTTTCTCGCGGAAGGCGATTCCGTCTCTCTACCGGCATGTGGAGGGCAATGTCCATGCCTCGCTGGACAGGGCGGTCAGCGGTAAGGTGCATATTACCGCTGACTCATGGTCCAGCAGGCATGGACAGGGACGGTACCTTTCTTTCACGGCCCATTGGGTCACTCTATTGGCAGCTGGGAGGGATGCAGGACAAGGTGCAGTAGTGTTGGAGGTTGTTCCGCCACCACGCCTCCAAAACGCGACTACTGCTACTGGTTGTGACACACCTCTCTCCTCCACCCCCTCCTCTTCTTCTTCCTCCAGTGCTCTGTCCTTGGAACCAGCGGTGCTCCGTAGGCGTACAAGGGGCTACGCAAGTACGCAGGCAAAAAGATGCCATGCCGTGCTTGCGCTGGTGTGTTTGGGGGACAGGAGCCACACTGGGCCAGAGGTTCTGGCAGCTCTGCAGGGGGCAGGCCGAGAGGTGGTTGACGCCACGTCAGCTTAAGCCAGGAATGGTCGTTTCTGACAATGGCACCAACCTCCTCTCCGCCCTGCGACAGGGGCAGCTCACCCATGTGCCCTGCATGGCTCACGTCCTCAACCTGGTGGTGCAGCGGTTCTTGGGCAGGTTCCCAGGCTTACAGGATGTCCTGAGGCAGGCCAGGAAAGTCTGTGTGCATTTCCGCCGATCTTATAATGCCAGTGCTCGGCTGACTGAGCTGCAAAAGGAGCTGAACCTGCCCAAGAACCGCCTAATATCTGACATGCCCACCAGGTGGAACTCAACGTTGGCCATGCTGCAGCGACTGCACACGCAGCAGAGGGCCATCAATGAGTACCTTTGCGACTACGGCACCAGGACAGGGTCAGGGGAGCTTGGGTTTTTTTCCCCACGTCAGTGGAGCATGATCAGGGATGCATGCACTGTCCTCTCACCATTTGAGGAGGCCACGAGGATGGTGAGCAGTGACAGTGCATGCATCAGTGACACTGTCCCTCTTGTCCACCTGTTGGAGCATACGCTGCGTGGGATAATGGACAGGGCACTTGAGGCAGAACAGAGGCAGGAAGAGGAGGACTTCCTTGCCTCTCAAGGCCCCCTTTATCCGGACAGTGTTCCTTCTGTCCCACCCATCACACAGGAAGAGGATGAGGAGGAGGAGGAGGAGGAGGAGGAGGAGGATTGTGTGAGCATGGAGGTGGAGCCTGGCACTCAGCATCAGCAGCAGCAGTCTTTTAGGGATGATGTACAGTCCCAACAAGCCAGTGGACTTGTACGTGGCTGGGAGGAGGTGGCTGGCGATCATGTCATCCTCAGTGACCCAGAAGACTCCGGACCGAATGCCTCAGCTAACCTACGCTGCATGGCCTCCCTGATCCTGCAAAGCCTGCGGAAGGATCCTCGTGTTCTTCGGATCAAGGAGAGGGACCATTACTGGCTGGCCACTCTCCTTGATCCGCGGTACAAGGGTAAGGTTGCGGACCTTATCTTGCCGTCGCAGAGGGAGCAGAGGATGAGACATCTCAGGGAGGCCTTGCAGAAAGGTCTGTGCAACGCGTTCCCAGAAACTGGGAGGCTACAAACTCCTGTCCTGGGCGACGAGTTGCTGAGGCTTCGGTCAGTGGCAGAAGGAGCGGTGGGGAAGGTGGACGTCTGACCGATGCGTTCAGACAATTTTTTAGTCCGCAGCCCCAAGGTATGATCGGTTCCAGCAACCATCGCCAGCGTCTGATATACATGGTGCAGGAATACCTTGGGGCAAGGTCAGACTTGGACACCTTTCCCACCGAAAATCCTCTGGCTTACTGGGTCCTGAGGATGGATCACTGGCCAGAGCTTGCACAGTATGCAATTGAGCTACTGGCCTGTCCTGCCTCCAGCGTTCTTTCCGAACGCACATTCAGTGCTGCTGGAGGATTTGTGACTGATCATAGGGTGCGCCTGTCCACCGCCTCGGTTGATCGACTGACATTCATCAAAATGAATCAGTCTTGGATCACCACCAGCTACCAGGCACCTGAGGCGGATATAACCGAATAATTTTTAATGTCACATCCCTTCAAGACTGCCTATGCTGATGCTGAGTGACTGTCCTCTTATGTTCACTGACTATCCTCTTCCTCCTCCTCAATGATCCATGCCACAGCACCAGTGCCTAAGGCACAATTTTTCAGCCCCTGTTTAACAGGGGCGTGTACTTACAATTTTTTAAAAAAATGCTTCGCAACACGTGTGACTGCTGTGCTCCAAGTACAGTCTCTGTGAGGGCCGTGTTGCAGTGTTGTGGCACCAGCACCAGTGCCTAAGGCACAATTTTTCAGCCCCTGTTTAACAGGGGCGTGTACTTACAATTTTTTAAAAAAATGCTTCGCAACACGTGTGACTGCTGTGCTCCAAGTACAGTCTCTGTGAGGGCCGTGTTGCAGTGTTGTGGCACCAGCACCAGTGCCTAAGGCACAATTTTTCAGCCCCTGTTTAACAGGGGCGTGTACTTACAATTTTTTAAAAAAATGCTTCGCAACACGTGTGACTGCTGTGCTCCAAGTACAGTCTCTGTGAGGGCCGTGTTGCAGTGTTGTGGCACCAGCACCAGTGCCTAAGGCACAATTTTTCAGCCCCTGTTTAACAGGGGCGTGTACTTACAATTTTTTAAAAAAATGCTTCGCAACACGTGTGACTGCTGTGCTCCAAGTACAGTCTCTGTGAGGGCCGTGTTGCAGTGTTGTGGCACCAGCACCAGTGCCTAAGGCACAATTTTTCAGCCCCTGTTTAACAGGGGCGTGTACTTACAATTTTTTAAAAAAATGCTTCGCAACACGTGTGACTGCTGTGCTCCAAGTACAGTCTCTGTGAGGGCCGTGTTGCAGTGTTGTGGCACCAGCACCAGTGCCTAAGGCACAATTTTTCAGCCCCTGTTTAACAGGGGCGTGTACTTACAATTTTTTAAAAAAAAATGCTTCGCAACACGTGTGACTGCTGTGCTCCAAGTACAGTCTCTGTGAGGGGTTGCAGTGTTGTGGCACCAGCACCAGTGCCTAAGGCACAATTTTTCAGCCCCTGTTTAACAGGGCGGGTAATTACAAATCTTGATCTAATAGTTCACAGCAGGGCCCATTCCTGCGCCCACCAAGAGTAACTATGAGGGCCTACAGTCTTGTGGCAACACCGTCCACCACCACCGCCAAAGGCCCAATTTTTCTGCCCTGTTCATCAGGTGCTTGCAATTACAAATCTTGATCTAATAACTCACAGCAGGGCCCATTCCTGCGCCCACCAAGAGTAACTGTGAGAGCTTACAGTCTTGTGGCAAAACCGTCCACCACCACCACCACCACCACCACCCCCAATTTTTCTGCCCTGTTCAACAGGTGCATGCAATTACAAATCTTGATCTATTAACTCACAGCAGGGCCCATTCCTGTGCCCACCAGTCTTGTGGCTACACCAACATCTAATAGGGCAAATTTCTGCAGAGTATATACGCCAGGCCCCTACTTTCAAACATCCAACTTACAAACGACTCCTACTTGCAAATGGAAAGAGAAAACAGGAAGTGAGAGGAAATCTACCCCTAGGAAGGGAAATTCTATCCTGTTAGATTTAATTTGGGAAAAAGGTATCTCCTCTCTACTGATACTTTATCACCAATCCTTGTTTCAATTAAAACCCCACTTTTCCAAAAACATTTATCATTGGGACGGAAAGTGAGGTGACATGTTCTGAACAGATGTGCAAAGACAGCAAATGTTACAGGGGTGATAACCCCTCCCTATGTTCTCCAAAAAGCTTAAAAATAGATTTTTTTGGGATGGAGCTACACTTCATAATGTACCTGTTCAGATTCTACTTAAGATCAAACCTAAAGCCGCAAGTGGTTTTAAATGGCTTCTTTTTTTTTCCTTTACAAATGTCATTTTGTGCAAGGACAGTTCTAAACACGGGAAACACATGCCACTTCACAGGCATACTTTGGACACCCCCCAGGTACCATATTTAAAGGAAAATGTCACTTTTTTTTTTTTTCACTTTATGCATCATTAAAATGACTGCTCCCGAAAAAACGTTAGTTTTTAAAAGTTCTTTTTGCATTGATATATGTCCCCTGGGGCAGGACCCGGGTCCCCAAACCTGTTTTATGACATTAACATGCATATTGGCCGTTGTAATTAGCACTTTTGATTTCGAACGTTCGCGTCCATTATAAACGTATAGGGTTCGAAAATTCGCGCGAACTTTCGGTCCGTTCGAAGGTTCTGGTTCGAACCGAACCCGGGGGTGTTCGGCTCATCCCTAATGTAGATATGGACTAAATGTTAATATACAAATGTTTTATATAGTAATAAAGTCAATTACATTTTTCTATATTATTACATTTTTTGTGCATTTTGACACTCTGACATCCCCCTTCTCCATTCTCCAGTTTGGTGATTTGGGGTTTTCTTTTCTACTTCCTATTTATAAATAATAGTGGATGGTGTCAATGTTTTTGTGAATTAAACACAGTCTCTCCCCACTCAAATATTGTTACCTGTGTCCCTGTTGGGGAAGTTTTCAGTTCCTTCTACTGTCTGAAACCTTTGAAATAGACAGAAAATGTGAGGGAATTTCCCTATATGGACAACTTACCAAATATTGATAGCCTGGTCTGGTTTCAATTCCTGACTAGAATTTGTACTTATACCATATGTAGGGCTTTTTTCAAGAGGATGAAGAATAATGTGAAATATATCAGCATTAATGAACTACATTATATAGGGGTGTAAAATGTATGGCTTTCTTTCAATGATTTAACCACTTCAGTCCCGTAAGAATTTACTCCCTTCCTGACCAGGTCATTTCTTGCGATACGGAGCTGCGCCGATTTAACTGACAATTACGCGGTTGTGCGACGCAGTACCCAAACAAAATTGACATCCTTTTTTTTCCACAAATAGAGCTTTTTTTTTGGTGGTATTTGATCACCTCTGCGGTTTTTTATTTTTTGCGCTATAAACAAAAAAAGAAGGACTATTTTTTAAAAAAAGCAATATTTTTTACTTTTTTCTATAATAAATATCCCCCAAAAAATATAGAAAGGGCGCATGCGCGACTTCCAACATGGAGGATGTCCATGCATCTCCGAGACCCCTGAGAAGCTACAAAAGCTACATACAGCATCGGGGGTAAGCTTGATCGATTGCTACACCCCTCAGGCACCCCCATGGGAAAAATCGGCCAGCAGCAGCACTATAAACCGCTGCTCGGGCCGCGTGGTGAGACGAACATGGACCACTACATTACCATGCCACAATCCGCAGCCTCAATTTCTCCCGCTACAATGAACCTGCTTCTGGGGACGGAGGAAGCTGAAAAACACCCACCAGTCACCACCTAGAGCTCGGCCTCCGCCCCCCTTTCTCACAAGAGGTTCTCACCCCAGCCATCCTGGATGCCAAGCTGGATGTTAAGCTCCAGTCTCTCCTCCAGCAGATCACCCACACTGTTTCATCAGAGGTGAGCAAATTAGCAGCAGAGCTAAGAGGGGAAATGAATCAAATAGGGCAACATACAGATGCTCTTGAATACAAAATGGATGAAATGGTAAACTATGTACAGGCTATTGAGGAGGAAAACCATACCCTCAGACACACAGTGTCCCAGCTACAATTACAGCAGGAGGACTTGGAAAAAAGGGAGAGAAGGCAGAACCTACGCTTCCAAGGTATCCCTGAAACAGTCAGGGATCCTGTCTTACACTTCCGAAAGAAAGTGTTTTTTATTGACCGTGCTAATGTTTCTGTCCCTGAGTATAAGGGGCAGAGAGATAATATGTTTTCTGACAGCCCTCTATGTCCTACCCGATGTATTATAAAGGGTTGATATCGTAGCCAACAAACGCATATATGAAGAAGAACCACTTAGTTCCTCATAGGGGGTACCAATGAAAAAGACAATCCCATATGAAGAATAAGTGAAAAGAAGCTACTGCAGATATCATAGACAGAAAGGTTAAAAATAAATAATCAATGTTTGTCAGAAAAACTAATTTATTAATAACGAGTTATAACATTACTGTTGGAGATGACAAAAATTGTCATATCACTTGCATGGAGTATATCCTTAGGTTTAAAATACCCATCCTCCGGGGCTACATATAAAGCACACAACAATTATAAACAAACAAAAAATAGACAAACATGCAACAATAACGGTTGGAGGCACCTCCTTTGTCACGCTTCGCCCAGTCGAAGCTACGCAACGCTGCGTTGCGAAACGCGTTGGCGTAGGAGCGGTGAGCAGGCCCACCATGGGGTAACAACTAACAGCAAAGGAGAGGACTTATGATTGCCTATGACTATCAGCGTTAGCTGACAACAAACAGCGGACTAATAGCACAAACTGAGCAGCTGCAAAAAATCTTTTCAAGCTTATACCACCTTGCGTAGATATATGTAACTAACATACAAGGATGAAAACCAGCATAAGCCCATAAATGAAGGAATACTCAGCAAGGAATTTTTTGATGAGATCTCAATCAGCAGAGTGATCGGAGGATACCCTTCCAGGACATCTTAGTGAGTAATCACATGGACTAATTCAACTTACCTGCCGAGGAAGTGGTAACGTAAACCTCCCTCTTTTTTTCCTGCTGAGACTTATATCTAACATATTTTCTGCTCTGTTTAATGCCAAGTGAAGCACTAGTTCCTGGAAATTAATATCAGCATAATGCTTGCTTAATGATCTATGATTTCAATACACAAGGACTTCTCTTCATTGCATGAGGAACGAGCGGAGCAGATTCTAACACATTTGTCTAAAGCCCCATACACACGGTCGGACTTTTTCATGGATTCTGTCCGATCGGACCATGTTGTCGAAAAATCCGACCGTGTGTATGCACCATCGGACAGTGTACGTCGAATTGTCCGACGGACAAAGTCTTATCTCCTGCTGGATAGATTTGCCTACAACCCGGTCCGATCACACCAAATTCGATCGTGTGTACGGTTGTCCGACCGGACAAAGTGCTACGCATGCTCAGATCACATTACAAGACCAAAGCTATTGGCTACTAGCCTCTACGTAGTCCCGTCGTAGGCAACAAACGTCACCA